>JAMPIV010008108.1:0-185655 GCA_024509875.1 Oreohelix idahoensis | reverse complement strand
CTGTCTTTCTATAATATGAAAGCTTCTGTACAATCAGCGGACTTCCCCTCTACCTTCAAATATTCAAACTACAAATGTCCAATTTCGGTCCAGTCTCAGTCTAGTGTGTAGTATTTTTCTGTCGGTCTGTCCGTCTCAACTTGGTTTTTCCCAAAATTACACTTGTTTTTGGACGAAACTACAAGAAAAAACTACACAAATTTTGTCTTCCCCTACTTCTAAGATTCTATGCTAAGTTATCTTTAGCTACTATCCTCCTACCCTGCCCCTAGTCCACCTGCAGTTTGTTTTTATGCGTTCGGCTCAAGGACGAGTCAAAATGTAACTTTAGTGAAAATATGCACAAAAAACTGTCTGCCAGTCTGAATTGAACAATACAGTCTTTCGTCAATATCTTCCGTGTTATCTGTCCGTCTGTGTAATTAAAAGTATATTATTTCTCAGATTAAGATGGGCTATCAAACTAGCTAGTTTTTATTCTCCTAAACTTATTATTAAGAAAAAACCTACTTTTTTCAAGGTTAGTTTTGAAATTTGTTTTTGAACCTTCGTGTACGGCGTTTGCCGCTATATTCAAACTAAAACGACTAATTACCGTAAAACGTCTAAGATACGTCTGTTTCTAACAAGAGCTAAGGTCGTTTTTCTTCCAATTCCTTACATTGTGTCAACTAGTGGCGTAATGTTTTCTTTAAAAACTACAAATTGCGTCTTTTAGACTTAGATTCAAACACGTGTTCGGACCGTCACATTTTTTTTCTTTTATCTCCGTTTCCACCCCGTCTAAAAGGATAGGTCGTTTAGTCTGCATGTTCTAACTAGTTAGTTTCAATGGCGCTAGAAAACGCTGGCATGGGCGAGAATGTATCCGCGTATCTTACCTATATTTTTATCCCTACATGTTATTTTACCTGTTATCTTTATAAATGGAGGAATTTTAACGTTGCATCACTGTAATTTCACCACAGAGTAGAGCAACCTAACCTTTGAAGTGAAGACAGGAGTACGACAGGGATGCCCCTTATCAACCACTCTATTTTTAACAGTCATAGACTAGGTGATGCGCCAGACAACAGAGGGCAATCCAAGAGGAATAAGATGGACTACATTTTCTACATTGGAAGATCTGGAATATGCAGATGACATTGCACTGCTAGCACATTCACATTAACACATCCAGGAAAAAAGGGATAGACTTAATACGTATAGCCAGCATGTGGGCTTGAACATCAGCCTAAAGAAGACAGAGGTCATGACGCTCAATGTGAGCAACCGTGAGCCCATATCATTAAGGAATCAGCAACTGGAACAGACAGATGCCTTCACATACCTAGGATGCATAGTAACACCAGATGGCGGAGCAAGCAAAGACATCAACATTAGAATGAACAAAGCAAGAACACCTTTTTTAGTCTAAACAACATCTGGAAGTCCTCTCAGTACAGCACAAGCACAAAATTAGGATTATATCAGAGCTGTGTGCTTTCTGTGCTTCTCTGTGGCTAAGATCTGCTTACTCAGAGCAAGCAAGAGGACATGCACACCATCATAGCTGGCAGACGCTGGAGCTGGGTTGGCCATGTCCTCAGAAGAAACCTCAATGCCGTCACAAGAACAGCTATGCTATGGACCTCTGAAGAAAAACGAAAGAGAGGCCGACCAAAAACGACTTGACGGAGGACTGTGGAGGCTGAGATGCAAAGAATGAATCAGAGTTGGGGCACTGTACGAAGGATGGCCGCCGACCGAGCAAAGTGGAATCAATTTGTTGTTGCCCCACAAGACGCCACCAGGCGTAATGGCCACTGACTGCCTTGACGGTCGGCGGCTAAGGATCAAAGAAGAAGACCTCACATTGTTGTTAAAATGGTTTGTGTACTTGGTAGTCATTGGCTTTAGTAATTTTTTTACTAATGTCCACATATTGAGTGTTTAATTGCCTACTCTGTGGCACAGACCTGGGTGCTATGCTACTTCATTCTTACGGTGAGATTTGATGGTATCATCTTTTCACTCCAGTGATGTCTAGACTCACACCACCTAAATAATGCAAACTTCGTTTCCATTATCTGACCGGGGGGGGGGAAGTAAAAGTTATAAGTAAAATTCATAACATGTATGTCGATACAAATACGGCTCGACTTATAGTCATATTTCTTGATGACCGGTGACCCTTGTCACAGGAAGTACGTCATTGCCTTTTGGGCCGAGTAGCAGAAGTCTACGGTTGCTGTCTGCAAAAGTCAGCGATCTTTCTATGTCTTTTTGTGTGTGTATTCAAGGCTGGCGGACACATGTGTGTTGAGCTCCTATATATTATACTTCACTCATCATCTCATCTCAGCCCGTAACCCGTCAGCCATGGGTGGAAAAGCATCAGCAAGACAGGGTCCTCCAAAGCAATGCGTACAAGTGTGGATCCCATTCTAGATCACCCAGGATACTTTGCCTCCGTGGGTTGATGTCCCCTAAGGATTTGCCCAAACCAAGGCAAGCTTTCGATGTTTCACTATTGTGGTTTTGGTGGCCTGCAAGTCTCTCTAACATTTTTTTTGGCTCTTTAAAAATGCGCAAAATTCTTCTATAACATTTATGTCGAAAGCCTGAATCCTGAGTGTCCAACACCCAGTACAAAAAATAGATTGGAAAACTGATGTTACTTTTCCAAACATTCAACTTTGTCATGGCTGAGGCCCATCTCAAAGTCTGAGTCTTGATTTCTCCTGCTTTATACTTCCATCACAGATGTATTTGCCCCAAAATGTGTTCTGGTGAACATGTTTCATGACCTATATTAAATTTCCATCCCATAACTTTCTTCCAGTCTAGAGGTAAGGGTCTTACTGAGATCACCCTAATCAGCAAAACTAGCCAGTGGGTTCGTAAGAGCTAATGTTCAATTAATATATTGTGTGAAGGATTCCCTATTATGGTGCAAGTGCAGGATGTTGGTATATAAAGGCTTATTGTGAAATCGATGAAGTTATGGTATAAATCGTGTTGATGTTGGAGATGTTTTTCGATAAGTACTCTAATATTGTCAAAGCTGTTCCTCTGACAGTGTATTAGACATGGAAGCGGTGCGTCCATTCTTTTGGCCATTTTTTTACTTCACTACAGATTCCTAAAGTGTTCGACCTCTAGATCACCCATACACCTCCGTGGGTTGATGCTAGATTATTGTGTGAAAGGAATTCGTATTATGGTGCAAGTGAGTAAAAAAATAAAATATTGTGAAAACCTGTCAAGGACAGTGTATTAGAGACAGACGATATGAAAACGTACTGAGAACTGCCTTACTATATTATGCCTTTATGTATAATGGCTTTACTAAGGATACCTGAGGAGCATCGTATTGTATATTAAACTGTATGTTCAACTGTCCAGCCTGGCCTTCGTGGTGATATTCTTTGTTGGTGGAGATTGGCTGTGTGCGGGGTTTTCAATACATACCACTACATCAACTTGACCTGAGTCTATGTGTGACTCATCTATCAACTAATGTAAAACACCCCGTAACACTGTTGTTTTTATATGCCTGTACGGTGCGTCGGTGTCCTGCGTTTCATCTATCCTATCTTTTCCCCGACTCTGCCTCCATGTTTCCTCTTGCATCTGATCTTGGTATGTGTTTTGCGGTGGTAGGGTTGACCGATTTGGTTTTATCGTGAGCTTTGCATGTATTCCTGCTGTTGTGGCGGTCTGACTACTCATTGGTGGGTGTCTATACTCTTCACTGGGAGTATTCTTCTCTAACGTGTCTTCTTCGCTGCGGCTCGGTATCACAACCCACTTTGCTTTCCTGGTGTTCTTCAGTGCCATTTTGAGTTCTTGGTGTATTTCCGCTCTGGTTTATACACGAAATCTACCTGGTCCGGGTGTGTACGTTTCTTCTTCTGAAGTATCATTTGTAAAACTTTCATCGGTGTACTCAGGAACTACTACACAATTATCTCCTCTGATGTTATAATCGCTGTCATTTGGTGTTCTCTCTATCTTATGTGTCACTGTCCGTTCATGTGTATTCTTAGCTGTTTTCTCTCCATGAATATCTTCTTCCGTATTTCTACTACATGTGATCACGTTTCTTTTCCTCTAATGACGTCTTCATCTTTCTGTGGTTGCATTCGTTCCTGTCCGTTTGGTCTAGAGATTGACTCTACTTTATCCATCTCCGTTTGTGTCTCTGTATCCACTTTCAGCTGTACGATGTTTATAGTTCGTAGATTTCGAAGTGGTCGTCTGACATTCTCGCTTTCGCCACAGATGGTTCTCTTTCCCAACCGTATTTGACATATGTGTACTTTCTGTCCGTTGACCATTGTAATTCTAGTTTTTTCCACTTCCTGTCGTCACATTGCTTATCTGCCACGTTGTTCCTTTTCTTTGCTATCCAATGTCTTCTTCTTTCCAGGCTGTTCCAATCTACACCTTTTCCAACTGTGTCTCTTTCCCACAGTCTGTGGTATGGTTGGTAATTATATTTCTCATGTGCTTTTCCTACCATGTGCACATGTGGTTGTCTTCCACTTGCTGTATAGCACAGTCCTTTCTTCCGAGACTTAACATTATTCATGCCCTGTGTGTATGTAACTGCGTGACGGAACATCCCGTGCGTGCCGTGTTGTGTCTGCAAGTGTTTTGAGTTTGCGTGCGGGTGTATTTGCAAGACTGGATGGTGTCTACTGTGCATCTTTGAGAAGTTCTTAACCTACCTATGTGGCTGTCGCGTCTCTTGTTATCTATACCATTGTCTACAACCCTTAACATTACCTGCAACTGACATCCGATTTCTGGCAATCCTATTCAAAGTAGCATGTTGGGGTCTACTCCTAAGGTAGGTTGTTGTTGCGGCTGCATGATGGCACCACCTGTGAGAACTGCTAGCGGAAACCCTGTGAAAAATATTTATATTAACGTCCTAGCAACCTGAAAACAAGTTAAGATCAAACATTTCACATAAAGAATAATGCATGTAAATATTTCACCAAAGAGTTACGATAATATGAGAACCACTGATAACAAAAATAAGAAAAAAAAAATTAAAATGTAGACAAAACTATAAACTTAACTAATTCGTAAATATAAATTAAATTACTAAAATTGTCGTTTTATTCTACTAAAGTCTCTTGATTGTCTGTCTGTTCCGGGAAGTGTTCTCTCACTGATCTCGCTGCTTCACTTTATTCATAGCGCGACACAATTTCTTGCACTTTATGGTACCAAATTTCGCGAAGGTATGTCACTTTGTATAAATCTTCACGCGCACGCGTGTGTCATGACATTGTAGGTACGTCAGATGTTGCATGTGTGCCTGTCAAGGTATGCCCATGGTTAAACGGGAGTGTATGTAGAATGCGTCTTCATTTTGATGGAGGACCTCTTGATTATTGTTGCTGTACCAGTTCTCTTTGACTACTTGATTATGTTGTTTGATGCAGGACCTCTGTAGTAATCTGTTTAATTCAGTGGTGTGAACTGCCAAGCTATACGTGGCTGGAGAGGGCTGGTCACGTGCACCAGTTCACGTTTACCGGTGATGGCTTCTCCGGATAAATGTGATGACGTATTTTATCTTCAAATCGAGTGCATGAACTTTATTTGCATAGTACTAGGGTATGTGAGACTGGATCTTGACATTACGTCTACATCAAACGTTTTCTTCATTTTCCGAAAGAACAATATAACCTGCTCTTCTGTGGCTGTTAGATCTAGCCATTGGAGGACCCTTGTTGGTACGTTTTGTTCTCAACTATTCTATCCTAACAAAATGTTTATCTCAATTTATCTCTACTGGTAAGCAGCAGATATCATTTGGCGTATCTAGATATAGACACTGCCCTGACCGCCTGAGATGGACATTTACCAAATATCTGTTGTATTTCTCTAGACTGTCTACTGTACTTCACTTGACTGTCTATTGCACTTCACTTGACTTTCTACTGTACTTCACTTGACTGTCTACTGAACTTCACTTGCTAGCATTAACAGTTTTTCAAAAATCAACTGTTACAGTTGGGATTCTGTGTTCAGTATATTAGCGTGTCGAAGGTGGTGCTTGTGGCAATTCTGTTAGTGTATCGTGCAGATAACGTGATGAATGTCGTGGAGTGACAAGATAAACAACACAGTTCATAAATCATTGAAGGAAGCTTCGGTGGATTTTGTCCACAGATAACAATATTTAATGTAGAATAGTAAAGTTGAATTCATGGCATCATCATTAGTTACATACATGTTCAATAGATCTTCTACACAGTCTTGTCTCATTAATTCATATCTAGCCGCTGTACTAGGAATGCCTATGAAAGGTTATCACTCAAGTAGTGTAGACTAGATAAATGAAGATACTTAAAATTCTCCCGTCGAAATACTTCTCTATAATGCACGGAACTTGTTACATAAGTCCGGAATCTTCTTTAAATAAGTGGCGGCCTTCGTATTTACTTTCTGCCACGTAAAAATGATTAATCCTCCATTTTTTTCTCGGGAGCTACAACATCAACGTCGTTCTCTGACGGATACTTTAGACGAAAGGCACCGAAGCAACCGTTTGCATAACTTAGTGGAAAACGGATTACGTCATAAACACCTAGTGACGTATTAAATATATCGCGTTCACTTACAATAACAAACTGTGCAAAATCATGATTAACCACAGAAAGAAATATTACCGCGTAGATTAAACTGCTAATAGACTAAGTGTGGTTAACATGCAAAAATACAATAGTAGACTCTTTAACATCAACATAACTGATCATTCGATTACACACAGTCCTCTCACATGGAAACACTGACATCTTGTCCTCAGAATAAATAAACAGTGGCATATAACAAACGTCGCAAATATCGAGATGGACGTCTGGATGATAGTACAGCTTTCTACCACCGCAGAGCAACCAATTAAGCATTGGCTTTACACCTGATGGAACTTCCACTCGCTACTACGTCTCGAAGTACACTGATTTAATCTAAAACCACGATTTACTATTACAACTATTTTCGAAGCATCCAAACAGACTTCACCTCAAAACAACTCACCGCAGCATACAAAATACGTGAATTACTATCGCCTAATGTTTTATAAGTGTAAGATCAGTAGTAGATACTGATAGAACAGAAATAGGATTCTGTCTTGACATATGTGAAGTCCCAGTGTATTAGAAGAACACTGATATCACAGGATAGTCACGGCTGTGAAATTGTCTGCTTCAGAAAGTATTCTGAGTGTAGCGGGAGGTTATTTAAATTTATTTATTATGTAAGAGTATGCCAGTAAATAGTTCTGACCTTACAAGTAATACCCCAGTCTTAGAAATAAGCACTGGTGTATTGTTATCATAACAATAGTCAGACTGTGAAAACCCTGGCCCAGTTGGTAAGAAGTAGTACCAGGATTTAAGGTGTCTCCTCCCTGTGACTATCTTATGATTACTTATATGCTAGGGGATAAGTAAAATGTACATTCACTGAACCCACAAAATGGAAAAAGTGAATAAATCCTCAGGTACCGTTAAATTAGTTTAATGATTACATTAATATTCTATTTCTACTAGTTGGAAAAGAGTATACACATATATATAAAAAATATTCACACAATTACTATTATTGTCTGTTTATACTTCAAGATCTTAAATAATAAATTTACTGAAATCACTGTTATTAGTCCTTTGAATTTAAGGATAACTGTCATCAGTTGACTGAGTTTATGTATGGTTACTTATTGTTTTCAACTATTGGCTGTTTCACATGTATAGGTGGTCAGTGTCAAACAGGACACTTATCTTTCCAACTTGATACTGCTGAAAACTGTCCTTTGCTGATATCAGACTTGGTAGGCCCAACAGTAGGGATGCCAATGACCAGTTGAAGTTCACTCTTTGGGGTCCTGCACTTTTGTGGGATTGCCTCGGATGAACTACACCGGCTTCTGATACTGGACAGTCTGGTTTGAGTTATTTCATGGAACCTGCAACATATCAGCCTTGGCTAGTATCTGGCTAGACTTGTAGCTGACTAGCACAGATGTCAGACCAGTCAGTCATCAGATGTCACCGTTATACAATCATAGTAAGTAAGGACATCATTTCAGTGATATAGCATTAATATTAATATTTCAATTAAGTGTAACTGACTAGCACATAAGTCAGACAAGTCAGTCATCAGGTGTCAAAGTTATACAGTCATAGCAAGTAACATCAATTCAATGATATAGAATTAATATTAACATATCAGTAATAAACATCATCTGGTTTATTCCGCTCCTATACATCCCTTTATATGCTATAACTTGATCCTTCCAAATCATATCAAGTACAAATTCAAATCTGATGCTATCTTAGCAACTACCCAAAATTAATACATAAAATAAATAGAGTGAGTGACCACGTGATCAGGTTGCTTTCTACTGAAACTGGCTATAGAACACTCCAGTTTACCAGCTGTAAATGGGTACAAAGTTGTGCGCTCGAACTAGGGAAGGCAAAGGCAGCGAGGAAGGGGACTAGTCACCTAACCTCGTAAAAGCGGTATCTTCCATGCTGAAGCTTCTAACAATTTATTTCCCTAAGACAATCTCTGGTCATGGGACTGCCTTTATCTTCGTAAGCGATAATGCATTTAATATCGACGAGATACAGCATTAAATATAATAAATATTTTCTATTTGGCTGTGGGGCTAGTTTTGATACGTTTTTGTACAAGCAACCATCTTCCACTAAGCACATGAATAAATCATATTAAAATAATAATACGTTATATCAATGAATATTATACAGGCATATTTTGTGAATTCTAAATGAACCTGTAATACAAAATAAAAGAAATTATTATACAGGATAGCTATCGTAAATTCGCTTACCCTCAGACTCCAGACACTTAGACTGAAATTTTCTGGCGATCCGCTCACACTTCAGATGGATTTAGAGTCGTGGCGTTATCTGCCCTCAGTCTTGTCTCAACCTCTTGCGTTGTGTATCTCTCTCAGTTTACCGATCCGCTTTAAATACGTATAGCGCGGACGTATCGGAGAGTACCGACGTCACAGCTTAAACCTAACCTGAAAAAATCCTTCCCGAACCGTGATTTCAGCCGATCTGTGCGTCGACTGAAATTTTGCCTTTCTCATACTCAGCATATATAATATCCATATTGTTCCATCTTATCTAGTTTTATACAGCTGATAAAACTCTATCTTCCTATCCATGTAAATTCCCAAACTGTTATTTGTTGATTTTAATATTTCGAACAGAAGTGGGTTTACCAGCTGTTAGCGTAACTGTGGGCAGCCGAAATACGCATATATCTCCGTAAATGAGAACTTCCTACCGTTCCATCTTATATGCAGTTATACACCATCCTTCCCTGTACTGAAATGTAAAATCCTTTTCCTACGGATTCCCTTCTGTTTTTATTTATTGTTGGCGATTCCCTCTGTCCGATACACGTTTCGCTTATACGCCGCCATTTTGAAAGCGGTCGTTCGATCGTAGACGGGTTTATAAATCTAACTGATCCCGTTTGCAATGACTTGAAACCAATTTTGCGACATAGCTCCCCCATATTTTAAGCTGGATGATATCTAGCTTAACTATTGGGTACAAGACAATTGCAAATCGACCATTCCGAGGTTAGTTTTCCTTCCTTCTATCCTCCTCACGCTCTGTGGGATGACGACTAAGAAAATCTGCGCCCACATTCTGTTTTCCCGGAATATATTCATCCTTTACTATCTCTCTCCTTCCTGTTCTGCTTTTCATCCAGGCTCTTACTGCTGGTGAAACGGGGTCGGTAGGTTTCCCATGAAGTTTACCGCCCTCTTTTCGTTGATAGTTGGATGTGGTTTTCCCTCGCAAATCCGTAGGTGTTTGATTTTCGCTACGTGATTTGTTCCTTTTTTTTTCGCTACATGGGGTTCATTTGTTCCCCAGCGCATGGGGTTCAGACTGCCATTGAACCTGTGTGGGATGTTTCCTTTCCCCTCCCGTGCAAATCTCGGGAGTACCCCTGATTGCTGGTTTGCTTGTAGATTTTTGATGAAGACTCTTCCGTCGACTTTCTGAATCTACATAGGTGCACTCTGGACAGGAATTTACATACTGATTTATGTCTTCCGTAATACCTGGCCAGTAGAACTGGGTGGCTATTCTTTGTTTTGTGGCACCATTACCCAGGTGTTCACTCAAAGTTGATATGTGTCCCCAGCCTATAACCTTATTCCTATAGGTGGATGGTACAACAATTTGACCATGACTTTTCGTCCCTCTGCCAGCTTTCCTGTACAAGAGTCCATGTTCCATATAGAAATGTCCTTTCCTTGGAGCTTTATGTGTTTTTGATAATTTGCCAAAACAAGGCTTCAACGTGCTGTCTGCTTCTTGAGCCCGTTTCATTTCAGTCGAATGAAATTTTAAGTTGGTGTCCCTCTCTATGTTCTTGGAGTCAGACCTGGTCTGGGTTTCTGCCATAACCATAGGTTTTACAGGGTCTCCCAAGAAAACATATTTACGCCCCAACATTAGGGGGTAAAAGGGATTATCTATCACAGCTGCATTTATCTCCCCTTCCACATAGCGACAACTGACATGAATCTTTGCTATGGGTAAAGTAAGGGGTGATGTTCCTTTTAGTGGCCCTTGAATCTCTACTGTTTCTGTGGTGATTTGTTCAGGGCACACCAGAGATGCACACACGACTGCATCATAAGACAAACCTGTGTCATACATTCCTGTGACTTGTTTGCCATTCACAGTCACTATCTCCTGGGTAGGTGGGTGATGGAGGCTATTCTGACCCACAGTCAGTTCCTTCCTAACAGAAGTCCTCACCTGTAGACATGCAGCATGATGAAGGGGTTTTTTCCTCCCACATTCATCCGTGTTGTGGTTGCTCATCTTACAAAATTTGCACCACTTAGCTCCCTGTTTGTAGGGTTTATTTTCCTGAGTCTGAGGGTTCTTGTCCTTATTATCAAATCTTTGCTTGTATCTGTATGGTTGATCCATCGGTCAAAATCGGTATTCTGCGGTGGTGGCTTATATCCTTCTACCTGCTTCCTTTTTGTTCCTACCAATTCAGCTTGAGCTGCTTGGTATCTCTCTGCACATTTCAAAATGTCTTCCAGCCTCTCTGCTCCTTGTTCCATAAGGAATTTCCTCATTTCTTGAGACATGGAATCTTTCACTTGCTCTAACATAACCATTTCTTTCAGATCCTCGTAGGTTTTCTGATACTTACCTAAACTACTCCATTTCAACAAATACGTTTCTAGCCTAGCTGAGAACTGGTTATATGTTTCTCCAGGTAGAGGTTTAGAAGTTCTAAATTTCTTCCTATATGCCTCAGAGTTCTTTTCATACCGGATCAGTAAGGCTTGCTTTAGTATTTCATAATTTTCCTGATCTTCTTTGGGGAGTTTCAGAAACACATCATATGCAATACCTCTCAATCCCTGGGATAACTTTAGACTCCATTTTTCCTTTTCCAGTCCATATGTAGAGGCTAGCCTTTCATACCTATCCAGGTATGACTCAATTGCGTCCTCCTTTTCAACAAATGGATCTAGGTGGAAGTTCATGGCCCCATTTGCTGTGTTCTGAAAAGAGCTATTCGCAGAATGAGGTGAGCTATTACCATGGGTGATAGTCCCAGCCTGAAGTTCAAGATCAAGCTGTCTCATTTTCAGCTCATGGTCTCTCTCTGCTTGTAACCTCCTTTCTTCTCTCTCAGCTTCTAATTTCTTGGCTTCTCTCTCTGCTTCCAATTCTAATTTCTTGGCTTCTCTCTCTGCTTCTAATTTCTTGGCTTCTCTCTCTGCTTCTAATTTCTTGGCTTCTCTCTCTGCTTCTAATTTCTTGGCTTCTCTCTCTGCTTCTAATTTCTTGGCTTCTCTCTCTGCTTCTAATTGCTTTGCTTCTCTCTCGGTGTACTTTTCACATTCCGTCGTGACATACCGGATCAGAACGTCACCATCCATGCCAAGCTCTTTTCCCACCTGCAGTGTAGCAGACCTAAATTTGACCAAGTCAGCCATGATGTATCTGTAGTCTAGTAGGGCAAGCGATCTTACTCAAACTAATTTACTACAATATAATTAACTTATTTAAAATTAAAGTTAATTAAACTGACTTCACCATATATGAAACAGCTTTCTTTATCTGTACTCAATGGTACTCCTCTACAAAAAAAAATTTTATATATTCTTCCTACTATGTTTACTCTTTCCAAAAAAAATTTACAAAAAAGCAAATTTTCTACACAGCAGAAATAGAAAGATGGCTCAGGAATATCAAAGATATATCCCGCAGACGAGCCCCCACTGTAGCGGGAGGTTATTTAAATTTATTTATTATGTAAGAGTATGCCAGTAAATAGTTCTGACCTTACAAGTAATACCCCAGTCTTAGAAATAAGCACTGGTGTATTGTTATCATAACAATAGTCAGACTGTGAAAACCCTGGCCCAGTTGGTAAGAAGTAGTACCAGGATTTAAGGTGTCTCCTCCCTGTGACTATCTTATGATTACTTATATGCTAGGGGATAAGTAAAATGTACATTCACTGAACCCACAAAATGGAAAAAGTGAATAAATCCTCAGGTACCGTTAAATTAGTTTAATGATTACATTAATATTCTATTTCTACTAGTTGGAAAAGAGTATACACATATATATAAAAATATTCACACAATTACTATTATTGTCTGTTTATACTTCAAGATCTTAAATAATAAATTTACTGAAATCACTGTTATTAGTCCTTTGAATTTAAGGATAACTGTCATCAGTTGACTGAGTTTATGTATGGTTACTTATTGTTTTCAACTATTGGCTGTTTCACATGTATAGGTGGTCAGTGTCAAACAGGACACTTATCTTTCCAACTTGATACTGCTGAAAACTGTCCTTTGCTGATATCAGACTTGGTAGGCCCAACAGTAGGGATGCCAATGACCAGTTGAAGTTCACTCTTTGGGGTCCTGCACTTTTGTGGGATTGCCTCGGATGAACTGCACCGGCTTCTGATACTGGACAGTCTGGTTTGAGTTATTTCATGGAACCTGCAACATATCAGCCTTGGCTAGTATCTGGCTAGACTTGTAGTTGACTAGCACAGATGTCAGACCAGTCAGTCATCAGATGTCACCGTTATACAATCATAGTAAGTAAGGACATCATTTCAGTGATATAGCATTAATATTAACATTTCAATTAAGTGTAACTGACTAGCACATAAGTCAGACAAGTCAGTCATCAGGTGTCAAAGTTCTACAGTCATAGCAAGTAACATCAATTCAATGATATAGAATTAATATTAACATATCAGTAATAAACATCATCTGGTTTATTCCGCTCCTATACATCCCTTCATATGCTATAACTTGATCCTTCCAAATCATATCAAGTACAAATTCAAATCTGATGCTATCTTAGCAACTACCCAAAATTAATACATAAAATAAATAGAGTGAGTGACCACGTGATCAGGTTGCTTTCTACTGAAACTGGCTATAGAACACTCCAGTTTACCAGCTGTAAATGGGTACAAAGTTGTGCGCTCGAACTAGGGAAGGCAAAGGCAGCGAGGAAGGGGACTAGTCACCTAACCTCGTAAAAGCGGTATCTTCCATGCTGAAGCTTCTAACAATTTATTTCCCTAAGACAATCTCTGGTCATGGGACTGCCTTTATCTTCGTAAGCGATAATGCATTTAATATCGACGAGATACAGCATTAAATATAATAAATATTTTATATTTGGCTGTGGGGCTAGTTTTGATACGTTTTTGTACAAGCAACCATCTTCCACTAAGCACATGAATAAATCATATTAAAATAATAATACGTTATATCAATGAATATTATACAGGCATATTTTGTGAATTCTAAATGAACCTGTAATACAAAATAAAAGAAATTATTATACAGGATAGCTATCGTAAATTCGCTTACCCTCAGACTCCAGACACTTAGACTGAAATTTTCTGGCGATCCGCTCACACTTCAGATGGATTTAGAGTCGTGGCGTT
The DNA here is from genome assembly GCA_024509875.1 of Oreohelix idahoensis. Taxonomy (NCBI): domain Eukaryota; kingdom Metazoa; phylum Mollusca; class Gastropoda; order Stylommatophora; family Oreohelicidae; genus Oreohelix; species Oreohelix idahoensis. The sequence goes on along the minus strand of JAMPIV010008108.1, from coordinate 171,630 downwards.
ATCTGCCCTCAGTCTTGTCTCAACCTCTTGCGTTGTGTATCTCTCTCAGTTTACCGATCCGCTTTAAATACGTATAGCGCGGACGTATCGGAGAGTACCGACGTCACAGCTTAAACCTAACCTGAAAAAATCCTTCCCGAACCGTGATTTCAGCCGATCTGTGCGTCGACTGAAATTTTGCCTTTCTCATACTCAGCATATATAATATCCATATTGTTCCATCTTATCTAGTTTTATACAGCTGATAAAACTCTATCTTCCTATCCATGTAAATTCCCAAACTGTTATTTGTTGATTTTAATATTTCGAACAGAAGTGGGTTTACCAGCTGTTAGCGTAACTGTGGGCAGCCGAAATACGCATATATCTCCGTAAATGAGAACTTCCTACCGTTCCATCTTATATGCAGTTATACACCATCCTTCCCTGTACTGAAATGTAAAATCCTTTTCCTACGGATTCCCTTCTGTTTTTATTTATTGTTGGCGATTCCCTCTGTCCGATACACGTTTCGCTTATACGCCGCCATTTTGAAAGCGGTCGTTCGATCGTAGACGGGTTTATAAATCTAACTGATCCCGTTTGCAATGACTTGAAACCAATTTTGCGACACTGAGTAAAGTCAGACCTTAGCTAAGCAACTATCTACGATAAACAATTCAAAAAAAAAAAAACTTCAAACTGTAACAATATAAAGTAATAAGTCAGATGAATAAAAATTTTTAAAATTTAATATATACATCTGTCTTTTCCTTATGCCGAAAAGTGAATGGATCATGATGGAAATCAATGAATAAAATATTTTACACAATTTGAATATTGGGTGATTTTATAATTCAAATTAGTTATTAACTAAAAAGTCTTTCCTTGAAATTCTTTCTTCTGTTGAAAACAAAGTTCCCTTACCGTTCCTTAATCTAGTCTCTTAGCTATGCTGTCAGACTAAGGTTTTCATCATTAACTGTCCTGGTTTTCTCTCATTTAGTTGCATGAATTGAAACATATACTGATACTCAGCTTTCAAGTTTTTTTTTATGGTCTGTCTTCACTTTGAATGGCACAGATTTTTTTTCAGTTAAGGCCTTCCTCAAGAACCACCAACAACTGATGGGGACTAAGGATGAACTTCGGCTCCTGTAATATTTCAGGTAGTGCAGATTGATCCTGGCTCTTAGATCTCTGATTTCTGAGGACACATTGTAGAAGTATATTTGATACACAGCTACCAAATTGTAGAGAGATGTCTAGTGTTGCTGCTGAAGATGTAGCCGTGTAATGTTACTACTACAGTAGACACCAGAGATGTCAAAGGCAGTGTAGTATGGTGTCTCGTCTGGTTTGTTGCTTGATGTGAGTATGGAACATAGCAGGTAGCTATGTAGATGAAGTTCCACACATGACTACAGTACGTAGGTCATGAGAACGTCACATGGGCTCACGACGAGGAAATCAAATAAATAGGAACAGCAGGTGACGTTTTCCATCATTTATTTGGGACGCCACAACGACAGGTACGTTGACATCGACATATATTAGTCACAGACAATGCAGGACATAGCAATAAGCATCAATAAAGTTCATCAGTAAATCATGCATATATCATGTAAGCTGATCTCGTATAATTCCAGCTTCAACAGCCTCAGCTCCATATCATCAATATATGAGTTTAACAAACTCCTCTCTGATACTAATAGATCAGGTGTGTAAATGAGTCTACCGCAGGCCGCACGGAAATGGCGGGCTTATGTGTACAGTTCAAGTTGACCTCTGTGGACATTTCTAGATCTAACCTTGATTAAGGTATTATCGCTAGTATAGCGGAGTTCAAAGGAGCATAGCATCTGTTCTCTGGGCCTAGAGTGACCCGAATACATATGAATCTAAGGTATGAGGATACCTGGGTGTACTTTTAATAGTAGAGACTCTCCTGCCTGTAGATAGCGAGCGAGCAGAGAACAACAATGTCAAAATCTAAGCTGGCTACAGATCTCAATATTATGAAGAGCAATTACCTTTCTTCAGGAATAACACCACAACACACACGCCTCCGGGCGTTTAGAATCATATGGGGAAAATTCTCTGTAGATCAACTAACAACACAAGAGGACTTCCATTTTCCCCGTCAAAAATGATCACGGACGCTGAAACGCATCTCGCTCTGCCTTATATGGTCAGAGAATAAACATCAACTCTGGTTGCAAACGTTCCAAGAAAAGCTGATCTATACGGGCCAAAAAGGATAACAACCAGACATCGATCTAAAAATAGACCGGCAGGTTAAGACACAAGAGAAGGTAACAACCATAGTAAAAATGTAACCTCAGATAACCAAGAGTTATGCACCTTTGATTACAAAAAATTAGAGTGTACAAATAAGACAGGTAAATATATATTGACTCAAAAAAATCTGTGCGTAACAGTTTACCACACCCCCAGGGGAAAAAATGAAACATTTTTTTAAAAAATCCAAGAGCAAGATCCAACAGGCTCCTAACGCACGAATGATGCGCGGACAAAACGTAACACCAAAAAATATAGTGTCTAATATGAGGCTAGCTCGACGCATGGAGCGTCAGGTGAGACTATATCTCAGATCCTTAGAAAAAGCATTTCCCTAAGTATACACATATTCCAGGGAGGTGCCACCAACATACACAACAGTGCTGGCAACATTATAATGCAAGCAAATCTATCTGACATTAAATATATTATCAAAGGATTAAACAATGAAATGTCATCAAAACAGCGGTGTCATATCCTAATATACCGCATCATAGAGATATACACATCTTAATAAGCAAATACCACATTATGTAAGCATGTAATAATATTATGATACAATGCATTATACATAATACTAATTAAGTAGATGAACCCAGAAGACGTGGACATATATTCAGAGGGCACATCTACTGAGTCGTTCCAAGGTAAGTTAGTAGTTCGCTATACTTCATGGTTGACATAATGTACAGAATCTCGCACACATCAATGATCTGCTGCGAAAATATAAATAACACAATTCCATATGATAAATGTTAGATTTTCTAATACAGTAATCAAAATACATTCTTGACTATAAATTGTGGCCATGAGAACTTTTGGCCCTTATATTGCTAACTTAGCCTTCTTCCGTTATACCAGAATCGGTAACAGAAAAAGGAAATCATACAGTACAATGTTATAAATTCCCATAAAGTGAGAACAGATGTGCTGATATATAACTATAGTAGAGAACTGTTATAAATCTCAACGTGTATTAGGAAATATAGGACAGAAAAGTTAAGTGGAATCATGTGGGCATCTGGACAGAATGTCTGCCATCACATTATCCGAACCACGGATAGCTCGCACCGTGAAATGAAAGGGTTGAAGAGCAATGGCATATCGAGTGGACCTCGAGCTCTTCAAATTTTTAATCTGAATGGCAGTAAGAGCTTTCTGGTCGGTTTCCACAATGAAATGCGCGCCCAGAAGGAATCTTTGTAACTTGAGAATTGACCAAACCATAGCCAACAATTCACGGTCTAGAACCGAGTAATTCCTCTCTGCCGCATTTAGTTTCCTAGAGATATACATCACCTGATGCAGAGTATCTGATTACTCCTGCATTAGTGCTGCCCCAATCCCAGTGGATGTGGCGTCACTTCGAAGAACAAATGTCTTCTCAATAGTAGGTAATCTTAAGATAGGTGGAGATAAAAATAAAGTTTTAATCTGGTTCAATGAGGATTGGCATTCTTGAGACCAGCGGATCAAATTAGGCGATCCTTTTTTCAATAAGGTTGAAGGAGGTGCCATAATGGAGGATAGATTCGGAATGAATCGTCCGTAAAATTGTATCAAACCTAAGAGACTACGTACTTGTTTTTTCGTCTTAGGAACAGAAATGTTTAGTATTTTTGAAATATTGTTGTCCTCTGTCTTTAAGAGACCATGACCAACACGGTGACCCAGGAAAGAAATTTCACTAAATCCTATAAAGGCTTTAGAGGGTTATGCAGTTAAATTATACTCGCGAAGTGCAGACAGCAATTCGTATAAACCCAAATAGTGATCTTCCCAAGAATCACTGAAGAGACAGATATCGTCTAAGTATGCTATGACATCTGTACGATATGAGAGAATTCGACGTATCATGCGTACGAATGTAGCAGGGGCGATCATAAGGCCGAAAGGCATGAAATTCCATTGAAATAAACCTCTAGGTGTAGAAAAAGCAGTAAGAGGTTTGGCGCGTTCAGTTAAAGGAACTTGCCAATAACCTTTCGATAAATCGAGTTTGGTAAAGAATCTAGAAATAGAAAGTTTGTTTAGTAGCTCTTCTAATGAAGGCATAGGTTCAGCATCGAACTTCGTAACTTGGTTCAATTTGCGATAATCAACGCAAAGGCGTATGTTATTGTCTTTCTTCCGAACAATAACCATGGACGAAGAGTATGCTGAAGTGGATGGTTCAATTATTTTCAATTGTATCATTTCATCCAATTCTTTTTCGACTTGTGATTGAAGTCGGATAGGTATAGGATAGGGTCTGACTCTGATAGGATTATGGTCAGTAAGTATTATGTCATGTTCAATGACATGTGTGTGTCCAGTAATGTCGGTAAGGACATCCTGAAACGTTTGTAACATCGAAGAGACTTGTCGGTGTTCCTCAGCGGAAAGATTAGGAGAAACAGTAACGTTTTTCCAAGATTCCGTAGAATGAAGTGGGATCACAGGAAGAGGAAGATTGACATCTGAGAAAGTAGTTTCCTCATCCTGTATAACCGACAGGGATGAGTAATGATCATGAGGTACCGGAGAATCGTCCGTGGCCTGGAAAATAAGCTGCAAATAGTCCGGTCGTTCATGAAATTCCGAGAGCATATTTATATGGAAAGTTTTATGCTTCCCATCAATATCGACAACATAGTCGACATCGGAAATTTTTGAGACTATCGCATACGGACCTTTCCATGCAATAAGAAGTCTGTTCTCCCTAGAAGGAAGTAGAACGAGTGCTTTGTCACCCGGACAAAGTAGTCGTAGACATCTATTCTTATTTGCAAATTGCCTTGCCTTTTCTTTAGCAAATTCGGATGAAGAAGTTGCTAGTTTGCATGCCTCGATGATCTTTTGCCTCAGAGCAATGACATACTCATATGAAGATTGTGTGTCATCGCTAATATTATCGGCAGTGATAAGATCGTGGAGCAAAGACATAGGGCCGCGCGGTCGCGCGCCAAAGACAAGTTCAAAAGGAGAAAACCCTGTGTGTTCATTGGGAACCTCTCTATAAGCAAAGAGAGCCGCGGGTAAAACCCTGTCCCAATCCTGAGGATGATCCTCAGTTATCTTCCTAAGTAAAGTCTTGAGTGTTCTATTCAAACGCTCAACTAACCCATTCGACATTGGGTGATAAATACTGCTGAGAGACCTTTTAATATGTAGAGTAGACATTACCTGTGACATAGTGTCAGATATAAGTTGAGTGCTATGGTCTGACAATATTTCTCTGGGGAAACCCAAACGAGAAAATATCAGCCAAAGAGCGTCTGCGATATCGGCAGTGGAGATGCTCTTAAGAGGTATAGCCTCTGGCCAACGTGTGCACATGTCGACACATGTAAGGATAAACTGATGTCCTCTGGCCGACTTGATCCTAAAAGGACCAATAATATCTATTGCCATTTTCTGAAACGGCCGAATAGGAATGTCAGCAGCCTGGATAGGCGCTAATTAATATTAGACAAACATAAAGGTATGTTTTCAGGCACTCGTAAGAAATAAAGAAGTAGAACACTTGGACAACAGAAAAACAACAGACGTGAGTGGCTTACCCAGGGTTCGAACCCCGTACCTTCCGTACGACAACTCCGCCTAGCTATCAAGCGAATCACACTGACCCCACGGCCAGCTAGGCATCCCCAAAAAAAGATGCTTTGCTGGCTATTTATCAGTACGAAACACACAAGATAACACCGGAAGTATACAGTGGGCAACTCAGCCCTTAAATGACGCAATCACTTCTGTTGTTCTCCTATTAACAGTATGTGTCAGTCCAAACAAGACAAAGACCTTGATACTGGGTCCAGTAAATAGTAGAAGACTTAAGGACATTAGTATAGAACAGAGGGTAGGTTTCTGGTATTGTATAAACATAAATAACACATAAGGAAGGGAAACCCGAGGCCTGTAAACAGTAAATTAATATTAGACAAACATAAAGGTATGTTTTCAGGCACTCGTAAGAAATAAAGAAGTAGAACACTTTTGCCCACTGTATACTTCCGGTGTTATCTTGTGTGTTTCGTACTGATAAATAGCCAGCAAAGCATCTTTTTTTTGGGGATGCCTAGCTGGCCGTGGGGTCAGTGTGATTCGCTTGATAGCTAGGCGGAGTTGTCGTACGGAAGGTACGGGGTTCGAACCCTGGGTAAGCCACTCACGTCTGTTGTTTTTCTGTTGTCCAAGTGTTCTACTTCTTTATTTCTTACGAGTGCCTGAAAACATACCTTTATGTTTGTCTAATATTAATTTACTGTTTACAGGCCTCGGGTTTCCCTTCCTTATGTGTTATTTATGTTTATACAATACCAGAAACCTACCCTCTGTTCTATACTAATGTCCTTAAGTCTTCTACTATTTACTGGACCCAGTATCAAGGTCTTTGTCTTGTTTGGACTGACACATACTGTTAATAGGAGAACAACAGAAGTGATTGCGTCATTTAAGGGCTGAGTTGCCCATTGTATACTTCCGGTGTTATCTTGTGTGTTTCGTACTGATAAATAGCCAGCAAAGCATCTTTTTTTGGGGATGCCTAGCTGGCCGTGGGGTCAGTGTGATTCGCTTGATAGCTAGGCGGAGTTGTCGTACGGAAGGTACGGGGTTCGAACCCTGGGTAAGCCACTCACGTCTGTTGTTTTTTTCTGTTGTCCAAGTGTTCTACTTCTTTATTTCTTACGAGTGCCTGAAAACATACCTTTATGTTTGTCTAATATTAATTTACTGTTTACAGGCCTCGGGTTTCCCTTCCTTATGTGTTATTTATGGATAGGCGCTGCATGTCGTGGTCCTCTAGATTTGACCTCTTGACATATTTTGCAAGATCCGCAGTAAATACGTCTGTCCTTGTTCACAAATGGCCAAAAGAAAGCCGCAAGAACTCTCGACTTTGTACGGGAAAACCCCATATGTCCAGCACATTGCGAGTCATGAGCATGTTGCAATATTTGTAATCTCATACTCTTAGGCACAAGAATTTGTGAATGTGTAGACGCAGTCGAGTCTTGTACCATACGCACAAGTACGCCGTTTCTCATAGTAATCCAAGATTTTCGATTTGTATTCTGATTTGGATCACCTTTTTTTTGCTAGAATGAAGAATTTTTTTAAAGAAGGATCTTCTTCTTGCAACTTTATGAAAGAGTCACGTGAAATAATCAAGTGACTATCTTGGCTATGTACTTCATTATTATCAGTTAATGAAGTTTGAGGTGTCTCCAGAGCTTGTGCTCTTGTGACCACTGCATTGGTAGCTTGAATATTTTGTTCTTCCCAAGCAGCAATCTGCTGCGGGGTACATTCCCTAACTCTGTTGAATACGACCGATAATAAGGTCCGCAATAGAATTTGGTAGAAGACACGCGTGCACATCTCCTGTAAAGAAGGGAGTAGATATATGTATTATGGCAGTAGGATACTTTTCCAAAGTGCCACCAAATGTGACACATTGGATCACCTTTCCTGTAGCACAGGATGGATCTACAAGAGATTGCTTAACTCCAATAGTAGTGCATCCAGAATCAAAAAGGACTGAGACTGGATTACTATTTACTAGACCTTTATGTAGGATAAGAGAACCTCTCCCGTCATGCGCAACTGCAGCGGGAAGAGCGGGAAGAGGGTGACCACAGCTCAAGGTAGTTACAGTAGTCGGTTCGAACAAAGTAGTGCATTAGGGGCATTCAATTGCTCTCCCAAAGTCAAAGGCAGAACATGTGATAGCGCTAGAGTTTTTATTATCATTCCTGTTTACAGGCTCCCTGAGACTCTTGCTGTACAGAGTTTGCCCTGTTGATATCTCTTTTTTTTATGTTGAGATCTACCGCGACTATTATTGCCTCTGAAATTATCATTGTATTCTCTATTGTAACTGTTATCTTGGTTTGAATCCCATTTTCCATAGTTATCATTATCATTTCCACATTGATGAGAACATCTATTAGTTTGGTTTTGAGGTCTCCGCGAAGAATAGTTTTGATAGCCTCTATTATGACTACCTCTGCGAAAATGTCTATAATTATTGGGTGTAGAATAACGAGGACTGTCAGCTCGTCTCCAGTTCTTCGAAGAAGAACCACTGTGTGATTGATTGCCCTGATTCTGAGCATAATTACGGTTACTTTTCCTATTAAAATGTTGTTCATTCAGAGAATTCTACTCCAGTTTCTGGCAACATATTTTTAAATTGAAGACGATAGCCGTCTTCGTTAAGTTGGTATTTCTTTAATAATGCCGCCCTGAAAACCTCATATATGTTCTTGTCAGGCTCATCTACCATGCTTAGCATACTCAGAGCTTCAGCTTTAAGTATATTCAACAACTGATCAACATATAGTGATTTATCTATATTATGTGTTTTACATGACCGTTCAAATCTGTCCAGATAGAACGTTATATCGTCACTGGAAGCATTGAAAGCTGGTAGTTTAATCTTGAAAGTACTAGCATTAGACTTATCAGAAGATGACACCTTATTTGGATCATTAGCATTACCCATGTTCATCAACTTCAACTTCTCTAACTCCAAAGCTAAGAGTTTTTCCTCGTGCTCCATTTTTGCTTTCCGCTCCTCAGCCTCTCTTTGAAACTTTCTTTCTTCAGCCTCTTTTTCTAGTCTTTTATTTTCAGCCTCTTTTTCTAGTCTTTTATTTTTAGCCTCTTTTTCTAGTCTTTTATTCTCAGCTTCCATGTTAGCTGGATTTTCTTCTCATCAGATTCTCTTTGTAACTTTTTCTCTTGAGCCTCAGCTTCTCTTTTTTGTTTTTCCATTTCCATTTGGAATCTCCTTTCATCCACCTGCATCTGCAATTTTAAATTCTCAGCTTCTGCTTTCTTTTGTTCCGCTTCTATTTTCATTCTCTTTTCTTCCGACTTCAATGCCTTGGCATATTGAACAGTGACAAATTCTTCCAATTTATCACCAGTCTTGCCAAGGGATTTCCCTTGCTCAATAAAGTACTGAAGTGTAGACATAATGTCTAATAACATGAGTCCAAAACCGAAAATAATAATTTATCTTATTTCAACCTTAATGGAAACAAGTCTTAAATAAAGTACTTGTATAATTACATTACATTATCCCAATATCTGTGGGAGACAAGTCCTTGGCAGAGAACTTATATAATCAACTGTATAATAATAATACCACTAGTCAATTCTTTATCATAAGTGCACTACACAGCTAATAGTGCATGACCAAATATCCACCAGAAAGTTATCATAAGTGCACTACACAGCTAATAGTGCATGAGCAAATATCCACCAGTTAGTTATCATAAGTGCACTACACAGCTAATAGTGCATGACCAAATATCCACCAGTTAGTTATCATAAGTGCACTACACAGCTAATAGTGCATGACCATATATCTATCAATAGTGAATGATAACCAAGAACAATGTAAACAATAAACAAAGATCAAAGACAATACGAAAACATTCGCAGAAGTCAACTAAATAAACAGCAAAACTAAAGAAAATATCACAAAGAATGTGATGATAACTGCGAAAAAGTAAACAAAACAAATGACGTCACAGTGTATAAACAAAAGGGTGTATAGAACTAAATGATAGGAAAGAGGAGACCTACAAATACAAACAAATCAAAACAAAACTAAAGAACAGAAAAAATATGACGAAAACAACGAAAAGGTACACTTCGTCACACCTAAACAGAAATAGCAACAAAAATCGCTAGCAAATTTCACAAGGAAATTTGCAGAGTCCCTACTGAACGCTGATATAGGACCTCTGTCACGTGGTATCACCTATAATCAGACACCGCCCAACCGAAAGACCCGCTGAAATATAAACACATATAATAACATGTAACATATAAACATGTAACAAAAGAATGTGAAAATACAGAAGGCTCAGTAAACAATACAAGGGCACAGTTCACAAACAAAATGCCACTTATCTTATGTATCCTAACGTCAAAATGGCAACGAACAGGTAGTAATCAGTGTCCTAAAGACCAGACGATCCAACGCTGATTGAACATCTGCACTTGCATCAACAAAATTGCCAAGACGATGGTTACAGACTTGAGCTTCTAATGTAGTACTGAATAAGGTACGGGACTTGGCCTTCTCATATATAACAGCAACTCGATTCAATCGGCACTTGACCTTCTAAATACAGTAACTCGATTCAATCGGCACTTGACCTTCTAAATACATTAACTCGATTCAATTGGCACTTGACCTTCTAAATGTTGAAGAGACTGCAAAGTTGGCAATCTATCGAGCAGCGCCGGGTACTTTCAGCTCCTAGGTAAAGCAGACATATTCTTGTTCTTCTTCTTCGTTCGCCCTGAAAAGGACGGTGGTTGCGTTGTGTCTGTTTACAACGTAGCTGTGATATCTGCACCTTTCGGTCGACACATCCGACTTCTGCACGGCATTTTTTAGGACCGGGTTTGCCTTTCCATTTCGATCCACACTCGCTCAGCCAGCCTGCACAGCTGCAGACTGTTTCCAGGACCACCCCGTGGAGGTGGAGTGCGGTCTTGACCAGCTCTGGTTCGCTGGTCCTGACGCAGGCAGTCAAGCTATGAGTCGCTGACTGCGGTCTCTATTGCTGCGTCTTGAGGTCCCTAGCAGACATATTACGCTGTCACTGTGTAGTAAGCTGATTTAGCTATTTTGAATGCATGAAATGACAACAGTTCACTGTATTTTGACCTCCGAATGTTGCACAACGAATGGGTTATGGACCCCGTAATTTGCTGGATACCAGACCAAACCAGCTTTTGGCCACCAGAAATGTAGAAGTATATTTGATACACAGCTACCAAATTGTAGAGAGATGTCTAATGTTGCTGCTGAAGATGTAGCCGTGTAATGTTACTACTACAGTATACACCAGAGATGTCGAAAGCAGTGTAGTATGGTGTCTCGTCTGGTTTGTTGCTTGATGTGAGTATGGAACATAGCAGGTAGCTATGTAGATGAAGTTCCACACAGGACTACAGTACGTAGGTCATGAGAACGTCACATGGGCTCACGACGAGGAAGTCAAATAAATAGGAACAGCAGGTGACGTTTTCCATCATTTATTTGGGACGCCACAACGACAGGTACGTTGACATCGACATATATGAGTCACAGACAATGCAGGACATAGCAATAAGCATCAATAAAGTTCATCAGTAAATCATGCATATATCACGTAAGCTGATCTCGTATAATTCCAGCTTCAACAGCCTCAGCTCCATATCATCAATATATGAGTTTAACAAACTCCTCTCTGATACTAATAGATCAGGTGTGTAAATGAGTCTACCGCAGGCCGCACGGAAATGGCGGGCTTATGTGTACAGTTCAAGTTGACCTCTGTGGACATTTCTAGATCTAACCTTGATTAAGGTATTATCGCTAGTATAGCGGAGTTCAAAGGAGCATAGCAACTGTTCTCTGGGTCTAGAGTGACCCGAATACATATGAATCTAAGGTATGAGGATACCTGGGTGTACTTTTAATAGTAGAGACTCTCTTGCCTGTAGATAGCGAGCGAGCAGAGAACAACAATGTCAAAATCTAAGCTGGCTACAGATCTCAATATTATGAAGAGCAATTACCTTTCTTCAGGAATAACACCACAACACACACGCCTCCATGCGTTTAGAATCATATGGGGAAAATCCTCTGTAGATCAACTAACAACACAAGAGGACTTCTATTTTCCCCGTCAAAAATGATCACGGACGCTGAAACGCGTCTCGCTCTGCTCGAAACCACTCCTAGACTCCTGGAACGGAAGTCTTTCTCCAACAACCCTAAACTCGACACATGCGCAGTAGCGCTTGACCCCTGAGTTGAACTCAAACGGGCCGATGTTGGACACATACAAAGCAAAGATACTGACCAAATCAAACCTTATATGGTCAGAGAATCAACTCTGGTTGCAAACGTTCCAAGAAAAGCTGACCTATACGGGCCATATAAGGATAACAACCAGACATCGATCTAAAAATAGACCGGCAGGTTAAGACACAAGAGAAGGTAACAACCATAGTAAAAATGTAACCTCAGATAACCAAGAGTTATGCACCTTTGATTACAAAAAATTAGAGTGTACAAATAAGACAGGTAAATATATATTGACTCAAAAAAATATGTGCGTAACACACATCTGAACTCCTCTTAGGATAATATAAAGTCCAGAAAAGACTTGGTTTCGTAGAGAAAGAGCTCCGCCCGGCAACAGATGGTGAAGGTTTCAGCCTTGTCTAGCTTCTCTCTATCCGCTTGTCTTCCTGACTTCTTCTGTGCATTTGTGATTTGAAAACCCCGCTGCCTCTGTGATCTGACATCCGGCGTACGAGAAAGCGAGGTCTGACAGTCTCAAGTGAAAGTATACATGACTTTTTAATATATCTCCTTGAATTATCCAGACCTTGAGCTTTCTATCCATAAGTATTTGGCTATGATTGGTACAAGTATATATTATTTATAAATTTTTTAAGCCGCTCAAGACATCTGTATGTGTTATGCAGACGCCTTAATTTCACTTTTCTCCGTAAATACGTCTTTCATTCATTTTTTTTCCTGTGGCATGCATAAAGTTGGAATTATCCTTTGAAAAGTGAACTATCTTCTATCACTCTCTGACACCGCATAAACCTACACGAGTTCTAATTCCATTTAAGAAATTGTACACTCCATTCGCCATAGTAAAACCACTCTGTTAAATGGACAGAGATAGTTTAGGAAATGTCTTATAAAACATCATTAAGTGTGATGGTCACTGACTGGTTTGTCCGTCAGCGGCCAAAATAAAAGCTATATAAGCTAAGTGAAAAGACAACGAATATTGTAAACACGTGAGCAACAAAAAAAGCAATTGTACACTAAAACTGACTGGTTTGTCCGTCAGCGGCCAAAATAAAAGCTATATAAGCTAAGTGAAAAGACAACGAATATTGTAAACACGTGAGCAACAAAAAAGTAGTAATTGAACATTCATTCATAACCCTCCGCTCCCCAAGGAGCAAAGGCCGCTAACAAACACATGCCAAGTCCTCCTGTCACGTGCCATCATATAAAATTCTTTCCATGTTCTCCTCATCATTTTCACTTCTGTTTCCAGCTCTCTTCTTCATGTGCTTCTTGGTTTACCTCTGTGTCTCGATCGTCTTGTAGCCAGTTCGAAATTTTGATTGGTTGACCTAAATCGTAGTTTCCAAGAATACTAGGCTTGTTTCTTTTTCATTCATTAACAAGGCATGTGTATACCAATTACGCTACAGACACAAACAAAGGCATATGCCCCGTAACTAAAGAAGGAATGTATCCCCACTTACTTTCTATATATCGCTTCCCTTTGACTGTCGCATTTAGATAAGTTTTAGAGGTATTTGTGGTCCCGCCTGAGTATAGGAGATGGTGATAATACGTGAGAAGTAAAGTTGTAAGAAATAGATTTTTCACGAGTGAATAATTTAAGGAGAAGATCTGTCTCTGGACTGAATAGTTTCTCTAGTTTAGCTTATCTATTCTACTTAGATTTAGCAAACGACAATCTTGCACCTCCTTATATGTAGAAATACAAGTTTCACTGAACACAAAAACACACACAGCTATGTGACAACAAGACATACAAACGTGAAAAAACTACGGCTAAATGGGAATTGGTCTGAACAACACACAAAGTTTAGTACTTTTGTTGTTTATCATCATTAAACTTTACAACACCGAATATCTAAAAGAGAAAGATCATATACATCAGAATTACATATATAGAAAAATAACAGAATACCTTTGAGAAGATAAGAACCCAACAAGTTAATAACCCCAAAGGTTAAAAGTTTAGCACAAGGCTACAGTATAGACAGTAAAGAAAGAACACAGTTCCCACTAACCGTTATCCAATAAAATAAATTAAACAATAGTCAAACAGGGTGCCGATGTATAATGTTTCCTCTACTAAAGAAAATATGTTTTCGCTCCCTCTCTGTCATACGTGGCCACACATAATCTTGCTTCTTACCCCATTCTTAGTGAAACAATCTGCTGGACGTAAAAAAATCAATGAATATGTATATAAGGTCCAGAGTATTTATCTTCCGAATTGGGCCCCAGTCCCCCCACAAATACTTAAAGTGTATAAGGGGGACGCCTAATTTGGTGGTTGATTCCTGGATACACGATGTCACTTTCAATAGTTAATGCCGAGACTCTCTGACATCTGATGTTCACAGTAAACAGTAGATAAACATCTGATTGCTAAAACTGTTATTTATTGTTACTTTATGATGATGATGGTAAATCCTATCAGCTGGCTCTGGTGAGTGCCGATTCTGAAACAGCGTAACTCTTCTGGATAAAAAATCCACTTGAATGCGCTATCAGAAGTCCGGATAACCTTTCACACCCCAGTGAGCTGATAAAATTGAATAAATAATTTCTGGTGTTTATCGTCCAGTTAAAATTTACGATTAAAATGTCAGATAGTCGATGTGGCCGGTCTTGTTCACAACTGAACTGGGAGACGCGTAAGCCAAAGGAATACAACTTTAATCCAATCAGTAAAATGGAGAAAAGGCCAACATGGACCACAATGTACCAACATATAGACCAAATGAAGCCAATTTAAAAAAAGACGCTGGTCGCCGTAGATCAGGTCATGCCTAAGGATGAAAAACATTATGAAGAAATTCTACTGACAAAATATCTACATATAAGCACCCAGAAGGGTACGAGACGATCTATCATCCTCTCCGTCAGTCCTGATTAAAGTTAAAAGGCACACGGTGTCTCTAGCCTATTCCTATCCGGTCAGGTTTTCCTAGCGCGATATCTCTAGGTCAAGTGAGGGTATGTGCCCTCCCCGCACCTTCTGCGCGCGCTAACAGTCAGCATACAATGTCAGTTATTATTTAATTTATCCATACGCGCACTTTAACAAATATCGCCTGTCATTAATAACTTTCAGATTGTCGGCGTCTGTTTGTCAAGTCACAGGATATTTAAACAAATGTCACTTTCTAAAAATACACAAAATGCAATATAAACGTGGATTCTATTCCGTCAATTATCCGTCGCGCCAAGTGTATTATTTAGTCAACTAAACCGTCTCTTTCTGTGTAATAGCGGGTGGAAAGATTATCATTACTGAACAACTGGTACACAACTAGCTACGCGTTATTTTCCAGTGATTCCAAAACCTAGAAAATCACAGTGAATTTAAGATGATAAACCTTTAACACTTTAATACGATAAGCACAAATTTATATTACCAGAAATCCAGGAAGAAATCATCACGAAACAATTAACACTTCTATTCCAAATGGTTCTAGATGACGTGTTTAGACTCACTCTGAAAAATTCTGAAGGACACTGATAACAGATTTTGAGAAGAAGCAGTTTATATACCATTATGTTATAACGATCTCTAAAGGATGTTACTTTTCGCAATATTGTGCGAACTATAAGAATTGAGAAAATGTGGACCAGATGAAAATCCTCTAAGCCGGCCACCGTTTTTCTCGTCGAGTGCTGCTTGACTTACATCAAAGACGCCTCGTCATGCTAACAGGGTTTCTTTCAAAATTGCTCGCGTCTCGAGATGAAATGCTGATCTCTCACTGAGTACGAACATCAAAGGGTTTTCTCCCCTGAGTTTATAAACATCAAAGGGTCGATAACTGTTCCACGTTTTTCCTAAGCGCCTCGGTCTGATATTTGATGATTGACAGATCCGCTCGCGTGAGAAGCTCAGGTAAACCAATCGGATTTCGCTTCCTGTTATGCTGGCAGTTCGCGGTGGTTGGTAAAATGTCTGTTTGTTTACATATCAAGGAAAGAGGCGTGGATTAAAAGTGAGTAAAGCAGTCTGTCAAATGTTTGACTTTGCGAACGAATCAAAAACTACAGCGTGATCACGGAAGGCTGTCGGATGCTGTAGGCTATATTTCTATTATACGTCACATTGACCATAAAATAAAACTCAGCTAATATCAGTCATAAATATAACTCTTATAAAAATAAATCTAACATAATTTTTCCCTTCTAACAAATCTACCGGCTACATGTACAACGTGAAATTCTGAATGCAGTGCGACATTTAGCCTCTAATTTTCTTTCTCTTTCCAAGAATCTTAACAAACATTTAATAAGGTGATCTTTGGTACTCCAATCCTATACGTGCCACGTTGAATATGTCCGTATGAAAGTCATCTTTGGACCTGACGTTCTCAACAGACGTTCCCTCGGCGACAAAGGAGAGGGGGCGGTCGACGTCCAGAAGTGACAGCTGTTAAGGAAAGTACAGAAATTAAAAAAAGGAAGACGAGCACATTAAGATGGAATGCGTTACGGGGTAAGTGACAAAGACTCTGCTGAAAGTTAGTTAAAACTTCCAACGGGAGGATTATGTTGTATCTCTCACCCGGGTAACCCCAAATCGAGTATCTGCGCGATGTGCCTCCAAATTATGCTGCCGAGAGAGTAAAATGTGTTTTCAACTATGCTTATAACCATCTTACAAACTTCGCAATGCAAATTACCAAACTCAGCAAATTCGGATATGGGCACTGCTTTTCATCCTAACAGAACAATGAAAGTAGTCCAGAGAAGAGACAACTGACCGAGTACAGCATAAGACTATTTAATCAGCTAGAGTAGACCGTAACTGAAAAGAGCATAAATATGTGGATCTCCAGTCGGGATAATTGCTTAGGCTAATAGCTCAATGTGTGAACTTTTGCAACGTACAGGGTCCAAGACATAATGGAGTTGAGAGTATTTACTAACTCGGTTATAGCATAGTGATATGTTAGTATTGAGTCACCAGTGATGAGAACAGACTGACCGTAGTGTTTTTAGATAAAGTGGCGAGCTTCCGGTCTTTAGACTCCTCGCAAACATTTCCAAATGTCTGATAATTGGCGCGGAAGTGTTATTATTAGGTTGGGCTGATTTTAGCCCCTAGGTACGATGCACATTAATCGTTTTCCCTTGTTGTCGTATATTTTTATTTTTTTTTAACAAATCTTATCTGATGTTACAGCCAGTTTCTAACGTTTTTCTTCTCGGAGATTGGCTGATGAAGGTAAACTGCCTTTTAAACAAAATCTGATCTAGTTTCTAACGTGTTTGTTCTCGGAGATTGTCTGACGATGGTAAACTTCCTTTAAAACAAATTCTGATCTGCATATTAGGTTATCATAGCACAATTGCATCTTTCATTGATACATTCATCATCAGCTGTCATCTCCACATTGAAGGTTGGCTACGATGAATCTGCAATGTCTTCTGTCTCTTGTCTTCATGGTGCACTCTGATAGGCTCTTTCCTGCTGATTTATTCATGTTATCTTCCCATTTATAGCGCTGTCTTCCTCATAAACGTTTGCATTTTACTCTGCACTACATTATGGTCTTAAGCAAGGTGTTCTCTTTTTACTTACTAACTTAGTCGTTCCTCTTCTACCCTGAGGTGTAGAGGGTTGACAGAGACAGCGCCATACTATCATTTCGGCTGTCTTCTTCCTGGCCTGGTTCCGGTCTAGTGCTCGGTCTTTCAGAGATTGTCTAATGTTGTCCTCCCAGCAAATTCCGGGTCGTCCTGAAGGTCTGGATCACTGGCTCTTAGTTTACCATATATGTTGTGGTAGCCGATTTTCTCCCGTTCTGCAGAAGTGGCCTAACCATCGTAGTTGGGACTGTTCAACTTGTCAGTCGATATATAGCTTTTGGAGCTGATGATGACGATCCCTCACTTCTCCAGCTCTTCCCTCCAAACTTGCAGGTTGGATTGAAGATATATCTCTGATTAAGCAATCAGAGCAACATCATCGGCAAATGCCAGCTCTGAAATCCAAACCTGTCTCATCTTCCAGTACCCCATTGAATACTTTCTTGTCCTCTCCTTACATGCTTTGATGAAATCATGCATGAGGAGTATGAAAAGATAAGGTGACAGAATATCACCCTGTACACTTGAGGTGGCCCTGATTTCTTCTGACTTAGGTGTGCCATCCTCATATAATTTCTGAAAGTCTTGTAGAAGCTATGTTTAGCTTGGATCAGATGTGCTGGAATAATTTTATCTTTTTAAGTGGCCGAAATATTTTAGCTATCTGATTTTGACTTCCTTCATTAATTCTCTTTTTTTCATTCCTAGGTTTTCTTCGACCCATGTATTTGTTTGTCAAATTAATATACTGTGTTAAATGTTCTCTTATTTTTTTGCATTATTTTATAAAATTAAGTCTGACCACTATTACAATTATTTCCGACATAAGACGTTTAAATGTTAAGGTCTTTGACATTCTCAGTTTAATATGCTATATTGACTTCTTGGCATTAACGGAAAAGACATATAAGAATACTTAGCAACGTTTAATTTTTGGGATCAAGTTGCTACCATAAGATCTGGCAGAAATTACTCATCATATATAGACATGAAAAGAGGTGTCCGACAAGATTGCGTACTTTTCTCTTGTCTATTTAATCGGTACACAGAAAACAATTTTAAGATACAGGAAATGCCAGGTGAAGGTGATCCAGCAAAATATTAATTTAATAGCTCTCTATGGTTATATATGTATATATAAAATCTGATTTATACGGGTGCAAATTCACTCAATACTGAACAAATCAACTATCGATTTTTATTTATGGATAACAAATTTAATAATCAATTATAGTTTGAGAAGTTCAAAATAAAAAGAGTTGTTTAAGAACAATAAAGCACTGATATTTTCAACATTGGACGATCTAAATTGTAGGTGGATATTTTTAAATCAATGTTCTGGGCCAGACTTTGGTACTTAATGTTGATGTTGGGTTCCGTTACTGTTGGTTCCCAGAGGTGCGTTTGTGACTGTTCCGTCAGTAATCAAATGCTTTGACAGTAGCACGTCCCTTGCAGTAAGGCCGGGGTAACTACTTGTTAATGCAAGCGTCTTCAAGAACCGTCTAATGTAGGCGTCTAGCGTCGACTGCTGGTAACTTGAACCACAGACTAAGAGGAAACAAATGTTGTTTTAAGTATCGGGTCTCCTGATACGAATATCGGGAGACCTCCGCTTCAATTTACCATTCTATCTGCCTCATAATTTTTACCCTCCCTGAGCATTAACTTTAGAAGACGACAATTGAAATATATATATGTGTGTGTGTGTGTTACGAGCGTTATTTTCTTATGTGGGCATATTTCCCTTGCGTTGGCATATTTCCCTTGCGCTGAATTTCTCCTCTGACTGGACTGTCGTTTTACTGCAGTAAAGTTAGTATATTGCCGTAACTGTGGGTTTCTGCAGTAATATTGGATTCGAGATATAAAAGCATATTATTTCTCATTACATTTTTGTCCGTCGTCTAAGTTTCTTGATATCTCTTCGGTCTGTATGTAATCAACCCAACATGGTCGATCAGAACTCTTGAAGGAAGAACAGAAAAGCTAAAGCATGCAGCACAAACTTCTGCAACTCACAAGCAATCGACAGGAATGCCTGAATGACGACTTTTGCATTTATTATCCATGAATACAACATCGTATGATAATTGACGACAAAAACATAAGGTTCATATATCACGTTGGCAGTAGCGAACACTGTACATTAGCCTCAGCTGTTTGACCTCTTCACGGTTAAGTTAACCGTTACTTTAGCACATTAACTCTTCAGAGTTGTAATATCTAGCACTGTTAGCTTCTTTAGAATAATTACGCAGTGAACGTATTTCAATAGGTTACCATACCTTTAGCTTCTCTCTTACGAGCCTAATTATTTATAAAATCTCTGGCTAGTTTCTCATATTTAATTTAGCTGCTCACGCCATCATAATCTGCCATAACTGAACCTGTTAACCATCTACACACACCGTATTATATTAATTTAGTCTATGCGTTATCCACCGATAAAACACGTACCATATATTCTGGACTCGAACGTCCTTATACCTTACATTTGCTATTGGCTATTCAAAGCCTACACTTATATCTTTTAGTGGGCTAACCACCCATGATCTAAAAAAACCACTACTTTATGCCCTAAGGTCACATGTCGACTCTGCGTAACCAAGTCTAACACGTCAGCAAGTAACGTACACATAGCATTAGGAGTCTGACTAGAGGCAATGCTGCATAGTGCGACTATCTCAGATAAAACCAAACGGAGATGCTGGCAAAACCATGCAGCAGTCCTCTGTAGTGTGTGTGTAAAACGTACTAACGTGCTACTATAAAAAAAATACGTATACCATGTTATCATCATCCATTCCCTGCTCCCCATGGAACCTGGAGCCACTTCTGCTACTGGTTTCTTGTGAGGAAACCTACACGAAGCAGTCACCATCTCTTGCAATGGTGTTGATGAGGCAAATTATTTTACACGGGGAAGTTGCCAGCACCATGTGCAACTGTTCATTCTCACGCCATTTATATATGTCCAACACAAAGTATAAAATGGTAAAATATCCATATTACTACTGACCCGATTTCAGGCAACAGAATTTTGTTACACGCCCATTGAGGCATATTGGAAGTATGATGCTAGGCCAATATTTTCTTGACCATCGGCACACTAGGGGTGATGTGGTCAGCATCACGCCGGCCGCCATAACCTTCCCAGAGTTGCTCTGGTACCCAATTCATGAGGCTGGGTTAACCCCAGAGCCGTTTGCAGCTAAAAAATCCCACCTCAACTGGGGATCGAACCACGGACCACCGAGCTTGGAAGTGACTAACCACTGTGCTACCGCGACTCCATGTCGGACGAAGTACAGACATTTTTGCACATAAAAAACCTAATATGTCGAGCAACTGATTTAGAGGCAGTCTCTCACGTGTTCAGAGGTACTACTTTAAGTATAACCACACTATTCACGCTTTATGTTTGCTTTGAGGACTCGTGACTTTCTGTACTATAATTGAGCTTGTTTTTCTTTCTAATTTCAGAATTTAGCACATTTGTCCTGACTTATACTGGAATCCTGCTTCTATTCGTTAATTTAGCTAAATGAGATTTCTCCTTGACAAATTTTGTTAGTCAGTGAAGTAGTCTTACAAAACGCTAGGTTATAAGCGAACATTTTTTGCTCCCACGCATATATTGCTATGTTGAGGAAAGATCCAATCATAAGTAGTTTATTTAAGCATTTCAATGCCAGCCAAGCCCCAAATAAGTGTCTGATTTTGATAGGGTTTTCCCCCACCCTCATGTGGAGCATTACTGCGTGACATTGCATGATATTCCCCTTTCAAGCCAACTTCATAATCATCTGCACGTCCTTCATGACCATATATAGACATTCTTCGGAGATATTGCGGGTTCGGTTCCAGACCACCGCAATAAAGCGGGTCACACCAATTTTATTGGCTTCTTAGTGCATATAAAAGTCTAAAATCATGTTTACATTATGTCTTTTAAGTGCGCAAAAGCGCTAGGTCTAAAATAAAAACAATGTACTGTTAAATTAAAAATACTTTATTGCTAACAAATGTCAGTCTGAGCCTTCAGCGAAACGTAATTTTTTTGTCAAAATCTGTCGAAAGAAGAATGCACGTCCTCATAAATAAACATGAATAATTTGAAAAAAAAGTGCAATATCTGCGAAGCGCGATAAAGCGAAGTGCAATGAAGCGAGGTAAACCTGTATGGTCTTGCTTCTACTTATCATGTTTGTCAAAAATTTTACTTCACAGCTCTTACCACAACAAAGTCAATCATTCGAAAATGTTATATCATTTCTCGTGCCTTAATCTTTAACAAGATTGTTATCTTCAGACACCCCTGTGAAATTGGCCGTATCTTTACGCCCGTCATGTTGGCGAAGTAACAATTTATCTCCAATACCATCTGTTATCCGTATAGGAAAACTGCAACAACTCGGTTTTGTGGCAATTTTAGCTGGTCATGTTTACCAATCAAACGTTCGTTATGTATCTTCCCCAAGAGAAAGTTTGGGTTAACAATAATAATGTCCCTAAATGTAGACTATTAATCTATCTCGTTAGCGATTAATCTAACACGAACATCTAGCAGTCTGATAAAACCGGGATAGTTGATAAAATAGGACAAGATAACATCAATAGATGAAAACGTAAACAATAGAAAATGAAAGGTGCACTTAGAAGATATAGTCGAGTAAGTACGGCCATAGAGAATTGAAGACAAGAAAAAGAAGACAGACGAATTACGTCACACTTAGATATGCATCGATACGGTTTTGTTAGCTGAAAGTGAACAGGACTTACTAGAATTAGTGAAGAATGTAGGCAGCCCAAGTATGAATTGGACATTAACATCGAGAAAACAAAAACTATGATAGCAAAACAGACGATGAGCTAACATTAAAGATAAGAATAAATGGGAAAATCAGGGAAAACATCAAGCGTTTCTCATATCTTGATCAGGATATATAATAAAGAAGAACTTGCAATGAAAGCTAGCAATGAAAGGGAATTAATGAAGAAGATTAAAATTAGGCAACTAAAATAGTTTGGCCATGTAAAAAGACAACTTGCAGAATGTAAAAATAGAAACAGTTTAAAGCAAGTGTGCAAAGGGGAAGAAAGTGTGAGAAGTGGGAAGATAACATCAAGAGATACAGGAAAGATTTTATCAGAGTGTACCATAAAGACAAAAGACGTTGGAGATCCATTATAGCAGAGCTTCCATGTGGAGATGGCACCTAATGATGATGATGATGACTGACTTCATGTATAACAGTTTTTTTTAAGATTTTAACAGAAGCTTAAAAACACATTTAGGAAAAGATGCATACATTTCTTTTAATAGCTTTCTTCTTCTAGGTTTCGTCAAAGAATGGCGTCAACCGTAGGCACCATGCAAGAGATCAAACGTGATTTAATGACCCAGATGGAAGAGTTTCCCCATTTTATAAAGTTGGACATTTCTGGTCTCACACAAGAAAGGCTGTTAGGTCTGTTGGAAAATTTGGAAGAGGAACATGACGATGATGATGTCTGTCCTGAGGAAACAATATTCAAGCTCAACTTTAAGTCTTGGGTTTTAACTAGATTGGCAGACTATAAGAGAGCAGAAGAGATTAATGATCGAGTTATTACCATGACGCAGTGGACAAATGTCATGTCGATTGGAAATCGTGTTTTTCTAAACTGGCGTGCCGGTCGAGAAATTCCTGCCTTAGACTGTCTTTCAAAATTGCAAGACCTGAAAAGACAACCAAATTTTAACGAACTTATAGCTGCTGCTCAAGCAGAATTGGCTTACTCCTATAGCAGGATTGGAGGACCTAGCAATTTATGTAAATCAATAGAAATTTTTGAAGACATTGTTCATCAGTATCCTCATAATCCAAATATCTATTTCTGGAAACTTCGACTTGGGTTAGTGTACAGAAGGTGTACACACTTAAATATATATGCTGCGATGCCTAAAAGGCTTACACTACAGGAGTATGTGAAAATGTCAGCGGCTTTCTTGAAAGATGTTATAAAAAACTCATCGGAAAATAAACTTCGTGGTCCAGCATGCTCGGAATTGGCAGTTCTTTGCAAAGGTGCTCTGTCAGAAGGTGATCGTGCAAGGATATTCAGCAATAAAAGACCAGATGACTTCTGTAATGAGGCACTAAAATATACAAACACTAGCACTTGGGTGCTAACGAACTGTGGAAAACTTTTTCGGACACCAAAAAATGTGGACAAGGCCATTAACATTTTGCAAAGTTGTCTCCGAGTGAGAAAGCACACTACAACCCATCATCAGCTTGGACTCTGCTATGCGTGGAAAGCAGAATTTAAGGCCAACCAAAAACAACAGGGTAGGGGTACATCATCATTTCCGGTTCGTCAACGTGACTACAGACCTTTCACTCCTAACGAGCCTCTGGTATCGGAAACTAATGTTAATTTTGTCAAAGCGGAACAGGAATATTTGGATGCAATCAATATGTCACACAACCTAAATTTGCCAGCAATGTATGATCTGGGTCAGCTATACAAGTTAGCTGGGTTGACCGGCAAGGCTTTAGAAATGTTCAATCAAATAACAAATGCTGGAGGTGAAGGGCACTTGATCACAGTTATCAACGCTTACGAGCAAGCAGGATTATGCTATCTGACGATGACAGGTCAAGAATCACTTGCTGAGGACAAATTAACAAAAGCGATTACGTTAGCAGTAACTGTAGCCTCGTCTTGCCCCCATCTTCAAAACTGTGCCACTGAAATGTGGCGTTCTTTTAGAACAATGAAAGATAGACTAAAGGCAGAAAAGCCATCTCTTTCCAGAGATAAAAAATTGATTCGGCTACTTGAGTTGGTCCAAAAGCATCGAAACGTTGTTAAAGTTGTGGAAGACATACTTGCTTTACGTGACAGCCAATTAAACGATCCTGAGTTCATCATAAGTGGACTCAATGGTTATCTGGCGATAAACAATCCTGAAAAGGCATTGACCTTTCTGAATATTATGAGCACGCGACCTGACATCACCAGCTCAGATTCATGGAAAAGCAAAGAAATTATCGACCTGAAAAGTAAAGTTTTTCTGATGGCTGCAACGATTCGACTGCAGTTACAAAGTAGCGAAGCTAGATATGTATTCCAAGAACTATTTAAACTTCACTATGGCCAATGTATTGGTTCTGTTTACGAAGACATGTTGGATAACTCAAGCATTCGAGATGTTCTACTCTTCTACGATGATGACCATGACACAGAAAAAGGACTAAGCCAAACATCTAAGACTGTTCAAATGCTGCAGGACGTTTTTTCACAAGTGTTTGGTCTAGACACAAGCATAAATCTGCAGGTAAAGTTGAACTGAAAGAAAACTAACATCTCACGTTCATAATCTGCTCTAAGTCGATTTATTTAGTGTTTTTTTTGGGGGATTTTATTGTTCTATCTATCTATCAATCTATATGTCTGTCTGTCTGTGTGTATGTATGTCGGTCTGTCTGGCTGTCTGTTGTTCTGTTTGTCTGCCTGTTTACACGTCGGTATATCTGTCTATCTTTCTGTCTGTTTATCTGTTTGTCTTGCTGTATGTCAGTCCATCCGAAGTCTATGCATCTTTGTTTTGTGCAAACAATATCAAGTTAGTAAGAGATTGTGACAGGTTATGAAGAATCGACCACCTTGATCAGTCCGCTTTACTCCCACAGTCACCCCTCAGTCTTGTTCAATCAACTCGTCCAACGTTGGTTCCCACCTTTGCTTCCGTCATTAGCATACACGGGTTATTACGCAAAAGCCATGCCCTTTCGCTAGCTGTCTTACTTATAGTTTAACCATGCCTATCTGTCTTCTTTCACACGCTATTAAAACAGCATTCAGATCTCTTACTGTCTTTCCTTCAAAATGGAACGGGCCAGTGCGTTTGCCTGACGCGCGATGAAAGTAAGAGCCGTTAACTGAATTATTAAGCGAGCGATTTGGCAATCGTTAAATAGTGACAGATCAGACAATGAACGCGTGTAGAGAGAACGGGTCGTTTAATTGTAGATTCAAGGGCGATAAGACAGTCGACGTACCTTTGATTGGTTACATTTGACAGGGGGAATTAAGCGAATGCAAAAAGGGGCGATAACCACATCTACCGACCACATCCGTTTGTTCGTGTTTCCAAGGGACGCAATTAACGACAGAGAGAGAGACGGGATCAAAGACGTCTGCTCGCTAGCAAAAGTCTATGTGGTCGGCAAAGGTGCGTAGAAAACCTTTAATTCGGGAATCGAACAGTAGATTTGCCCTAACATGGCTGTAGGTGCGAATTTTCGCACTAAAGAGAGAAAGAACAGATTTTATGGATAAATCCCTCGTCTCCCTAAACTCAGACATCAGTCGCTGCAGAAAGATTTTTGAAATATCTAGCTCACTATTATAGAGCCATATTACAATTGGATTTCTTAAAATACGTGGAAATAATTCATTCCCCCCTCTCTCTCTCTCTCTCTCTCTCTCTCTCTATATATATATATATATATATATATATATATATATATATATATATATATATATATATATATATATATATATATATATATATATATATATATATATATATATATATATATATATATATATAAGCATTTAAGTAATTTAAAGTGGTAAAGTTTTTTTCATTATATTTCACTGGGATTTTCTGTGTTAATTAAATAACATATAGCTAATTTTTCCAGCTGTAAACGTAAATTTAATTACTCGCTATTCCTCAGTAAGAGATGCTTTAATTAATTATAAGAAGCTAGGCGATTGATAATTGAAAGAATACAATTTACTTCTATTCATTATGTGTAATTTTGTAAATGACTAAGTGTCTATATCACGTGTTAAAAAGCGACAAGATAAGCTAGACACTTGCGGTTTTAAATATAATTTAATAACGGAGTGGTTAAAGAGGTCTTACCTAAACGCGTGTTAGATTAGGATATTTATAATATTGTTAAAGTGTTTGTATTTCTTCCTAAAATCTAGGCTGGTCATAACCCTGCGATCTAGCGGTCTGATGGTCTACGGTCTTATGTTCTTAAAACATTCAGAGATTATTGTTGTTGAATCTTCTTGTTGTGACCCTGTGCGGTCCACCTTCTCCATCCATGAGAGTGGTCAAAAACAAGAACACTAACAATAATTGTTTAATTATAACTGGAACAGAACAGTACTAGAAATTGTTACATATACAAGTGTATATACTCATGGAACAAAGTAAGTGTGCAACACTTTATAGGGCACTGTGCTGATTTCATGGACGAAATGAAATAAAAGTTGGCACACAATGTGGTTGAATATTGAATAAAAGACCAAGTGATCACTTTGATTTTAGTAAAAGTGTCATGAAAAAAAAGATAAAAACTAAAGTCAGTGTGGCATCCCCACGACAAAATATGAAATCTTGCCTCTCTGAGCCTATTCCGCACTGTTCTGCACGAAACGGGTCTTAAACCTGGAATGTTCCTGGCAGTCCATGTTGCCTAAATAAACCTGTTACGCAAGTGCATAAGGCGTATGTAACGGTCTTGTGCAGGGGTGGTAACTCGTGGTCGGCCACTTCTATGGCGATCAGCAGTGGATCCAGTTTGGTAGAAACGAGCTTGAATGCGTGATATAGTGTTCCTATGAACATTGAAATGTTTTGATACAGCTAATATAGTCGCTCCAGCAGCTAACATCCCTATAGCTATGGCTCGCTGTTGTTGATTCAATCTTGGTATTGTACAAAAAAAAATTTTCTGTTGAACTCTTGGTACTCTCTATTTCAACGATTACGTTTGTTTTCACATGCTTGTGATTAGAGCTACACACTTATCTTCATTTTATCTGTGATAAATTCTCCCCTACGGCACTTTTCACGTGATTTATCTTGCACCGTGATTATCTCCCCATGAATAGTGCGATCCAATTGTAATTGCACGGTTAAGTGAACAACACTCACACAGAAATGTGTGCCAACTTGCATTTGAGTTCACTCAAGAACACACACACACAGTGCCCTGATGAGTGCTGCACACTTACTTTTTTTCCATGAGTATGTAAATATTACTAGCCTGCTGTGGCAGAATTTATATCACTATTTTTCTAACATATGACAGTAAAGTGATCCACGGGATTACACTCAATAGAACTCACTGGTCATATTCGGCCATCACCTCAGAGAACAGCCGAGGAGTATCATTCTTTAATTATTCATCACGTCACAGAGTGTCTCAGCCACCAGCGGTTAGACAACACCGGATCCATATATATATATATGTATATATACATTTATTCCTATGACGGTGCCACCACATAGAAAACATATCCCAAACAGCTAACTGCAGCGAAAAGAGGAATATACAGGAAAATAATTAACGCATCAACTTCAGCGACTACCGGTAAATAACAGTCAGCAATCCGGATAGTCTGGGGCTGAAATTGACAAAGAATATGACTCTGAATAGTCTTAGTACCTGTTAGAGTTTAATTCCATGGAATGCCTGCTACAACGATTGGGTAAGCAAATTTGAAAGTGATGACTGTATGTGTGAATTGAATGAACGGAAAGAAAGAAACTTATTTTCTTTTGTTACCATCAGTATACTAATCTTTTTTTTTCTCACTAATCTGAGTAGTCGGGGGATAGATTAAATTAGGAACCTGTTATCGTCCCATACTGGCTATTTCATACCCTACTGTTAAAATTGATCTTTTTGTGTTTATTACCTCTGTTAGGATCTTCTTTGTTTTCCTTTACCAGAGGGAGGGCCTATTGAGATAATTTGTTTTGCATCTTGTCTGTAAACTATACTTTATTGATGTAAATGCTTAATGTTGTGATTTTCTAAAGATAATAAACTTAATAAATCTTTAATTATCGTGTTGGTCAACTCCTGCCCTTATATGTTATCCATAGTTTGTTTTTACGTTTGTGCATATTTGTCACAAAATTGTGTGTACATGAGTGTAGTGTAACTTGTATTTTGTACAAGGAGAGAAAGTGCGTCTGATTTAAATATAGTCGTAAAGATAGGCTGGATTAGAGCAATTACTCAATCCAGAATCTGTTCTTTCTCTTACACTATCACCCTCGTGAAACAAAAAACTATTTCTTACACCTTACTCTCACATAGTTACCGCTATCACCTCTGCTCGGACGGGACCATAAACATCTCAGACCTATCTTATCAAAAATTACGACCGAGATAAGCAAGGAAATCTCATCACCATAGCACAGTGCGGGAAACATGATGGGCACTTCAGAGAAACACTGAATAAGGAACTACTAGAAACGCAGCTGAATGTTCCTTAGGCTGACAAATACAGACATTTAACGAAGGAAAGAAATCACAGCCATTAAAGGGTTAAAGAGTGGAAAAAGCTCTTGGTCACAACAGTTTAAATGCTGAGATATTTAAGACATACCCTGAACTAGCAGCAGAACTATTAGAACCACAATTTATACAAATCTGGAAAACATAGACAACACCAATGGTGTGAAATACAGGACTAATTGTCAAATTGCCGAAGAAGGGCGACCTTGCAGAATGTAACAACTGGAAAGTATTTACTCTCCTTTCAGTTCCCTGTAAAATTTACTAGGCAGAATAATTATCCGGAGAATTTCAAGTGCAGTAGATCTTAAACTGAGGAAAGAACAAGTGGGATTCAGACAGAAAGAACATGTACAGATGATATATTCACCCTCAGGAACATTATAGAGCAGTGCTCAGAATCGCAGAGACCGCTTTACATTAACTTTGTTGATTTTGAAAAGATATTTGACAGCATACACAGGGACGTCCTATGGAAAATGCTGAGGACTTATGGAATTTCCAGCTGCATTGGTTCGGTCATAAAAAGCATCTATACTAACTTTACCTGTTGTGTTGGGCAGAGCAACCTTACTTTTAAGGTGAAGATAGGAGTACGACAGGAATGCCCCTTATCAACCACTTTACTTGTGACAGTCACAGACTGGGTGCTGCACCAGACAACAGAGGGTAGTCCATGAGGAATAAAATGGACAACTTTTTCTACTCTGGAAGATGTGGAATTTGAAGATGACATTGCACTGCTCGCACATTCACATCAACACCCTCCAAGGAAAAAAAACAGACAGACTGAATTTAAACGAACATATAACTGCTGCTAAAGCAGAATTGGCTTACTCCTAGAGCAGGATTGGAGGACCTAGCAATTTGTCTAAATCAGTAGAAATGTTTGAAGACATTTTTCATCAGTATTATCATTCTCCAAATATCCATTTCTGGAAACTTCGACTTGGGTTAGTGTATAGAAGGTGCACGCACCTCAATATATAAACTGGAACGCCTAAAAGGCTTACACTACAGGAGTGTGTGAAAATGTCAGCGACCTTATTAGACAATGTCTCGAAGAACTCACCGGATGACAAACTTAGTGGTCCAGCATGTTCGGAATTGGCAGTTCTTTGTAAAAGTGCTCAGTATCTCTTGTCAGAAGAAGATCTTCCAAAGATAGTCAGCAACAAAAGACCAGATGACTTCTGTGATAAGGCTCTAAAATATACAAATACTAGCACATGGGTACTAACTAACCGTGTTAAGCTTTTCCGGACATCAAATAAAGTGGACACAGCTATTAAAATTTTACAAAGTTGTCTACGTGTGAGAAAGCACACTACAACCCATCATCAGCTTGGACTCTGCGACGAGTGGAAGGTAGAACTTGAGGCCAACCAAAAACAAGGGACACAACGGGGTAAGGGTACATCATCAAATCCGGTTCGTCAACGTGACTACAGGCCTTTCATTCCTAACGAGCCTCTGGTATTGGAAACTAAGAGTTATTTTGTCAAAGTGGAACATGAATATTTGGATGTAAATAGTATGTCACACAACTGAAATTTGGAAGCAGTATATGATCTGAGTCAGCTATACAAGTTAGCTGGGTTTACCAACAATCAAGTAACAAATGCTGGAGGTGAACAGTACTTGACCACAACTAACAACGCTTACGAGCAAGCAGGATTATGCTATCTGACGATGACAGGTCAAGAATCACTTGCTGAGGACAAATTAACAAAAGCAATTACGTTAGCAGTAACTGTAGCCTCGTCTTGCCCTCATCTTCTGTGCCACTAAAATGGTTCGTTATTTTAGAACAATGGAAGATAGACAAAAGGCAGAAAATCCATTTCTTTCCAAAGATAAAAAATTGATTCGGATACTTGAGTGGTCCAAAAACATCGCAAAGTTGTCAAAGTTGTGGAACGCAAACTAGGTTTAAGTGACAGCCAGTTAAACGATCCTGAGTTCATGACATGTGGACTCAATAATTATCTGGCGATAAACAATCCTGAAAAGGCATTGACCTTTCTGAATATGATGAGCACGCGGCCTGATATCACCAGCTCAGATTCATGGAAGAGCAAAGAAATTATCGACCTGAAAAGTAACGTTTTTCTAACGGCTGCAAAGAATCGACTGCAGTTACAAAATAGCGAAGCCAGATTTGTATTCCAAGAACTATTTAAACTTCACTAAGGCCAATGTATTGGTCTTGTCTACGAAGACATCGTGGATAACTCAAGCATTCGAGATGTTCTACTTTTCTACGATGATGACCATGACACAGAAAAAGGACTAAGCCAAACATTTAAGACTGTTCAACTGCTGCAGGACGTTTTTTCACAAGTGTTTGGTCTAGACACAAGCATACATCTGCAGGTAACGTTCAACTGAAAAATAAACTAACATCTCACGTTCGTAATCTGCCGTAACTCAATTTATTAAGTGTTTTTTCTATCTATCTATCTATCTATCTATCTATCTATCTATCTATCTATCTATCTATCTATCTATCTATCTATCTATCTATCTATCTATCTATCTATCTATCTATCTATCTATCTGTCTATCTATCTATCTATCTATCTATCTATCTATCTATCTATCTATCTACCTATCTATCTATCTATCTATCTATCTATCTATCTATCTATCTATCTATCTATCTATCTATCTATCTATCTATCTATCTATCTATCTATCTATCTATCTATCTATCTATCTATCTATCTATCTATCTATCTATCTATCTATCTATCTATCTATCTATCTATCTATCTATCTATCTATCTATCTATCTATCTATCTATCTATCTATCTATTTATCTATCTTTCTGTCTATCTATATGTATGTCTGTCTGTCTGTTTGTCAGTATGTATGTATGTATGTATGTCGGTCTGTCTGGCTGTCTGTTGTTCTGTTTGTCTGCCTACTTACATGTCTTTATATCTGTCTATCTTTCTGACTGTTTATCTGTCTGTCTTGCTGTATGTCAGTCCATCCGAAGTCTATGCATCTTTGGGAGATAGCAAGAAAATCTCATCACCATAGCATAGGTGCAGGAAACATGATGGGCACTTCAGAGAAACATTGAATAAGGAACCACTAGAAGCGCAGCTAAATGTTCTTTAGGCTGACAAATACAGACATTTAACGAAGGGAAGAAATCACAGCCATCAAAGGGTTAAAGAGTGAAAAAAGCTCCTGGTCACTACAATTTAAATGCTGAGTTATTTAAGACAAACCCTGAACTAGCAGCATAACTATTTGAACCACAATTTACACAAGTCTGGAAAACAGAGACAACACCAATGGAGTGGAATAAAGGACTAATTGTCAAATTGCTCAAGAAGAGCAACCTTGCAGAATGTAACAACTGGAAAGGATTTACTCTCCTTTCAGTTCCCAGTAAAATACTAGGCAGAATAATTATCCAAAGAATTTCAAGAGCAGAAGACCATAAACTGAGGAAAGAACAAGCGGGATTCAGGAAGAACAGAACATGTACAGATAATATATTCACCCTCAGGAACATTATAGGGCAGTGCTCAGAATGGCAGAGACAGCTATACTTTTATCTTTGTTGATTTTGAAAAGGCTTTTGACAGTATACACAGGGACAGCCTATGGAAAAGACTGAGGACCTTTGGAATTCCTAGCCGCACTGTTTCGATCATAAAAAGCCTCTATACTAACTGTAATATTGAGCAGAGCAACCTAACTTTTGGAGTGAATACGGGTGTACGACAGGGATGCCTCTTATCAATCACTTTATTTTTAGACAGTCATAGACTGGGTGATGCGCCATACAAATCGAATGTTTCGGCCGAATACCATCACCAACAAAAAACTACTTACTCGAAGTAACCAAGAGAAAATGCACACCATCATAGCTGATGGCTCCAGACCCTTTAGTTTGGATGGTTACTTTCTCAGAAGAGATCCCGATGCCAGCACAAGAACATCTATGCTATGGACTCCTGGAGGAAAGCAAAGGAGAAGCCGACCAAAAAGCAACTTGGCGGAGGACTGTGCAGAGTGAGATGCAAAGAATGAACCAGAGCTGGGAAACTGGACGTAGGGTGGCCGTCGACTGAGCAAAGTGAAAGCAGTTTGTTGCTACCCTTCTATACGCCACAACGCGTTATGGAAACTGACTTCTTTGACAGCCGACGGCTAAGGATCAAAGAAGAAGAATTCACAAATTATGCTTTTACGCCGACATAAATTACTCTTAATATTTTAATTTACTGATCTAGAAGTAGAATCAATAATCAATAATCAACCATGCATGAAAATATTAAATTTATTTGATCATTACACAGGGTTATCTGAACTACGGTCCTAAACTCTCACTGCAGTTGGAGGAGATGAAGAGATACCAGGTGCTCATTGTGATACTCGGAGAAGAGGAGAGGTAAACGAATCGTAGGGATTTTGGGGGTGGGTGGGGGGAGGGCACCACCATCATTAATATTATGGTCATTATCTTGTTTGTTTAATTCTTGTGAATGTGATCGAGTCTGCGTCTAGGATAGTGCGTAATTGGGTGTAAGTACATGAAATCTGTATTATGAGTGATGTTATATGTGTAAGACATGTCACGTGTTTGTCTCCCCTGCTCTGCAGTAGTGGTCAAACAACGGTCAAATTTAGAGTATAATGATGAGGGTATTCAAAGATATCAACCTTCGCTCAAGATTACTCTTGGCAGAGATATCAAACTCCTTAATTCTCGCCGTTTGTACGTCGGTCACATCTAAGGGATGCAACTGTGGTTGAAAGTTATACATTAATTGTATTGTTTCCCTTATATGTCCTCTCCCGAAAATATTAACACTCAACAGAGAAAAGTCCATGAATTGTGCAACACAAAGTAAATGACAGTTATATATGAATAAAATGTAAGTTTTTGATTGTAGAGCCCAGTTTCATTCCGGAAACGGATTTAACTCATCATGTTGTTAAAAATAACTTTAAAATGTAAGTTTTTATTGTTTCTTCAAGACAAAATTTTAATTTAAAGTATTGCCGACTTATTGTTGAAGCTACTCG
Organism: Oreohelix idahoensis; assembly: GCA_024509875.1. Lineage (NCBI taxonomy): Eukaryota > Metazoa > Mollusca > Gastropoda > Stylommatophora > Oreohelicidae > Oreohelix > Oreohelix idahoensis. The sequence continues at coordinate 137,558 of JAMPIV010008108.1, read as the reverse complement.
CTGGAAATGAAACGGTTTATAGGAGCATAGTTAGTTGCTTATCCTTTACAGAACGTGGCAATCAACCCCAGCTTTTAATGGCTGTTTGTGATTTTTCTAGGCAATTTTTTTCATTCAGTAGATTGCCATTGCTTTCTGAAAGGTACGGCGCTTATACCATTGTTAAAAATCCACACAAAGCGATCTGCTACCAAACCGCCTGCAGCAGGTTTCGAATCTGGTATATCTGGATTATGAAACTGCGTTCATATCCATTAGGCCACAGACGCCGACATTATTGGAGCATAGATACCATGATTTCCGATGATCCTAACGACGCAGTTGATTTCCCAACCGAGTTCCTTAACGAGCAGTACCCATCAGGAATGCCACCGCATTTGCTGAAATTAAAGATTGCTGCATGTATCATGCTATTGCGAAATCTGAACGAAAAAAAAAAAAAAAAAAAAACTATTGAATGACACGCGTTTGGTCATAAAAGTCTTGCATCGGAATTCCATTGATGCAGAAATTATCACTGGCAGAAATAAGGGAGAACGAGTCTTAATTCCTCGCATTGACGTAGAACCGAGCGAGCACAGTTTGCCATTTAGGATGCGACGTCGTCAATTCCCAGTGATTTTAACATTTGCGATGACGATTAATAAGGCACAAGGACAATCTGTTGATCACGTAGGAGTTTTCCTTCCTGAACCTGTTTTCGGGCACGGCCAGCTCTATGTTGCCCTCACCTGAGGAACAAATCATGAAAACTTAAAAGTTTTTGTTGAAAACACTTTTTATTAGGAAACATTCTTTTAAAGAAATCAACGCAATTTGTACCAAAAAAAAAATATTGTCACCAAAGAACATTTATATTGAATTTTAAAATGTTAAAAAAAAAATAGTTTTTTATTTACTTCCGTCATTATTGACGGGTTATTGCTAGTAAATATAAAAATGATGCTTCTTCTTCATGGAGCCTCACAGGAATTTTAAGAAATGAAGCATATTAACTGATATCATCTTAGCTGCTGTGAACTTTTTATGTTCCTGCCCCTTCTGTGAGGAAAACGAAATTTGCTCGCATTTTTTTTAGCCCTCAACTGAAATTATTCAGTAAATTATTACTTTAATAGCTCTGAACGGTTATGTATTTAAGTTACAAGGTAAGTGAGCTATACGGGCGCAGTTTACTCAATAATTGTTAAATCAACTATCCTGGTGGTAATGCTGGGGTAACCACTCCAATTGTGAAGCAGTCACCAGTTCCTGCAGAAGTGGTTCATGAATGCATTCATCTTATTTGCTGAGGTTGCCAACCTCGCATGAACATGTACATCCACAAGCAAATTACATATGTTAAATGCATAAATATAAAATGTACATATTACAACTTACCCCGATTACCAGGAATGAATTTACAGACTTTTTGCACACTAAAACTTCCGAATAGTACCGGGCCACTGGCTTTAAGAGGCCGTCTAACATGTGGCCGGAACATTCCTTTATTATAATCCCACTGTTATTTTGTATGTGTGTTACGAGGACTCGTGGTTTTAAGTATTTAAGTTTTTCTTTCTGTATAATATCAAAAGATCCTCTAATACTTGGTCCTGTCGTTATTTTGGAATCCTATTTCTATTCGTTATCCTGGCTGCCTGAAATGTCTTCTTCTTGACGAGATGAAAAAAAAAGTGAAGCAGTACAAAAATGTTGCAGATTATAAGCGACATTTTCGCGCACCCGCCCGTGTTGTTTCGTTGGGAAAAACAAATTCCAATCAGAAGTGGTTTATTTTAGCATTTCCATTCCAATCCAACCACAAAATTAGGGTCTAATTTCTGTATGGGTATGTTTTCTCACACTACCCTATTCTGTAGCACATTCTGCACGACACATGAGATATTTTCTTTATATATCATTTACAAATTCATTTGCGTGTCTTTCATGACCATATAAGGTCTCGCTTCTTTTTTTTTAGTCTGTCATGTTTACAAACTCACTACTTCACACATCTAGCATTATAATCTCCTCCCAGATGTTATTAACTTGTAATTGTTTATTACAGCCCATTTCATGTGCCAGAAGTACAGGCTTTCATCAAGAAAGAAAGATATGCCACAGAATTCACACAGCATTAGGGATTTTTATTCATTCTCTCATAATGTGAACATTTACAAGGTTGATATATATTCAGTATTATTAAACAATAATTACGGAATTGATAAAAGCCAGCTCCAAACCTCATTAATGAGATGTCTGAGGAGTGTGGTTAGAGTAACAAGAAGAGGCATGGTTCACAACCAGACGATACGTCACGGCCTCAAAATCCCATCCCCGGCAGACCCGAGTAGAAGAGTTTCAATCACAATGGTTTGGCCCTGTCTGCAGAATGGGAGAAGATCGGCTACCACGACAAATGTGAGAAACCAAGAGCCACGGATCGAGACCTCCAGGCAGACCCAGAGTTTGCTGGGAGGACATTATACAATCTCTGAAAGACTGAGGACTAGATTGAAACCAGGCCAGGAAAAAAACATCCGATAGGATGGTATGGCTCTCTCTCTCTCTCTCTCTCTCTCTCTCTCTCTCTCTCTCTCTCTCTCTCTCTCTGGCAATTCTCTACATTCCAGGGTGGACGATGAACTACTAAGTAAGTAAGACTGAGAGTAGACCTAAATAGCACACGTTCGCTGCTGTTTTTTTTTCTTAACAGAAATACATCACTGAAACGAAAACAATCAAAATACTACAAATCGGTGTTTCTGTTAGTTCTACATAACAACTAGAACAGACAATTGCATATTAGATAAACAAATACTATAAAGTACTGCAACTTTGAAACGTATATTTGCCTAGATAGCTAACGTTTCCTGACTTTTAATAAACCTTAAAGACAATACCGACATCTTTTTTTTCCCCCTAGAAACGCCGAGTATAAAGCTTTGCTGGAAATGATACCCTTTATGATGACGAGTGATCCATTAACAAAGACAGTTCTGGTAATAGACACATGCCATGAAAGGGCCAATGTTCCAGATGTTCTCAGGCAATATGGCTGCTTCGTACTGCAGGAAAACATGGGTGGTGTGCGTGAAAGAAGTCAAGTCGCACGTGGTGGTGGAAACCAGAATCCTGTAGATGACATCATCAGAAACTTTGTGGGTGAAGATTTAGATGCTTTAATGCGACTGTTTTGTTTTGTTGTTAACCAGCAATGGCCGTGTACCTAGAGTTAATATGGATGCACCATAATCGCTGTTAGATTCTCTTACTAAATTCAGAACAAAGAAACCTTCGCTGTTAAGATGTCTAAAAACGTAAAATTAGATAAGCATGTGATGGCTGCTTAAATTTTGTTCTAAACATTTTCATTCCTTCATGCTTTATGTTGAATAACTATGTTCTTGCATTAATTTATGTTATATTTATTGTAACAGCTTTAAATTATTTTACTAAAACTATTAATATTGCTATTTTATTGTGTGTTATATACATGTACAGTAAGTAAAACTGCTGGCGACTAATCATTTATTTCAACTTCTGCTAGCAACAAATCATTTATTTTAACTTATGCTATCAACAAATCATTTATTTTAACTTCTGCTAGCAACCAATCATTTATTTCAACTTCTTCTAGCAACAAATCATTTATTTTACCTTCTGCTAGCAACCAATCATTTATTTCAACTTCTGCTAGCAACCAATCATTTCTTTCGCCTTCTGCTAGCAACCAATCATTTATTTCGACTGATTTTTTTCTATTTAAAGCGAAAGCATTATAAGGTTCGTAAAGAACATGTTAGATCAATGTGAATGATGGACAATAAACAGTGGACATTAGTATAGTTCACAGAGGAACGTGATTACAGACAAAAATGTCAAGAATAAAAATCTCGTGACTTATAAAGGTGTTTTGAAGGAAGGCAGTGTACATACACAAAATGTTTGCGAAGACCACAAGAAACCTGTGCCATCACAGATTATACTACCATAAGACACACATTATTTTCAGCCTGGCACTGTAGGATGTTCAGTAGCTTCTGTGTTAATATGGCCACCTCTTATCATCTCTTTAACCTTTTCCCAGTTAGCAAACCATTTCTTGATCAGCTGAGTCGATCTGGAGGTTATTCCCCTCTCATCGCTCTTCGCTAACCAGGACTGTTGACACTTTTATAAGGCTATAATTTCTAGCTAGGGCATTTGTTCTCATTTCTTCACTGTTCTTACCAGGACCGTTTATATGAGCCATATTTGCTAGTTAGGGCGTTTGTTCTCATATCTTCGCTGTTTGTTTTTTTTACCAAGACTGCTGACACCGTTATAAAGGCCATTATTTCTAGCTAGGGCATTTGTTCTCATATCCTGTTTTTTTACAAGGACTGTTGACACTAATACATCGGCCATATTTCCTAGCTAGGGCATTTGTTCTCATATCTTCACTGTGTTTTTCTTAACTAGGACTGTTGACACTGTAGACACTGATATATCGGCCATATTTGCAAGCTAGGGCATTTGTTTTCCTATCTTCACTGTGCGTTTTCTTTTAAGACAAGGACCGTTATAATAAAAATAAAATAATAATAGCCCCTTCAATCATAACTGACTATGGGAATACGCCCCTGAGATGACAGCCCTCAGCTGCTTATTTTCCTGGTATTTTTTTCGACGTTTTCTCCACTCTTCGGCTTGTTGTGTGTGCTTCAATTCGCCCAGTCTGAGGTAGCACCGCAGATAAGCACCGCGTCTTGGTGCGATCGGCAGCTTCATCCTCCCAAGTTGCTGGATTTATGTCCAGTGCCCTCATGTCTGTCTTATACGCATCTTTGAATCTCAGCTGTGGTCACCCAACTGTTCTTTTCCTATCCGCCAGTTGTCCGTAGAAGATATCTTTAGGGATACGACCATCTTCCTTACGGCGGACATGGCCAAGCAAGCGTAGTCTGCGCTGTCTAAGCAGTGTATACATGCTTTGAAGGCAGCACGTGACAACACCTCGACGTTTGTCACTATTTCTTTCCATGAACTGCCGAAGTATGGCGTAGACACCGTAGATGGAAGGTATTAAACCTTCTTTCTTGCTTAGCATAGGTTGTCCACGTCTTGTGCCATACAGAAGTGTGCTGGTGACGCAGACGTTATATACCGCAGCTTTGGTCTTCGTTGTGAGTTTGGAGTTTCCCCAAACAGGCTATGTGAAGCGGGCAAAGGTAGCTGGAGCTTTGCCAATGCGGCTGTCAATTTATGTGTCCACAGAGAGTTTGTCATTGATAGTTACCCCAGGAATGTGAAGTGGTGCACCACTGCCAACTCATAGTTATCGAAAGTGATACTTGGTGCATCACCCACATCCTGACTCAGTACATTTGTTTTCTTTAGACTTATACTGAGGTCAAAGTCCTTGCATGCTTGGGTGAAGCGATTCATCAAGCTCTGAAGCTCATGTTGGCTTTGAGGGACGACTACAGCGTCGTCAGCGAATAACAAGTCTTTTATGGTGACTGTCGTAGATTTTAGATAGGAGTATTAAGACTTGGGTTTGGTCCCTTCTGAATAGGTTGGAATGAGTGATAGACACAGTGTGAGCTGGTGAGAAGCAATGGAATTTCCACACGTGAGATGATAGAATGTGATAAAGAAGCTGTCTTTGAGAATCGAGATAATCTTCTCTCTCTCACCTATCTTCTACGACCGCTTTTAAAGGCGTCAGACAGTCTAAACACAGATATATATATATATATATATATATATATATATATATATATATATATATATATATATATATATATATATCTATATATATATATATATATATATATAGATTAATATCTCTATCTACTCACGGGCACGCACATACACGTGACGACAGGTAAACACACAGACGTGGGAAAACTATAACAATACTTATACAGATAATTGGGATCGAGCTGACCAACGCACTGATTTTTTTTTTTGTTCAAGAGAGATATTTTAATTATCATATCAAAATTTCTCACAACACCAAAAAATTACATCAAGGAAAAAACATATACAAATAGTCATAAATTTTAAGAAAATGCTACAAGGATGATAGCCCGTTAAAATCTTACTCTAGGTTTAGCCCACAGCCCCGCTAAGAGAACAGATGATGGCCCAAAGAGTTATAGATACGTAGGGTTGAGGCTAAGAGTTTTTCTTCTTTTCTCGTAAATGTATGCACAGAGTTGAATAATCTGATTTAGCCTAAGAAGTAAAGAAACTCTAGCAAATAGTAACAAATTCTGCAGGTTAAACAAAAAGAATTAAGACAGTAAATGGGTGACAATCTATAACTGTAAAATAACACTCTGATCTGCGTACACTCATTCATTCAGCCATGGCCATGCAGTTATACTCACAACTTTGCTCGCTGCCTCTGGGAACATACTCAATTCTAGGACCTTCACACAGACCCGAAAATGCAGTCCTTGACCAAGAAACCCCCAGTTCCAAAAGACGTACTAAACTCTCAGGGAACGATTCCTTGGGTGTTCTAATTTTTCGAATGTCTGATTAAGTCACATAAAATATTGTCCAGGCACGAAAGTTAGCAGAGCACAATGTCATTAGCTTTGGTTTCTAGAATTTAAGGAATGTCAGATCGGTGTCTACTTTCAGGAAGTTACTATATTTGGTCACCACAGTACTAGTCAAAACTCTGTCGGAATGTTTCTGATCTTTGCTTGCCACAACGGGCTGAATTGTACTGAAGAGTTATTCTGGAAGAATTAATTCTGGCGCGAAGGCCTCTTACTTCATTTAACTGTTACAGTTCAGGTAATGAAAGTGATTAGTTTCTTCCCAAATAAAGTTCACGTACTAGAACGCTGGTAAAGTTTGGTACCACCGTTTCACTATATAAAAGAAAGAACACATATCAAATAATTTTACAATATGTACCCACTATAACTTACATTATTAAACCGCAAGTGTACTGCTTGACTTATCATTTAAATTTCCCGTAAAGTAAGTTATATCTTAAAAAAAAATCATCAATCCCCATGAATTTAGGAACACGTGCGTGTTCCGTCAACATCTCATGAGGTTTCTAGCATTTGTAAGTTAGCTTAGAAAAATATGATCTCGTCTGATTTCTTAGCAGTAAAATTAACTTCATTATAGCTACATTATTGTTTAGTAAGCTAAGATATAATTTATTCTGCTATCCACTGAAACACGTCACTAGAAAATAATACAGACTATATAAATTTGGCACTCTGCGCAAAATCTAACTAGTGAAATATGAAATAAGCGACTTAACACTTTATCATTTCACAAAATACTAGATATAATATATATTACCTCACACAGAACTACAGGTAGTCGCACATGGTAGACCAAAAGTCTGCTCTATGTCCAGCGAAACGAATTTCTCACACCTCAGGCCCAGAAATCTGGTCGGGCCGCGCTCTGACCGGGGGAAACTGCAGACGTATGTCTGGCGAGAACCGTATCTTCACAGCTATCTGCGCGACTGACATCTGATGCAATAAGGTTACTAGTCAGTATGAGAAAGAAAAACGATGATGGGAAAGAAATATATTTTTCGCAACGAATGATGCGAAAAAATACAGGAAAAACAAGTACGGAAATGTAATAAAATGAAAGGATTAGGGTGAGAGAATAGGAAGAAGATGTAGGTAATTTAATGATATAAAGACCCACGTGACAGTGACCCTTCTGATTTTTGTTTTTGCCTTCAGCCTTGAAAGATTAAACAGACGGCCATCTGACCTAGTGTGAAGGCATATTCATTCAGCTGCATCTCTGAATGCATGTTTCAAGAGTAAGACAAAGAAGATCCCGAAGAGGGTCGGAGCCAGAACACAGTCTTGGTTAACGCCACTGCGTATGTAAATGGGCTGTGATGTGCTTCCGGCATATTGGACTGTTCCCTTCATGTCTTCATGGAATGACTTTATCATTTCCAGCAATTTAACAGGGCAGCCTATTTTCAGGAGGATTTTCAGGACCGTTGACTGTTTTTTTTTTAAACCAGGACCGTTGACACTGTTATAAAAGCCATATTTGCTAGCTAGGGCATTTGTTCTCATATCTTCACTGTTTGTGTGTTTTAGTGATGATTTTCGTATATTTTTGCTACGATTGCCTTGCAAAATGAAAGGTTAATGTCAGTTATAAAATTCATTATGCAAAATTTCATTATTACATCTGCTCAGTATGCAGGGATACTATATAATTTACGAGTGAGAGAGTTACAACACCCGGTGAATGCTGATAATATGATAATAGTAATGAGACAGAGTTAGAAATAGTGAGAGAGAAATAGACGACACGATTCTGAAATGTCTAAACTTGTACACTATTTTGTTCAGGTGAGAGTCTACAACAGAAGTGAAAGCTAATAATAAGGTCTCCAAATTATGGACCTAGTTTATGATCTAACGGTACTTCATGTTAAAGATAACATTTTTGTTATCCGTTGTTGTTGTTTTTTTCTCTAGTGGCTAAAACATTCGGTTCAATTTCTCCTGGATGAAAATTTGAGTAAATAGTATCCATAATTTTCGATAGTACATTAAACTGTTAATATGGGGGGGGGGGGGGGGGGGGGGGTGTCTGGGTAGCTAAGACGTATGGCATCCGCTTCTAATTCTATAGATACCAGGTTCGCTCCAAGTTCAGGGAATATAACTGATGAAATATTTTTTCAGACCCAGTGGTTCCTAATCATGTGCTACTCTCCCCTGATCTCCTGGGTAGTGAGATCGGATGCCTATAGCCTTCTCGAATAACAGCGACAAAAATAGAATGTCCTGTGTACAAAATGGTATAGAGTAGACCATACGGCCGCTGCACTGGACAATTAAAAAAATTAGGAAACTTATCCACCTCAAACATATTTATAAAATGTGTGATTCCTGTATACACACATTGGGATCCTCGCCGGGCTACGGAGCTAGTGCACTGTGCTGAGATCCTCCTTGTCTGATCTAACGGAGGAGATCAAAGCACTTATAGAGTTGTCAGTGTGCAATGAAGATGATCCTTAAAACCAAATCATTTGTTTAATGTCTAATCCTCTCTAAGAATGTCTTCCATATTGTCTAATCCTCTCTAAGGATGTCTTCCATATTGTCTAATCCTCTCTAAGAATGTTTTCCATGTTGTCTAATCCTCTCTAAGAATGTCTTCCATATTGTCTAATCCTCTCTTAGAATGTCTTCCATGTTGTCTAATCCTATCTAAGAATGTCTTCCATATTGTCTAATCCTCTCTAAGAATGTCTTCCATATTATCTAACCCTCTTTAAGAATGTCTTCCATATTGTCTAATCCTCTCTAAGAATGTCTTCCATATTGTCTAATCCTATCTAAGGATGTCTTCCATATTGTCTAATCCTCTCTAAGAATGTCTTCCATATTGTCTAATCCTCTCTAAGAATGTCTTCCATATTGTCTAATCCTCTCTAAGAATGTCTTCCGTTTTGTCTAATCCTCTCTAAGAATGTCTTCCGTATTGTATAATCCTCTATAAGAATGTCTACCAGTTAATTAAAACTTCTAATCATTAATGTTTAATTAAAATATATATTCATACACGTCTTTTTAAAAATCTTAATAAATTACACAAATTGAATAATTTGTTTAAAGAACAAATAAATAAGTACATGTGTGTATTCACTTACTGTCTTGTGGATTTTTGTTTGATATTGCATTAAAAAAAAAGTTATTTTGTATTCACAAATTTGGGTAACATAAGATAGTTATTGTTTTTACTGTTACGAGTCTTTAAAACATTGTGACAATATATAAATTATTGAATTCAAATCGTTCTTTATTTGCATTTGTCATAATTATTTTCATAAGCTGATCTCAGTGTTTATTTATTAAATATTCAAATTCCTATATTTTTTTTTCCTGTAATATTAATATATGTTTTTGTTATATTCCATTGTGCTACATCACGTATTTTCTGAAGGAAATCTATTTTAACAACTTTTTTTTTTTTTTTTTTTTTTTTTTTTTTTTTTTGGTCATAAAGGGAGAAAAAATATTCTATTAGTGGAATGCTGCTCTGACTGCTAATTTTAGAATTTTTCTTATTAGATGTCTGTGAATATATCTTAATTTTTGTGTATTACTTTATTCTCTTTCATTCTTGTGCATCACTGCTTGACAAGATACGTAACTAATTTTATTAATGTGAAATGTTGGTTTTTGTTACCATATTTTAACCTATATTTGCCTTTTATTATGATTGTATTAGAAGGATGTTTTTGGTCAATTCTCCAATGGGTTGATTTACGCATGGGTTAATTTATGATACTGATCCATCGGTCGGAAATCTTAGGTAATTGGTATTTTAAAATAAGTTTGACAATAGTTTGCCCTGATTATATTATGTAATCTCCCCTATCTGTATGACGAGTTTGGATGTAATCACCAATCATAATAGTTTTGTTGATAATTATTTTACTGACTTTTGAGCAGGACATATTTGTGAATTTTGTTTCATATATTCAGAATTTTAGTTAAATTCATTTCTTAAAAGTTGTGTGATCTGAATGACTCCCAGTAAGCTATTTTGTTTGTTTCATGACTAAGAATCACTCGTGTGTTACCGGGGCCAGAAAGGGGAGCAAAGAATTGTAACACTGTTCCCTACCAAGCATGTCGTAGAAAGCAACTAAGGAGGGTTAGTCATGGGACTGGTTACTCCATCCTGTAAAAACTGTTAAACCACAAAAACTTCAACAAACATGGACAAGTTAATTAACTCAGCCAACCAAGGCAGGACAAGGTCCGCTCGCAGGGAGGCGTATGATGCAACACAGAGAAAGCCGAAAGGATCAGTACATGAAGAAGAACGTTCACACCACAGTGAGGGGGTTGATCTAATGTTATCTAATGAAGCACAAAAATGACTCATTTGCTGGGATGTAGTGAGACCCAGAATCATAACAGCAACTTTCAAAACAGTTAAAAATAAAATAAATGTAAATGTCATCCAATGTTATGACCAACTAATGACAAAGAAGAGTCTGTGAAAGAAGCCTTCAACACAAGACTACAAGATATTATAGATTAAATAAAAAGAAAAGACATTACAATTTTGATGGGTGACATGAATGCAAAGATTGGTACAGACAACACCGGCTTTGAAGAAATCATGGGAAAACATGGGCTAGGAATAATGAATGAAAATGAGGTACTATTCACAATATTCTGTGCTTCAAATCAACTGGCTATAGGAGGAAGCATGTTTCCACAAGGCAACGTGGATACTACCAGACCATGGAGCAGAAAATCAGATTGATCACATATGCATAAACAAGAAGCTTAGGTCATCGTTTCATGATGTAAAGGTAGAATAAATGTAGGAAATGATAACAGGATTGAACTTGAAGAAACACCACTACAAGACGTAGAATCGTATACATATCTTGGCAGCAATATAGACAAAGTTGGAGGGACAGACAACGATATCAAAATAAGAATACACAACGGAAAAGGAACTTTCATGGCATTACATGCAACAGAAAAATAAGAATCTTCACCTCAAATGTCAAGTCAGTTCTATTGTATGGAGAACAACAAAAACAACAACAAACAAACAACAGACTTTCATAAATGGTTTCTTGCGTAGAATAGAAGGATTAAAATGGTATGACAAGGTTATCAATATGCAATTGATGATACGAACCAGACAAGAGCCAGTGGATCAAGAGATCAGAAGGATGGTGGTGGATAGGTCACACATTGAGGAAACTTGTTGATAGCATCAGAAGGTCGTCCTACTTCTGTTACCCCCAGTGCAAGAGAGGCAGAGGTAGACCAAGAAGTACACGGAGAAGAGAGCTAGCTAGATGCAGGTGAAAACGATGAGAAGAACGTGGACAGAACTTGAAGATGATGTCACGTGACGGGAGGACTTGGCATGTGTTTGTTGAAGGCCTATGCTCCTTGGGGAGCGGAGGTAAATGAAACTAAGAATGCTATTTTTCCTTTCTAATTGTCTAAGTGCAGTGTTTCCCAAACTTAACGTTCATTCCATACCCCTAATGAGACTTTAGTCTTGCCAGCTTATCTGTCTCATATACGAAATTCTAATTAATTGTTTTCCGTTGTTAAAAAAATGTACGCTAAAATAAAGTTTAAAAAATTTGCTGTGTATTCATTGAATCTTTTTTGTGTACCAGCATGGATACACGGTACCTCATTTTGGGAAGCACTGGCCTAGTCTATGATTGCGTAAGATTGTATGTCCATGGATGTTCAAATGAGCACTTAGATCAAGATTTGGTTCCCTTAATGACAAAAATTATATTGAAATATGTGCATAGATTTATTAAATCTAATATATTCTTTCTGGCACTTGTGCTGCCTCACTATTATTTTAATATTCTCAGTCACCATTATATTCTTTGTTAATCAATCGAACTCTGGTGTCATAAATGTAACGTTTTCATTTTTCACTGAATTTTTGTTTATTTTTAATTGACATTTTTAACAGCTCAAAAATGAATGAATAATAATTTCTTTGTTTCTATAATTAAGAGTGTTTGTATTTAACTGTTCAATTTTTGTAGAATGATTTCCCTAATATTTTTTACAGAACAAATTATAACAGTACAAACTCGCTGAACAAATAATAAATTATTGACATTATTCACAGGTATTTTCCTTTTTTTTTTCTTTTTCTTGTCGAAGGATATGAATGCTATTTGTTCCTGTTTCGCGCTGGTTGTAAACACGCCGGATGAATCCTCTCACATGTCACTCCATGCTGGTCTTACGTTTGATGCCAAATTCTAGCAATCGTAGCCTTGATGATTCATTGATTGCAGTGTTATTCTCTAATAGGCGATTAGTAATTGCCCTCAGTATCTCTTCGTTATCCATATCTAATGTACCTTCTGTCGGTGCTCTAGTCCGTCAGCTCTTTCATTGCCGCGTACTCCTGCATAACCAGGACAGTAGATACACACTGTCACAATATGATAGAAGTAATATATGACAATACTAATACCACACCCTACCACTATCCATGTTGGATGTAATATCAAGGCTGGCACAGACTCGTATACACTAGGGGACCACACGAACAGTGGCTGACACAAAATAATTAAGGCTTCAAACAGATCTTATCCCTTTATTAAAGTAACAACAAATTGGCCAAAATTCACCATAGTGAGATACAAAATCAATAAATGCTACCATTGCAAAAGAACATACGATAAAAGGCACTATTAGAAAAAACATGTCGGTCATGCCTGACCACAACCCACTATGGTGGAAATAAGGCACGCTACAGCAAAATTACAATGTTCATCCAACTGAAATACGTTCAATGCGCGAAACAGCTAACAGCTTGCAAAATTGACAAACTGAGAAAATACTCTATCTATCCATCACGTAAATACCAGGACTTAACACTAATGGCAAAAGCGGTGTCCCGCTGATGAGGCCAATAATCAACGGCAATATACTGCTGAAAATAATTCGTCTTTCCCGGTCGGCTGATGTATCCCAAGACCCCACCAGCTGCACTTTGCACTAAAATTCGAGCGGATCACATGACCTCACTCGATCGTACGATTACGCCTTTTCTCGGAAGTTTCCATCGTACATGGCCCAGTACAATTCGCTCGGCTTACGGCCAGCGTGCTAAACGCACGGCAGAAAATACGCTGTGACATCTACCACTCCCCCAAGAAATAAAACGTGGTTTTCTTCCATCAGGAGGATGCTGGACTTTGATCTCCTCAAAAGTCAGGAGAACACGTGTGCCGCGCAGCAGCGCTAACCACTCAAGCCCATAGCTGGGACCAATAACTCTACCGAATTTACAGCCAAATCCTATTTTTAAAAATACTAATGGCAAAATTGCTGTCCCGCTGATGAGGGACAAAAAACTACGGCAATACACTGCGGGCAAAAATTCGTCCTTCCCGGGTGAGCTGATTATATCCCAAGTCCCCACCAGCTGCACTTTGCGCCAAATTTAATGCTAATCACATGACCTCACTCGATCGTACGATTACGCCTTTACTCGGAAGTTACCCTCGGACATGGCCCAATAGAATTCGCTCGCCATACGGCCAGCGTGCTAAATGCACGGTGGAAAATACACCGTGACACACATCAGTTCCTTAAGATTCGAGGTTTCTATGGAGGTTGTCTATTCATGCCGGAACAATCCACTTTGGACTTGCCAAAGCATGGATTGTGAGTCTATTGTCTTTGTTAATTAAATTTCAGACAGCCAACGTAAGGCTGTAGTAGTTGTGTCTACCTCCATTCTCACACTGTAGATTGTTTTCATTTGCTGTTTATAACCTGTCTTTCAATCTCTTTCCTGTTTAGTATATTTATATTTTCTTCTTTCCATTCTGCTAACTTCGCAATATCCTTAGCTAAAAGTAGATAAATGGATTTCGCGCCCTTTAAGATTTCTTTTCGACTTCTTATACTATCTTCTGTTAATGAGTTTGAATTTACTTCCTTCCATCAAGATAATTGTTTGTTATTGCATAACTTTATTAATCTCTATGTTATTTCCCTGGAGTTTTTGGTGTTTATTTCCTTTATTGAGTTTGTTTGTTCTTTTGTGTGTGTATTAAACTTGTAATGATGCTGTCATGACAGTTGGTGTCTGTTGTTGTAACACTGTTTTCAATGGTGTATCAGATTTACGTGCATTGCTGCAAAAGTACTTGCATGTTTTGGTACAGTTTACACAGGGACTTACACAGAAATGAATGAATGAATTTAGTCTCTACGCCTCGTGTTATCCCCGGGGGGCCACTAAGAGTTCAAAGAATTAAGATGGCTACTACTCCCTCACGCATGTCGTAAGAGGTCACTAATATGGAGTTTTGATTGGTGCTGGAAACCTCCCCATGTTAAATAAATTACTACAAAAAGCCAGTGTTGCACAACCACGTGATTGTTTTGATACAGGCTTCCTTCAAGGCGATTCGCTGCTCTGGTGGTTCCAGGCTCCGAAAAGAAAAGAAAAAGAATAGTTTGGTCTGTTGATAATGTGGACATCTTGGGTAGCGTGCACTGTGGTTTATAAACTTAACACATCGCAAATTTTCTGTTCGTTGTGTTTTTATTCTGCAATCCTTGTTTTCTGCTGTTAATTTACTTTAGTTTTATTGTGTGTTCTTCTATACAATGATTGAGCTTTTTGACCATTCTTCTAAACCACACAGCGTGCGTACGTGGCAACACGCGCTCTACTATCTGGTTACTGCCAAAAAATGGTTTGGGGTTGTAGTTAGTACTTACAGTATAAGCTTCTGTGATTTTTTTTTAAACAAACTATTTTTACTTTGTCGCCACTGCCAGAGCATCCAGTTTTCGTTTCTCGATATTGTAAATGTTGCAGCGTCCATGACAACTATATTGGGTTTGAAAGCAAAATTAAAATGAAACTCATTGTCTATACCTCAGTTGGGAACAGACTGGTTTACTCTGCGAGTGGAATGTAGCTTTTATTACAGACTACTCCCTATTTCGTTGGTTTTCATCAGTCGGTTACTTGAAAATTCGGATTATCGGCGTTCGAATAACTGGAGTTCTACTGCAGTAGTAGTAGTGGTGGTGGTGGTATTAGTAGTAGTAGCAGCAGTAGTAATAGTGGTGGTAGTAGTATTAGACGTGGTAGTGGTTGTAGTAGTAGTAATAGTAGACGTTGTGTTGGTGGTTGTGGTAGTAGTCTTGGTAGTAGTATTAGACGTGGTAATTGTTGTAGTAGTAGTAATAGTCGACGTTGTGATGGTGGTTGTGGTAGTAGTAGAAGTAGTAGTGGTGGTAGTAGCAGTGGTGGTGGTAATAATAATAGTAGTAGCAATAGTTGTGGTGGGAGTAGTAGTATTGGTGGTGGTTTTAATTGTAGTAGCAGTAGTGGTGGTGGTGGTAGTAGATGTGATAGTGGTGGTGGTGGTAGTAGATGTGAGGTTGTGGTGGTGATAGTAGTAGCAGTAGAAATGGTGGTGGTGGTAGTAGTGGTGGTGATGTAGTAGTAATCGCGGTGTTAGTAGTAACAGTAGCGGCGGTGATGGTGGTAATAGCAATGGTGGTAGTAGTAGCAGTAGTAGAGGTGGTGGTGGTAGTTGTAATAGTAGTGGTGGTAGTAGAAGCAGTAGTGCGGGTGGTGGTAATTGTAGTGGTGGTAGTAGTAGTAGTAGCACTAGTTAGGGTGGTGGTAGTAGTAGTAGTAGCAGTAGTAGTGGAGGTGTTGGTGGTAGTAGTAGTATTGGTAATAGTAGTAATGTGGTAGCAGTAGTTGTGGTGGTAGTAGTAGTTGTAGTATTAGTATTATTAGTGGTGGTAGTAGTAGTAGTATTAGTAGTGGTGATGGAAGTAATATTAGAGATAGTTGTAGTATTGGTGGTGGTAGTAGTGGTAGAAGTACTGGTGGTGGTATTGGTGGTAGTATTAGCGGTGGTAGTAGTAGTAGTAGTATTGTTAGTAGTAGTAATAGCAGTAGTAGTGTTGGTAGTAGTAGTAGCAGCAGTAGTAGTAGTGGTAGTGTTGGTAGCAGTAGTAATAGCAGTAGTGGTAGTGGTAGTAGTAGCAACAGTAGTAGTGGTGGTAGTAGTAGCAGTAGGGGTTGTAGTAGTAGTAGATGAAGTGGTGGTGGTTGTGGTGTTAGTAGTAGTAGGTGTGGTGGTGATAGTGGTAGTAGTAGGAGTATTAGTAGTAGTAGTAGCAGTAGTAGCAGCAGTATTAGTAGTAGTAGTAGTAGTATTAGCAGCAGCAGCAGTAGTAGTAGTAGTAGTAGTAGTAGTAGCAGCAGCAGCAGTAGGATTTGGCAAAAAAAAAATGGAAAGCTACCTCAACCTGAAATAAGCACAAATTTCGAAGATGCAGAGTTTTTTAAGAACCAGATACAGTAACAATGGATGCAGAGCATCCAGGACACACACAAAACGATGCATATTACCCACTGAGCAGAAGAGAACATGTGATAATCTTCAGACTCCGCACGGGCCACAACAGATTCGAATATCATCTATTCAACAAGCTAAAGATTGCCTAACATCACGCAAGAAGCTAAGTAAACGAACTGGAGAAATGAGCATTAAGACCTACAAGCTGAGAGAGCCAGAAGTTAAGACCAGATGTCAGGAGCTTATTGCTACAGCAGTGAGAAATACAGAAGAACAACCTGATGACCTGGAAGCACTCTTGCTTAAATTCAAGGACATTTTAAAGACAGCTGCAGCAGAAGCGTGTGGGGAAGTCCGACTTGGGAAGAGGACACCTTGGTCGACAGAGGAAGTTAAAGAGAAAATAAGAGAGAAGAAAAAGGCATGGAAACAATACTTCGGAGCTAAAAACACAGCAGGAAAAACAAAGAAATATAGAGGAGTGATACTCAGAACTGAAGAAAACTACAAGGTGCTAGCAGCAAAAGAGACGTCCTGGGAAGAATTTGGAGAAAAGCTAGAAAAAGATGCGCAAGAAATCCAGAAAATGTTCTGCAAGACCCTAAAGAACATGAGGAAGAAAAAACAATGCCCTCTTAAATTTATAAAGGAAAAGCAAGGAAAATTACTTACTGCCCCAAAGGAAGTAATGGAAAGATGGAAAGAACATTTCTCAGAACTCCTGGATGGTGAGCACGGTCACGCATTAGAAATGATAACCACTAGCACAGAAGATAAAATCACTGTGATAAAGATGGCATAAAGATGGAAGAACTGAAGTCAGCACTGGAGAAAATTAAGATGGGTAAAGCAGCAGGGTATGATAGTACTCGTGTAACAGCAGGCGACCTACTACTCATGAGAATCTTACAGGCAGCTTGGTGCAACAAGACCGTACCAAAGGATTGGGAGATTGCCATCATAACACCGATTTTCAAAAAGGGTGACAATCTACAATGTGGAAACCATAGAGGCATATCCCTTCTCAGTGTCCCTAATAAAATCTCTAGAATCCTGGAGCTAAGGATTCTAAGAGATGGAAAAGCGTCTGGACCAGATGGCATTCCAGCAGAGGTCATCAAAGCAGATATTGACACGGCTACAGAGATGTTATATAAATTACTTGGTAAAGTCTGGGAAAAGGAAGAGATACCAGCAGAATGGAAGGAAGGATATTGATAAACGCCTTTTTCCTTGTGGTGATAGTAATAAAGGCTGTTATTCTGGGATGCTGTATACTGTGTTTTATCAGTGTACGTTGTAAAGATGTACTGGGACTGAATAGTCAACTCAAACAACCGAGCACAGTGTCAGGTATACATGTCACCTTGTCCTGGGACACAATGAGGCCCTGACAAGAATACAGTGTTGACAATGAGTGTTGTAATGAATGTCAATACGCGAATGTGTGACTGTTCTGTGGAGTTGACTGAAGGTTCAAACACTCATTCATGCGTATCTAGAAGTTACTTATGCAGACCACTGTAGACGTTTCAATAGTTTAATTTGACGCATACACTTGACAGAATGGGTACAGTTACATGAACACAGGTCGACATCAATAGCATATTGTTGACCCACGGTGTACAATTATAAATTGGCATTCATGTTGAGGACAATCACAATGGAACATCAGTATACCAACGTTCAGAGTTCCATATCTCATCTAAATATCCATCAGGCCTTACTGACTGATCATGTCAGTTAATATATAATGTTTAACAAATCTTCATCAGGCCTTACTGACTAGTCATGTCAGTTAATCAATAATGTTTACGGTGACTCCTGGACAGAACCTCCTTTAGCATAAGTGTAGCTTGTACCCTAGCGGAGATTTCTTTAAATAGCATTCAGCAAATATCTTCTGAGCGAATATTAAATCACCCAAGAATAGATTTTCCTTTCATAAGTGTGATCTCTTGATCATCATCGGATAATAAGGGCATCCCTGTTCTCTGGTAAATGATCAACAATAAATAGCATTCCAAAATGGCTTCTCGTCTTGTAAACATCGCTCACCCTAACGATGTACGACAAAGCTTCAATAAAGATTCAGTTCTTGAATATCAAAGTTTCCACAAGCATCAGCATAATCTGTCCTCATAATTGCTGTATAGAAACATAACCAGTGCTGCTAGATAATATGTCGTTCTGACATACTGACATAGGTAGATTCATGTAAACGTCTGCCCATCTAAAGCCTAGGAATGAACGAAGTCAGCAAAAGTACGTTTACCTTGACATAGGAATACACTAGCAAGCACAAACGCTCTTCTCCTGGCGTTATGGAATGAACACTAGGGAACTCATGGATTTAACAATCCCAGAAGAAACTATCTTCGTTCCCATAATCAAAAAGAGATCACAAACTTTGGGCAGGTCTACGACATGACTCCCGCCATAGGCTTCATCACCGAAGAACACTCTAACGTATCTTCATCCGCCGAAAAGCATCTGACCCCTAAAGTACAGTACAAGAAAAATAGTTCGACATAAACATACAAAGATATCAAGCTATAGGACATACTCGTCCTACATAGACAAGAACTACACACAGATTCGGGCCATAGACATTCTGAAACAATAACAATCTATTCCTAACCAAACATAGAATAGATAAAAATAAATCTAGATTCCTCCGCTGAGAGATTAAAGAGACCATA
The DNA here is from genome assembly GCA_024509875.1 of Oreohelix idahoensis. NCBI lineage: Eukaryota > Metazoa > Mollusca > Gastropoda > Stylommatophora > Oreohelicidae > Oreohelix > Oreohelix idahoensis. Next base: position 117,986 of record JAMPIV010008108.1, on the reverse strand, counting down.
GACACGAAACTGAGAGATGAACAAGCAGGTTTTCGACAAAACAGATCCTGTACAGACCAGATAGCCACTTTGAGAATAATAGTTGAACAAAGTCTGGAATGGAATTCACCATTATACATCGGATTTGTGGACTATGAAAAGGCATTTGACAGTGTAGACAGTGAAATTGATGAGGCATTATGGAGTTCCCCTGAAAATCATTAATTTAATAAAGAAAACATATGAAGACATGGCATGCAGAGTTCTTCATGAAGGACAGCTTAAAGAACCATTTGGGATAAGAACAGGAGTGCGACAGGAATGCCTCTTGTCTCCGTTTCTTTTCATATTAGCAATAGACTGGGTTATGAGAACATCAACAACACACAACAGAAATGGAATCCAGTGGACTCTGACTAAGCAGCTGGATGATCTGGATTTAACTGATGACTTGGCTCTTCTGTCCCATAACCGTAATCAGATGCAGGACAAATTGAAAACACTCGATGAGAGGTCACAGCAATTGGGTCTGAAAATACACAGAGAAAAGACAAAGATAATGAGAATAAATGCAGGTAATGAAAACAAGGTTAAGCTTGAAGAAGCACCAATACAAGATGTAGAATCGTACACATATCTTGGTAGCAATATAGACAAAGTTGGAGGGACAGACAGTGATATTAAAATAAGAATACAAAAAGCAAGAGGAGCTTTCATTTCATTGGGAAATATATGGAGATAAAGAGAAATCGGATCCAATACGAAAATAAGAATCTTCAACTCAAATGTGAAGTCAGTCTTATTGTATGGCTCTGAGACACGGAGAACAACAAAGACAACAACCAGAAAGCTACAGACTTTCATAAATGGGTGCTTGCGTAGAATAGAGGGATTAAAATGGTATGACAAGGTTACCAACGTGGAACTGATGACAAGAACTAGACACGTGCCAGTGGAACAAGAGATGAGAAGAAGACGACGGCGATGGATAGGACACACACTGAGGAAACCGGTTGATAGCATTACAAGACAGTCCTTGTTCTGGAACCTCCAGGACAAGAGAGGCAGAGGTAGACCAAGAAGCACATGGAGAAGAGAGCTGGAAACAGAGGTGAAAATGATGAGGAGAACATGGAAAGAACTTGAGATGATGGCACGTGACAGGAGGACTTGGCATGTGTTTGTTGAAGGCCTATGCTCTTTTGGGAGTGGAGTGTTATGAATGAATGAAGGAAAATTACTTACTGCCCCAAAGGACGTAATGGAAAGATGGAAAGAACATTTCTCGGAACTCCTGGATGGTGAGCACGGTCACGCATTAGAAATGATAACCACTAGCACAGAAGATAAAATCACTGTGATAAAGATGGCATAAAGATGGAAGAACTGAAGTCAGCACTGGAGAAAATTAAGATGGGTAAAGCAGCAGGGTATGATAGTACTCGTGTAACAGCAGGCGACCTACTACTCATGAGAATCTTACAGGCAGCTTGGTGCAACAAGACCGTACCAAAGGATTGGGAGATTGCCATCATAACACCGATTTTCAAAAAGGGTGACAATCTACAATGTGGAAACCATAGAGGCATATCCCTTCTCAGTGTCCCTAGTAAAATCTACTCTAGAATCCTGGAGCTAAGGATTCTAAGAGATGGAAAAGCGTCTTGACCAGATTGCATTCCAGCAGAGGTCATCAAAGCAGATATCGACACGGCTACAGAGATGTTATATAAATTACTTGGTAAAGTCTGGGAAAAGGAAGAGATACCAGCAGAATGGAAGGAAGGATATCTGGTCAAGTTGCATGAGAAAGGAAATTACAAGATTGCACAAATTATAGAGGAATAATGTTACTATCAGTGCCAGGAAAAGTATTAAATAGGATTATCCCTGAGAGATTAAAAGAGACCATAGACACGAAACTGAGAGATGAACAAGCAGGTTTTCGACAAAACAGATCCTGTACAGACCAGATAGACACTTTGAGAATAATAGTTGAACAAAGTCTGGAATGGAATTCACCATTATACATCGGATTTGTGGACTATGAAAAGGCATTTGACAGTGTAGACAGTGAAATTGATGAGGCATTATGGAGTTCCCCTGAAAATCATTAATTTAATAAAGAAAACATATGAAGACATGGCATGCAGAGTTCTTCATGAAGGACAGCTTAAAGAACCATTTGGGATAAGAACAGGAGTGCGACAGTGTTACACTGTTATTTTAGCGGTCACCACAAATGTTGCGTGTAGGTTTACGTATGATCACAAATGTTACTGCTACACTGTTAAAGTGGGGTTTTACGTGTAAGATGTAGGAACGTACCAATTCCCCTGCTGTATACGATGTAGTCCGCTCGACCTGGGCCAAACAGCTTTGTCACGCATGAATAGCTCACCAGGCGTTGATGCTCTGTAAGGGTGTCATGTTGACATTCGAACATCAGACATTCCTTGTGTGTAAGATACTCGAAGTATGTGTGGTCGACGAGTGATATTGGTGTGTAGAGACACGAATGCGTTTAGGATCTTTGGTATGTAAACAAGGCACCCACTCACTCACATGCAGTAGTCAGTAATTGTAGAAACTGCTGGAACTTTCAACCATTTATTTACGTGACACAGTGACATCAACAGTTACAGTCAATAATGGACGTGAATCAAGAAACATCATGTATATTGGATATGACTGGCAAAAACGTGTGGTATAATAGAGCTTGCACCACTCGTCTATAAGGACGTTAATCGACAGGAAAGCGGACATCTTCGTCCGGCAGAAAAACCAGCTCATCACTCAAGGCGGAAGTTTGCCCCCGTTCGCGCTAAAAGCCAACGCATGCGTAGACAGAACAGATTTGAAAACAGTTAACTATCCCCTCTTAAGAAAAGAATAAACACAGGGAAGGTAACCCCTAATCAACCTGTATCAGGGAGTCAACATACAGATCTGTACCTTCGACTATCAAAATATAAGTTAGATTTACATCTTCTGGAAGCGTCAATAATGACGGTAAAAGACGACCACCCCCTCCGTATAAAAAAAATGATACATTTTTTTGGGAAATACATCAATGAGCGAGATGCAACAAGCTCATAACGCATGAATGATGCGCCGATGAAAGGATCAAAATCTAATGACATAACGTCAGACCCAATCAACGCACAATAGCGCGTGTAGTGAAAACAAAAGTTCACCTCACAAATTAAGAGAAAATATTTTCTCCAAGTAAAATATATCCGGGAGGTACCATCAAATAAACATCTGGCGATGCCAACAAAATTCACATACATATGAAAAATTGCAATGTCATACAAACATATTAATGTATAAAAATATAATGACTATCATTTAATGGATGGACATCATCAACGTATAAATTAATTCTGTATGTCGAAGATCATGTAAGCAGCATCGTCATGATTCTCGACAGCACTCTGTATCTTGTACTAGTTTGCACTGAGAACAATATAAATGACACAATTAGCAACATGCTATAATGTACTATAATTATTAATATATGTTACATGTGGCCGCATTAATTTTTTTGACCTTTATATTATGTCAACTCAACCTTCTCCATTACACTAAAGATGGTAATAGAGAAAGAAAACAATTAATTTACCACTCTAAGTTGACAACAAATGTGTTGATAGATAGATAGATAGATATATATATATATATATATATATATATATATATATATATATATATATATATATATATATATATATATATATATATATATATATATATATATATATATATATATATATATATATATATATATATATATATATATATAGTGAAGAGATATATATCTTAGCAGTGTATCAGGAAAGACGTAAGTGGACTCATGTGGGCATCAAGACAGTATGTCTGCCATCACATTATCCAGACCACGGATAGCTCGGACCGTGAAATGAAAAGGTTGAAGAGCAATAGCATATCGAGTAGATCTCGAGCTCTTCAAATTCTTACACTGACTAGCTGTAAGAGCTTTTTGGTCTGTTTCCACAATGAAATGCGCACCAAGAAGGAATCTTTGTAACTTAAGGATTGACCAAACCATAGCCAACAATTCACGGTATAAAACCGAGTAATTCCTTTCTGCCGCATTCAGTTTCATAGAAATGTACATCACAAGATGCAGAGTTCCTGAATACTCTTGCATTAGTGCCGCTCCGATCCCTGTGGACGAGGCGTCACTACGAAGAACAAAAGTCTTATCAGAAATAGGCAGTCTTAAGATAGGTGGGGATGAGAACAAATTCTTAATCTGATCCAATGAAGCTTGGCATTCTTGAGACCAGCGCACCATGTTAGGAGACCCTTTCTTCAATAGGGTTGAGAGTGGTGCCATGATAGAGGATAGATTCTTAATGAATCTTCCGTAGAATTGTATTAATCACAAAAGACTACGTACTTGTTTCTTCGTTTTGGGCACAGAGATATTTTATATCTTAGAAATGTTTTGGTCCTCTGTCTTCAATAGACCATGACCAACTCGATGACCCAGGAAAGAAATTTCGCTAAACCCGACAAAGGTTTTAGAGGGTTTTGCAGTCAGATTATGCTCGCGTAGAGTTGACAGCAATTCATTTAACCACAAATAGTGATCTTCCCAAGTATTACTGAAAAGACAGATGTCATCTAAGTATGCAATGACATCTGAACGATATGAGAGAATTCGACGCATCATGCGTACGAAAGTAGCTGGGGCGTTCATAAGCCCGAAAGGCATAAAATTCCACTGGAACAAACCCCTAGGTGTTGAGAAAGCAGTGAATGGTTTGGCGTGTTCAGTTAACGGAACTTGCCAATAGCCTTTTGATAAGTCAAGCTTAGTAAAGAATCGAGAGTTAGAAAGTCTTCTAAGTAGATCTTCTAATAAAGGCATAGGTTCAGCATCGAACTTCGTAACTTGGTTTAATTTGCGATAATCTACGCAAAGGCGTATGTTATTGTCTTTCTTTCGAACAATAACCATGGACGAAGAGTATGCTGAAGTGGATGGTTCAATGATTTTCAATTGTATCATTTCATCCAATTCTTTCTCGACTTGTGCTTGAAAATGAATAGGAATAGGATATGGTCTTACTCTGATCGGATTATGATCAGTAAGTATAATGTCATGTTCAATGACATGTGTGTGTCCAGGAATGTCGGTAAGGACATCCTGAAATACTTGTAGTGTAGAAGATATTTGTCGCTGTTCCTCAAAAGACAAATTAGAAGAAACAGTAACGTTTCTCCATGATTTCGTAGAAGTAAGTGGAATCATAGGAAGAGGTAGATTAACATCCGAAAAAGTAGTTTCCTCATCCTGTATAACTGACAGGGATGAGATATGACCTTGTTGGTCTGGAGAATCGTCCGTCGCCTGGAAAATAGGCTGTAAATAGTCTGGTCGCTCATGATATTCCGTAAGCATATTTATATGGAAGGTTTTATGCCTTCCATCAATATCGACAACATAGTCGACATCGGAAATCTTCGAGACTATAGTATATGGACCTTTCCATGTAATAAGCAGTCTGTTCTCCCTAGAAGGAAGTAAAACAAACGCTTAGTCTCCAGGACAAAGTTGACGTAAGCGTCTCTTCTTATTAGCGAATTGCCTTGCCTTTTCCTTAGCAAATTCGGATGATGAAGTTGCTAGCTTGCATGCTTCAATAATTTTCCTTCTGAGAGCAATGACATACTTATATGAAGATTGTGTGTCATTGTCGATATTATCAGCAGTTATAAGATCATGCAGCAAAGACATAGGATCGCGCTCCAAAGACAAGTTCAAAGGGAGAAAATCCTGTATGTTCGTTGGGGACCTCCCTATAGGCAAAGAGAGCCGCGGGTAGGACCCTGTCCCAATCCTGAGGATGATCCTCAGTTATCTTCTCCAGTAAGTTCTTACCCATTAGACATTGGGTGATAAATACTACTCAGAGATCTTTTAATGTGCAGAGTAGACATTACCTGCGACATTGTCTCTGATATCAATTGTGTGCCATGGTCTGACAATATTTCCCCAAGAAAACCTAAACGAGAAAATATAAGCCAAAGAGCGTCTGCGATATCAGCAGTGGAAATGCTCTTAAGAGGAATAGCCTCTGGCCAACGTGTGCACATATCCACACACGTAAGGATAAATTGATGTCCCCTGGCCGATTTAGTTTTAAAAGGGCCAATGATGTCTATGGCCATTTTCTGAAACGGCCGAATAGGAATGTCTGCAGCCTGAATAGGTGCAGCATGCCGTGGACCTCTAGACTTTACCTCTTGACATATTTTGCAAGACCGGCAATAAATTCGTATGTCTTTATTGACAAATGGCCAAAAGAAAGACCCCAGAACTCTTGATTTAATTCGGGAAAAACCCATGTGTCCAGCACATTGAGAATCGTGTGCGTGTTGAAGAATTAAAGCTCTCATACTTTTGGGCACGAGAATTTGAGAATTCATAGTCGCGTCTGAGTGTTGTACCATACGCACTAGTATACCATTCTTCATAGTGATATATGATTTGTGATTTGTATTCTGATTCGGATCACCGTTTTTAGCGAGAAGAAAGAATTTCTTTAAAGAAGGATCTTTTTCTTGTAGTTTCACAAACGAGTCATGCGAAATCTCCAAGTGATCATCTTGGCTATCTACTTCATTAACTTCAGTAGATGCAGTTTGTGGAATAAGGGCTTGTGCTCTTGTTACCACAGCATTGGCTGTTTGCATATTCTGTTCTTCCCAGGTAGCCATTTGTTGCGGGGTGCATTCCTTAACCCCGTGAATACGCCCGATTATAAGATCCGCAATAGGATTAGGTTAAAGACACGCGTGGACATCACCCGTAAAGAAGGGAGTAGCCATGTGAATAATAGCCGTAGGATACTTCTCCATAGTGCCACCAAATGTCACACATTTGACCACTTTTCCTGTGGCACAGCAAGGATCTATCAGAGACTGCCTAACACCGATAGTGGTGCATTCAGAATCAAAAAGTACTGAGACTGGATTATCATTCACTAGACCTTTATGTAAGATGAGAGATCCTCTCCCGTCATGCGCAGCTGTAGCAGGAAGTGCGGGAAGAGAATGACCACAAATTAAGGTCGATACAGTAGAAGGCTCGAACAATGTTGAGCATTGGGGGCATTCGGCTGCTCTCCCAAAATCGAAAGCAGAACCAGTAATAGCATTAGAGCTCCTACTATCGTTTACTTGACTATTGGCACTCTGAGACTCTTGTTGCGCAGAGTTTCCCTGGTGATGTGATCTCTTTTTCTTGTATTGAGATCTACCACGATTATTATTACCTCTGAAATTATCATTGTTTGATCTACCTTGACCACCGCTCTGGTTCGAATCACAGTTTCCATAATCACTATTGTCATTACCCCAATGATCATGGTGTTTACCTGTTTGATTTCGATGCCCCCGCAAAGGATAGCCTTGAAAGTGTCTATAATGACTACCTCTCCGCAAGTTCCCATAATTATAGGACCTGAAATAACGAGGACTATCAGATCGTCTCCAGTTCTTTGAAGAAGACCCATTATGTGATGGGTTACCCTGATTCTGAATATAATTACGATTGCTCTTCTTATTGAAGTTATGTTGAGCACCTTGGAATTTATTCATAAAGTTAGGGCCATATGGTGCTGCAGAAGCAACCGGTAATTCTTCTTTAACCCTAGCATTGCTAACAGTAGCATGGGGATGTGCAGTTACATACTGGCAACAGTATTCTTCCATGTCTTTTATGTCCTTAGGTTTACGCTCATGAATAAAAGCAAGGAAAGACTTATTGACAGATGACATAACTTTATCTCGAAGTAATAAGTCCATAAGGGCTTCATATGTTTTCTCTGTTTTAGACAGCTCAATCCAACGTGTGAATGTAAGACGTATCTTAGTAACAAAATCAGAGAATTCTACTCCAGTTTCTGGTAGCATTGTCTTAAAACGAAGACGATAATCTTCTTCTTTTAATTGGTATCTCTTAAGTAGTGTTGCCCTGACAACATCATAATTAGTTCTATCATTTTCCTCTACTGCCATTACAGTACTCAATAGTTCACCAAAAAGTAAATCCATCAGTTGTCCGACATATTGTTCCTTATCTACCTTATGCGTCACGCATGTTAATTGGAATCTATCCAGGTAGAATGTTATGTCGTCCTTTAGAGGATTAAAAGGAGGTAATTTAACCTTATAAGTATTCTCCTTTATCTTACCCGAAGTTGATTGAGGAGCACTCATATTCATTATCTTCAATTTCTCCAACTTCAAAACTAACAGTTTTTCCTCATGTTCCCTTTGTGCTTTCTTTTCCTCAGCAGCAGCTAGAAGTTTTCTATCCTCAGCAGCAGCAGCAGCAGCTTGAAATTTCCTCTCTTCAGCAGCAGCTTGAAATTTCCTCTCTTCAGCAGCAGCTTCTCTGTCTAATCTTTTATTTTCAATTTCAGTAGCAGCTTGAAATTTTCTCTCTTCAGCATCTCTTTCCAACTGCATTTGTATCCTTTTCTCTTCAGCCTTCTGTGCCTTGGCATATTGAGCAAGTGCAAACTCTTCCAATTTATCACCAGTTTTGCCAAGGGATTTCCCTTGCTCAATAAAGACATCTAATGTAGACATTCTGTCTAAAAATATGAGATTACACCTGAAAAATTGAATAAATTACCTTATCCCAACCTCAATGGGAGACAAATCTGTAATACTAGACTTGTATACTCACTTCACTTTATTCTATCCCAATCTCCGTGGGAGAAAAGTCTTTTAATCAATAACTTGTATGATCACTTTGTTTCTTTATCCTAATATGATCATAAATAACCTTTATCTGAAAAGTGCATCATATCAACAATAATAGTCTATGATCAAGTATATATATATATATATATATATATATATATATATATATATATATATATATATATATATATATATATATATATATATATATATATATATATAGACTGTGTATGTTGAACAAGTAGACAAAAACAATACAAAGACAAGAATGTATAACAACCGAAAACGTTCGCAGAAGTCAAATAATAAATAAAGCTTAACTAAATCTAATGTTGTAAAATTTTACAATGATAACTGCGATAATCAAACAAATGACAACACTATTATAAACAAAAAGGTGTATAGAAATAAATGAAAGGAAGAAGGGGCGAACAGATACAAACAAAACAACTCGAAAATCAAAGAATGGAAAAAAAATAACGAAAACGACACTAACACATCTCGTCACAGCTAAGAAAAAAAAATAGAAAAGTAGCAACACAGGTTGCTCGCAATTTCCACTGGGGAGATATGCGTAGTTCCTACAGCAAACGCTCACGATAGAACCTCTATCACGTGGTATCTTCTAACGGAGTCACCTACCCAACTATCCCGCAAAACACACACTAACTCAACATGTAAACAAAGAACATGTAAACAAAGAATGCATTAATAAAGTGTGTTGCAAGAAGGCTCAGTTCTTCACAATATAAAGGTACCAAGTTTCCGAAAAAGAAACTGTCACTTATCTTAAATATATCCTGGCCTTAGTCAACAATGATGTTTGACAATAAACAGCAATGCGTGGAAGCTCCACCGTTGACAATCACAGTGATGAAAATTGTCACAACAGCTGAACTGAATGTAAACACAAGTCGTGACAGTTCATAATATACGTCATCGACGAGTTTCAACTGTTGAAGGTGTGTTGCTGTTATGTGTTGAACAGTGTAAATGATCTTGTCCAGTTTCCAATGTGTAGTTCATCATCAAATAATGTTCTCATCAGTCCAATGACCAGCTTTAGACCCCATACTGGCCACCACAAATGTTACACTGTTATTTTAGCGGTCACCACAAATGTTGCGTGTAGGTTTACGTATGATCACAAATGTTACTGCTACACTGTTAAAGTGGGGTTTTACGTGTAAGATGTAGAAACGTACCAATTCCCCTGCTGTATACGATGTAGTCCGCTCGACCTGGGCCAAACAGCTTTGTCACGCATGAATAGCTCACCAGGCGTTGATGCTCTGTAAGGGTGTCATGTTGACATTCGAACATCAGACATTCCTTGTGTGTAAGATACTCGAAGTATGTGTGGTCGACGAGTGATATGGGTGTGTAGAGACACGAATGCGTTTAGGATCTTTGGTATGTAAACAAGGCACCCACTCACTCACATGCAGTAGTCAGTAATTGTAGAAACTGCTGGAACTTTCAACCATTTATTTACGTGACACAGTGACATCAACAGTTACAGTCAATAATGGACGTGAATCAAGAAACATCATGTATATTGGATATGACTGGCAAAAACGTGTGGTATAATAGAGCTTGCACCACTCGTCTATAAGGACGTTAATCGACAATGGTCTGTCCTTTAATAACTGTTCATAAGTGATAACAATTAGATATCTCGAACATCATCAGTTCTGTATAGCCTGTAGGTATGATGCTAATAATGCTGGCTTGACACATATTCTTTTCCTACAGTAGCTCAGGGCCTCTGACTGAACGCGTCAGTTAGTCCTTAGACAAATATATAGTTGCCTACTATAGAAGTCTGTAAACTTGTAAATAAATCAAGACTTCGGCTGGTTTCACCTTGCAGGTACTTCTTCTTCTGTTCCAAGTTATAGGCCGCAATAACGGACCTTATAATGGTTGATAAACCACTGTACATTTTTCCATAAACATGTATTATCTTTCCTGCTGGAACATTCCGCCATCCTGCGGATTTCCTAGCAATATATATAGTTATTGTGCTTCAATAAAGTACTTGAACGACTAGACCTAGTTGGCTACGCAAGAACATACAATGGACTCTGGATCACAAGAACTGTGAGAGCTACTCACAGGTTCGTACTCAATGTTCTGCAAACAACTTTGCATTTTAATAAAGCTATTTTACCTTGGTCAGAATTCCAAACACTACACAAATAACACCTGTCATCATTCCAGACGAACAGAATAACTCTGGGGAAATCACTAATAAGATAAGCCTTTTTTTTCCCCAGATAATACAGAAGAAGGAAAGCGGACATCTTCGTCCGGCAGAAAAACCAGCTCATCACTCAAGGCGGAAGTTTGCCCCCGTTCCCGCTAAAAGCCAACGCATACGTAGACAGAACAGATTTGAAAACAGTTAACTATCCCCTCTTAAGAAAGAATAAACACAGGGAAGGTAACCCCTAATCAACCTGTATCAGGGAGTCAACATACAGTTCTGTACCTTCGACTATCAAAATATAAATTAGATTTACATCTTCTGGAAGCGTCAATAATGACGGTAACAGACAGGGATGCCTCTTGTCTCCGTTTCTTTTCCTATTACCAATAGACTGGGTTATGAGAACATCAACAACACACAACAGAAATGGAATCCAGTGGACTCTGACTAAGCAGCTGGATGATCTGGATTTAACTGATGACTTGGCTCTTCTGTCCCATAACCGTAATCAGATGCAGGACAAATTGAAAACACTCGATGAGAGGTCACAGCAAGTGGGTCTGAAAATACACAGAGAAAAGACAAAGATAATGAGAACAAATGCAGGTAATGAAAACAAGGTTAAGCTTGAAGAAGCACCAATACAAGATGTAGAATCGCACACATATCTTGGTAGCAATATAGACAAAGTTGGAGGGACAGACAGTGATATTAAAATAAGAATACAGAAAGCAAGAGGAGCTTTCATTTCATTGGAAAATATATGGAGATCAAGAGAAATCAGATCCAATACGAAAATAAAAATCTTCATCTCAAATGTGAAGTCAGTCTTATTGTATGGCTCTGAGACACGGAGAACAACAAAGACAACAACCAGAAAACTACAGACTTTCATAAATGGGTGCTTGCGTAGAATAGAGGGATTAAAATGGTATGACAAGGTTACCAACGTGGAACTGATGACAAGAACTAGACAAGTGCCAGTGGAACAAGAGATGAGAAGAAGACGACGGCGATGGATAGGACACACACTGAGGAAACCGGTTGATAGCATTACAAGACAGTCCTTGTTCTGGAACCTCCAGGACAAGAGAGGCAGAGGTAGACCAAGAAGCACATGGAGAAGAGAGCTGGAAACAGAGGTGAAAATGATGAGGAGAACGTGGAAAGAACTTGAGATGATGGCACGTGACAGGAGGACTTGGCATGTGTTTGTTGAAGGCCTATGCTCTTTTGGGAGTGGAGTGTTATGAATGAATGAAGGAAAATTACTTGCTGCCCCAAAGGAAGTAATGGAAAGAACATTTCTCGGAACTCCTGGATGGTGAGTACGGTCACGCATTAGAAATGATAACCACTAGCACAGAAGATAAAATCACTTTGATAAAGATGGCATAAAGATGGAAGAACTGAAGTCAGCACTGAAGAAAATTAAGATGGGTAAAGCAGCAGGGTATGATGGTATAACAGCAGAAATTGTTAAGTGCATGGGCGTAACAAGCGACCTACTACTCCTGAGAATCTTACAGGCAGCTTGGTGCAACAAGACCATACCAAAGGATTGGGAGATTGCCATCATAACACCGATTTTCAAAAAGGGTGACCATCTACAATGTGGAAACCATAGAGGCATATCCCTTCTCAGTGTCCCTAGTAAAATCTACTCTAGAAACCTGGATCAGAGACTCAGACGCCTATCTGAGCCACAAATTGATGAGGTCCAGCGTGGCTTCCGACCAAACCGAAATACGCAAGACTTAATCTTCACACGCAGACAGCTGAATGAAAAGGCCCTTGAGTATAAGAGTGAGATCCATTTTCGTGTCTTAGATCTGGAAAAGACGTTTGACAAGGTCCTTTGGAGCAAACTTTGGGACTGTTTGGCAAGGAAGCACATTTCTGATTCATGCTATACAGAACTTTTACAAGTCTTGAAGACGTTATGTGAGGACTGCAAAATAATAAATCAGAAGAGTTCGGGACCACCACTGGTGTAAGACAAGGTGATATCCGTTCACCTTATCTTTTCATACTCATCAAGGCATGTAGGAGAGGACAAGAAATTATTCAGTGGGGTACTGGAAGATGAGACAAGTCTGTATTTCAGAGCTGGCACTTGCAGATGATGTTGCCCTAAGTGCTAAATCAGAGGCACATCTTCAATCCAACCTGCAAGTCTGAAAGAAAGAGCAGGAGAAGAGACGGACGGTCATAAGCAGCTCTACAACAACAACCATGGTGATATCATGAGAGGAAAGAAAGCATCAGATTAAGCTGGGAGAACAAGGCTTCTACAAGTTCATAACGGTGCCATTGCTAAGGAGAATACGCCTGATACCATGGTCCAGTTTAGCTGTTAAAATGGAGAAGGACTGCATATATATAATTTACTTTTACTAAATAAGAAAATGAAGTTTTAGAACAAACATAGTCCACGTCGAGTGTTATCTCTTTCTCGAGTTTGTTCGTCTCAGAGTTGTGTTTTGCAACCTTCAGAAAAACGTCTGCAAAAATACTTAAGCAAAGAATGTAACTCAGCGTCGAACCACAATTGAGTAGGGTTCAATTTGGATTCAGAAAAAAAGCAGTGTGCTTATGCTTTGTTCAGCAAAAGACAGTTTAAGCAAAAGAAACAATCCAGTATCACAGTCAAATAAATGTAAACTTTTTAGGCCGGAGAAGGCCTTCGATAGAGTGTAAAAGAATACGTTTTGGACATTATTATAAGACTGCGTAATATTAGACTGCATATATTAGATAAGCTGAGAGCGTTATACCATACATTAAAAAGTGTAGTAAGAACAAATTATGGTGCATTTAATATAACCAAAGGAGTTCAATAAAGCTTTGTGCTTTCACCACTACTGTTCAACATGTATATGAACTAAATAACATCAGAAGCCAACATAGAAGCAAGTACAGAATGTTAAGAATAAAACCTAAATGAGTTGCGTCTAATGTACGAAGACGAAATCAAATTGCAAAAACATACAACTTAATTCAACTAGGGGAAGGAAGAACATGAAGATCAGTACATCAAAGACAGAAACTACGAAGATCAGCGGATCACCAGGACCGCTTATCATACCATGTCAAAAACATCAAGCTTAAAAAGATTCCAAAGTTTAAATACTTAGAAAGCATTTTCAATAGAAGACTCGGCAGAGAAATTGAAACCAGATGTCAAAAAGCCAGTGCAGTGATTACCAACTGTCATCACTGCTCAAACATCAGAATAACATTACTGTAACGGATTGGCTAAGAATCTGTTGCCAATTCCGTCGAGACAGAAACGCCTATTTGTTATCTTTGAATTTTGTCCCCTATCCTTCTTTTTTGGCTTCATTCTATTGTAAATTTCCTCAAGTGTCAATCTTACTTTGTGACCGTCCTGGGGTCACTTCACTAGTGTATACTGTGATTCTGGCGATCAGCCGTAATTCTGCCGTCAGGTGCCGTCGTGCGTTACGCAATTGCCTAGTTAATACACTAGACTGAAACTAGGGCAGAGGTATACAGGCTTAAAAAAAATGCAGTACTGTTTTTACGAGGTGTATGTCGATGCTAACCAATCAGAACAGGACCCTTCATATGACCGATGGATAAGATTTAGAGAACTTAGCATGAGAGAACGGAATGACAGACAAGGATGAGAATAGTCTCCTTTTATAGGGGTAACTTTATTTATGTGCAGGTACAAGGAAATTTGGAGGGATGGAGTACTTTTGAAGAATTTTGTACGAAAGAAGGTCAGTACATCGATAAATCCTACGGTTTTCCTATTCGAAATTCAATATAAAATCGTTAACACGACTGATATTGGAAAACAACATATGGATGGAAAGATAAACTTACCGAAAATGGAAGACTATAACTCAAAAGGCGCTAAATAAAAAAGGTGCGATGCGCGAGGCTGAGATTTGAAACAATTCTAACACAGAATCCCTCAGAGATGAAATTTAGCAGAAGTAAACCAGAGTTGCGGACCCTTGTCTTCCGATACGTACAATCTGTGTCAATAAAAGGAACTGGCGGAGAATTCAAACTCACTTGCACAACGTAAAGACAGAAGGACGTGGGCTAGAGAGAGACGCCTGTGAAGCTAACACTTTGTTATCTGTAGCCAGGCAGTACTATACTCCACCAAAAGCCAGTCTTTTCTAATCTTCATAAGATCCTAAGATGGCACGTAGAATTATTATGAATATCTAGTAAATAAATATAACTTTTATTTCAGGATTTGGTTTGTGATAGATTTAATTATGTCATGAAAGTATCATGCATAATACTTGTGATTAGTAGGTATGATTGCTGAAGGTTAGAACCTGAAAAAGTAACCGTGATGTGACAGATGAAAATGGGCAACACTTATCGATTCTCTTTAATATCATCGGGGGCCCTCACTATTTGGACTCAAGCAAGATCAACACGTTGGATTTCCCTCGCTGGCTAATTAAGCATTCACGATCAAACACGTGGAAGCCAAGTATCTCTATTGCCAGTGTCCGATTCTTAGTCTAGCCACGCCTTCGGTCTTTGTTTCAAGCAGTAATAATCCAACTATACATAATTTAATGTCTTCTCTTTAAAAGGGGGACGTTTTACCTGAGCTGGATCATGCCATCACGTCAGCGCTTGATCCCTGAATCACGGGTGTGGGCGAAACCAGGGGTTTTGTAGTTCTAGAAACAGAGAAGGTTCGTTAAGGGCAGATCGATGGGCGTGACCGCGCACACCGACTGCTAAAGCCTTTGATCGCGCTCCATGAGACGCAAATTTGCTCACCTAGGGAAACGAACCTGAAAGCTCGCTCGCTAGGGAAACGAATATTCGGTAGGCTTGAGTCTGATTTTGGACTTTGATATCAGGAATTGAACGAAGGATCTACAGAGATATTAAACTCCGCACAGGATATGAAAGAATAGCCATTTTAAATATATAGTCGGGAGCATCTAACTCAGTTGTCAGTGTGCTAATCAAGATTTCTGGAATGGTCTACCACGCATTTTCGGAGTCAAAATTTATCAGATTTCCTACAGAAATACGTGGAGAATTAATTATAGAGTCTTGTGTTTGCGGTAAAAATATAGTTATTAGCATCTAGCGATTTAATTGTTTAAAGTTTCAATTTATTTCACTGGGATTTTTGTGTAAATTGAAAACGTATTAAATAGACATATAGAAACATTCTCCAGCTGTAACGTAAATTTAATTACCCGTTTGTTCCCCAGTGAGAGATGCTTAAAATAATTTATAAGCCACTAGGCGATTGATAATGTAATGCAGTTTAGTTCTGTTTATACGTGTGTATTTTCTAACGACTAGACACTCACGGAGAGTTTTTAAATATATATAATTAAATACCGGAGTGGTTAAAATAGTCTTGTGTACATGAGTGTAGGGTAACTGGCAAAAATTGTTTAGCTAGGAGAGTAAAAAGTCTGCAGGTAAATAAATGTCATAAGATAGGCTGAATTGGAGCAATTACACGATTCAGAGACTGTCCTCCTTCTTACACCAGCACCCTTGTGAATCAACTATCTATTTCTTACCCCTTACTATCACAGAGCCTTCACTATCATCCTCCACTCGGACGGGACGACTATTTCTAAGACCTATCTCAGCAAAATTTACGACACGTGTCTCAGTCCTTATTAGGGCTAATACATTCTTTATCAGGACCACTGCAGTCCTTATCAGGGTGTTACGGTGTTATTTTAAATGACGGCGTCTGCTGGGGTTTAGCCATGCGCAACGTTAGGGGTCATTAACATTTATAGAATATGTCGATATTTTACGGTATACTGAACGCGAAATATATGCGGAGATTATGACGCATTCGCGTTGGGAAGGTCACGCTGGGTGACTTGGTTACATGGCCTTGTTACGCTATCCGTCAAGCAAGAAGGTCGTGTCTTGTATTTCTTCCAAGGAAAAAAGGCTGAGTATATAGCCTATATTAGATATATGAATCGATGTAGAACTCAGGGTCAGTTCGGATATTAATCTAAGTATGAGATTAATTAAATCAAATTAAATGATGGAAGGAAAATCGCATTATGATTCAAATTGTAGCTGTCAAGAACTCATGTGCTCATTTCTGGCTGTTGACTACAACAGCGCACGTATATAGCCACGATGTTCATCTGACATATTGTTTTGACACGGACGGACATGAATACTATGCATGTAATTTCTAATGAATTATATATGAATGTATACCGATGTGAACTGTCTTCGTGCGTCAACTTGTAATAAATATTGGACTCGAATCGAAGGCTTACCCACATTCCTTTGATTACGTTTGATTGCTTCAACTTGCATTGTTGACGGTCCTTTGACCTGATGAACTCTTTCTTGTAAGAAGTTTATAGTAATAATGGATCAGTTCGTACGGAACCGGGGTTTGCTTGGACACAAGTTGTGTAATGATAAATAAGCAAGCATCCCAACTAAACTTATAATAATCAAACGAAGGACCCTCCAATACCAGTAAACCACCCCACGCAACAGTGGTGGCCACTGTGATGCGGAAGTGGAATTTAATTGTAAAAAAATACTCAAAGATTATCGAGTTGAAAGAAATAATTTTCCTTCGAGCGAAATGAACACTTGTTGTATCTACACCGATGACGTCACACCCCCTTGACAACAGGATGAATCAGCTGTAGTGATGGCAGCCGCCTTTCAACGTCTTTGAAGAAGATTATTTATAAACGCTTAATCGAACATTGGAAAATAGATTCAATCAACATGAGCATGAAATATAGGTCCTACTGTCCATTGGCGAAGCAAGCATTGTATGAATCTATCGAGGCAAAAAGATAAGTAACTTATTTGAAGGTTACAATAAGTTAATCCTATTTGTCTGATAATGCCATGTTCTTTTTTTTTTGTAGCCATGTTAAATATTGTTTCTGTCCTTTTACATGTAGCGGGTATGGATGGGCGGCGAATTATAATCAGTTCTATAGCTCCTTGGATGCTACGAATTGATTGTAATTGTTCTTAAGGCCGTGAATTAATAGCATTTCGCGAAGAACGCGTCGAATACATTATTGGTGATCGTGTCGTTCGGACTTGCATTAATTCACCTTGCATGTTAGGTGTATAGTCGTGTTATAACTGTGGTATTCTAGTGTATTTGGTTCTAATTTTTATTCAGTTCTTTAACAATGTTTGTAATCTATCGTGTTTTTTCTGACCTTACTATCTTTCAGTTTATATTTTTGTTGTACGACCGTTAATGAGTCCTTGTATACGTCACTAATTGTTGTGTACGCAGGTTAATTATCTATTCAGTTCATTCTTTAATTCTCACTTCCGGTCTAGTCAACTTAGTTGTAAATGCATTTTTACTGTGAAAATGTCTTTGTGTATGTTAATAATGTTCTGTAATCCTTGGTTAACCCATTGTATTGTTTGTCTTCATTTCATCCCTTTATAATTTAATATTAATGCTATAATTTATTCATTAATAAGAGTATAGATTAATATGATTAAAATTTTTATGAGTTTTAAAGAGGAATTAGGGACTTTGCACCAATTTGCAGTGATGGTCCAAGAAATGGGCAATGCATTTTATTGCTCATGATTATGACATAATATACTATGCTTAATTATTATAACTTTATAACATATTAAGACATATTAAATATTAATTAGTACACTTTCTCAGTACTACATTGGAAACTTAGTGACAATTAAGATTAAATAACCTATTTATTTAGTAATAATACCCATAATTATTGAATATTAATATTAAGTGCATGATATAATTTCAGCACCTTATATAACTAACTATCATAACTATTTATGATAGATATTATCGGGTATATATATATATATATATATATATATATATATATATATATATATATATATATATATATATATATATTTATATTTATATTTATATTTATATTTATATTTATATTTATATATATATATATATAATATTTTTACAAAATATTATAGATTTGTTGAACTTATAAATAACAGTACGGGAATACTGCAATTTCTTATATTAATTATTCATTCGTCGAGTAATTATAATTATCGACATAGATTCCAGTGGTGATTACAAGACATAAGTAATTGAATACTTAAATAAATTAACTTCAAGATGCTTAACTTAGACTATTTTATTAAAAATGGTAAGGATTTTGGAAAAAAGGAGAACTTCTCGAGGCTTATGCATTGGCTGAATTTACAAAATATAAGGCAGAAAAGGAGGAAAGGAAAGCTATTGCTAAGGCAGAGAGAGAAGAATTAAGACAAGAGGAAGAAAGAAAGATGGCAAGAGATGAAATCCTACGGATTGAAGAAGAGAATAAATTGAAACGACAGGAAATCATATTGCAGCAAGAAATGGAATTGCAACGGCTTAAATTGGAAACAGCAAAACTTAATTCACAGGGTGCTGCAGCAAGCCAAAATGATAATGCTCAATCGGGATCTTCATCCAACCGACTTAAGGGCAATTATTACTTTAAGCTACCACCGTTCAAATTACACGTGGACGACCTGTCATCATGGCTGGCGCGCTTTGAGGATATATGTAAGGTCAATAACCTTGACAAAACAGCATGGGCACTTAAACTTAAGGAATTTCTGGATGGCGAACCTGCAAGTGCAGCACAAAATGTTGATCCTACATTAGCCACAGACTATGAGGCCATTAAGACTTTGTTGTTACGTCGTTTCCACTTGAACGAAGAGGCATGTAGATTACGTTTCAAAAGTTTATTGCCAGATAATAATAAAGATTTTACGGGATTTATTGCTAACATACGCAATACTTTTAACAGATGGGTTGAACTAGCAGGTGTCAACAAATCTTACGACAAGTTAGTCGATTTGTTATTGAGGGATAAAGTATTATCTTCTGTCAGCCAACCATTCTTTGCTTATCTGCAAGAAAGAAAACCAGAAACTATTGATGAGTTAGAAAAAATTTCTTTAAATTACTGCACCGCTCATCCGAACACTAACATTTCTGGCTCGTTAATAAGAGAACCACTTCCTGTAGCCTCCAATATGGCATATCATAGTAATAACAAACCAAGAACACACAGTGTAGACAGAGGTAGGTTCAAAGGAAACTATGACATTAATTTTCATAAGGGACAGAATAACTTTAACAATAACTTTTATAGAGGAAGACAACAAAACAGAAATTATTCACCTCAGTCAAGATACAACAGTAATCCACGTAACTCAAGTTATAATCGGTCATATCAATATAATAATGGTAACAATTGGAAGAATAGCGATAATTATAACTCGAGACCTCGAAATAACAATTACAATAGACGACAACGGGATAATTCAACTAATTATTCTCGTAATCGTTCTCATTCTCGTGGATCTTCACATTATAACCATAATACCGGGGCAGCAGTTACAAATGATATCACCCCTAAGGTTCAGGTTCCACCTAACGATAATACAATGCATTCTTCTGCTGCATGCTTTGCTATAAATTATAACGTGGCGAATAGTTGCCCACAATGCAATCTTATTTTTCAGAAGGCAAAGGAGACAGTGCTAAACTGCGGACACATTCTACCAGAAGTAGGTCTTGCAGCCAATGATGGAACAGGCTCTCTGATTTTTAACAGAGGGATAGTTAACGGTTCTATAGTTTCTGTATTGAGAGATTCGGGGTCCACAACCATTGGAGTGCGACAGTCGCTTGTACATCCTAGCTGTGCAACGGGGGAATATGTCCGTTGCATGACTTTTGGGGGAACTATTGAGTTTTACCCCACAGCTATTATCCATGTTAAAACACCTTTTTTCACAGGTAACGTGAAGGTATGCATGCTGAAAAATCCGATTGCAGACCTTATGGTGGGTCGCATACACGGCAGCAAGGATTGTTCCCCACAGGAAATTGAGGAATGGGAATTAAATAATGTGCAATCTTATTGCAATGCTAACGCTGTCATTGCAATGGCTACATTACGGGCCAACAAAATGAATACACGTGGCACAGTTTTCTCCAATTCCAGTCTCAGTACGATTCTGGAAATCAATGAGAAAAAGGATAAGACTCTCCTACAGGATAAAAAGGATACTAAAATACCAGCCCATCCTAAGAAGATTAGAAAATCATTTCGAGGCAGATATGCCTTTTCTCGAAAGAGTGCCGCCAAGTCGGAAGATAGATGTTGGCGACAGGATCATATTAACAGTGATCTGAATAAAATTGTTGAAAATGGGAAAAGAAAAGATGCCCCGAACAAGGGTAATGATGGTGGAGTTCTTATGAACTTAACTAATAAAATTATGACAAATAAATATGTCAATCACTATGAGACATCATCTCAAAAGACTACCAGATCCAAAAGATTAAATAGAAGAACTATTTATCACGTTAGTGACACTGATCCCACTTACATTGGGAAGGTTGCATATTCTCGCACCGTGTTAGTGCGCAATCTACCACAAGGTACCAGATGGCAGGCACTTAGTAATTTCTTTAATGACACGGCAGACGTTATGTTTGTACAGTTGTTGTCACCTACCAATGACAGGTATGGTGAAGCTATGGTTACATTTTGTAACAACAAAGATTCTCGGATGGTGATCGAGCGTGATAATGGTGTTTATTTTCACCACCATTCCTTGAGATTGAAATTAGTACCTGATTCTGCGTCACGCAGATAACAGGGTACTGTAACCATATTCGTCACATCTTTGATGACTCAGCATTGTCAGTCATCATTTCTTGACTTTCTTAATCATCTATCCTAATATAGATTGATTTATAGATTTTTTTTTCTTCTCGAAAAAACATTTTTGATTCTTAACATCTTTAAATTTGTACACATGTTTTCTGTCTTATTTGTTTTTTTCACCATGCCTACAAGAGACAGTAAGTTGTTTAAATGTATCAACTATGCTCAGCCCCATACAGCATAGATTTACTTATCATCCATCACGGCTGCCCTGTCATCGTTACTAAAGAAGAACATGCCAGTAAGGATAAATTGGACAGACGAATGTGACAAAACTTTTCGCACTATCTTAAAAAATTTTTCATGCCCACCTGTTTTAAGATTACCAGATGCTTCTAAAAAGTTTGTTCTACGTACAGATGCGAGTAATTACGGACTCGGGGCTTGTCTACTCCAATATCATGATGATGTCCTTCACCCTGTACTTTATATCTCACGCAAGCTGAAACCTCCGGAGACTAAATATTCGACTGTAGATCGAGAATTGCTCGCCGTAATCTGGGCAATTACCAAATTAGAAAAATTTTTGCTCGGATCTCCATTTCTGATCCAGACTGATCAGAAATCTGTGGCAGCATTACGTCGTTCAAACCATAAAAGTGCTAAACTTGCACGATTTGCTATTGCGTTGCAACCATATGAGTTCGAAATACAGTCGATACCAGGAACTGAGAACGTCATAGCCGATACGTTGTCCAGACATCCTACGGATTCTGAATGAATATTACTATTTCAAGAAAATTTTCTGACTAATCAAGCATTACATTTGCAATGAACGGTATTAATTCCACGTCAGAATATACAACACTTCATTTGGACTTCCTACTTAAATAAGGACATTTCTAAATAAACTATTGTGATCAAAATATCAAGTTTTACGGATCGTTTGAAAATTTGGACTTCAATTCCACTTTGCGTATCACTCATTTCGATTGAAAACTGTTAAAAAGGAACAATCTCTGAGGTAGAAGGGACATATACTGTAATGACTGATTCAATTACATTCAAAATTTTAATAAAGGAACTAACGATGATTGGATAATCATATCATAATTCGATAATATGAACCTTGTGTCTTAATGAACTTTCATACAAGTCAACAGGATATAACAACGATTGGATCTTCATGTCCGATATTGTTAAATTTTCTAGTTATTAAATTAATATATAATAAAATAAAGTTAAAGTGTGATGAAATTAAAAAAATAAAATATACAAAGTAAAGATGAAACAAAATAATATCACACCAATTAATATTTTAATTAGTGTAATTATCAAGGTAATAGATATTACATTATGACATTTCATATTTATAGTTCAAATGTATGAATTTTTTTTCTGTTCTTTTCTTCTGATTGCGTTAATTTAATTAGGTATCTATCCTTACACTTCATTTTCACACGCATTCTAATTTAATGTATACTTTAATATTTGGTTTTAATTGTCCGTACTTCTCAATTTTTATTTCTTTTACTCTCTTATACTATTTCTCATTTTCTTCAATTAGATAGTAATTAGTTAGTACCATACGTACATACTATAATTAATTATTTTAATTTTAATTAGTTAGAATAATTTAATAACACCTCACATTATTAGTTAGTCGATACATACAACAAATTAATTAGTTAATTGGTTAGTGACAGTGACATTTCCTTGTTTAATATAAGTTATATGTATGATATGACGTTGATTTTATTATAAGATATTACTAACATGACCACGACACTGTTCTAGACAGAACATCGTAGGTCATACGTCGGGTTTTGTTAAATTTTTGATAATTTGATTAATATTATTCACACACAAAAATCTATCTAATAGATTTTTTTTCCCCCGTCTGACAGGAAATCTGTTACGGTGTTATTTTAAATGACGGCGTCTGCTGGGGTTTAGCCATGCGCAACGTTAGGGGTCATTAACATTTATAGAATATGTCGATATTTTACGGTATACTGAACGCGAAATATATGCGGAGATTATGACGCATTCGCGTTGGGAAGGTCACGCTGGGTGACTTGGTTACATGGCCTTGTTACGCTATCCGTCAAGCAAGAAGGTCGTGTCTTGTATTTCTTCCAAGGAAAAAAGGCTGAGTATATAGCCTATATTAGATATATGAATCGATGTAGAACTCAGGGTCAGTTCGGATATTAATCTAAGTATGAGATTAATTAAATCAAATTAAATGATGGAAGGAGAATCGCATTATGATTCAAATTGTAGCTGTCAAGAACTCATGTGCTCATTTCTGGCTGTTGACTACAACAGCGCACGTATATAGCCACGATGTTCATCTGACATATTGTTTTGACACGGACGGACATGAATACTATGCATGTAATTTCTAATGAATTATATATGAATGTATACCGATGTGAACTGTCTTCGTGCGTCAACTTGTAATAAATATTGGACTCGGATCGAAGGCTTACCCACATTCCTTTGATTACGTTTGATTGCTTCAACTTGCATTGTTGACGGTCCTTTGACCTGATGAACTCTTTCTTGTAAGAAGTTTATAGTAATAATGGATCAGTTCGTACGGAACCGGGGTTTGCTTGGACACAAGTTGTGTAATGATAAATAAGCAAGCATCCCAACTAAACTTATAATAATCGAACGAAGGACCCTCCAATACCAGTAAACCACCCCACGCAACACAGGGCTTATACACCCTGCCGATAAGAGCTGACTTATCAGACAGAGGGAAAGGATGATTAGACATTATGCCATGTGTGTAAATAATTGATGTATTATATTTCTGTATTATTTTTATTTTATAAAATGTTTGCAGCTAGACACCTGTCTTGTCTTGCTTTTGCTTATCAGACTGAACCATGTATCATTCATTACAAGCATACACCTGAAGCTCACTCATCTCATGGTTGTGTGTGCTATGTAAGCCAAAGATAGCCAGCCACATATCCACTATTGTCTACAGGTTCGAAGATATTAGCAAAATCAGAGGTCAAAGAGGCAGGATCAATCTGAGTTTCCTGAAATAATACAGGAGCAACTGTATTGTTATCCAGACGTCATCCTCAGTCCCCATCAGTGCTTTGAGGTCTTGAGGGAGGCCTTAACTGAACAAACTGTGCCAGTCATCGGGAAGACAGACAACTACTTCAAGCTGAGTACCAGTATATGTTAAATGAGAAAGCCAGAACAGTTTATGATGAAAGTATTAGTCTGATAGCATTAGCCAAGAACATAGACTAAAAGACATTCAGAAACTTTGTTTCCAATAGAAGTGACTATTCCCAGGAAAGACTTTTTAGTTAATAACTAAATTTAATTAGAAAATCACCATTCTTTAGATTTTGTAAAAATTGTATTCTTTGAATATCATCATCATTCCTTCACATTCCACAAGAAGCACAAATAGATGTACATACTAAATTCAAATCAAATTGTACTTATTACCTTTATATTGTTACAGTTGAAGTTTAATTTTTGAATTGTTTCACTTGGCTAAGGGGAAATTTAGGGTCTGACTTTAATCTGAATATTTTCTAAAGCAGATTCTTTCATAGCCGTGACTATCCTATGATACCAGTGTTCTTCTCTGACACTGGGATTTCACTCATTCAAGGTAGAATCCTATTTCTGTTCTTCCAGTATCTACTACTGACATTCTACTTATAAAACCTTACGCTACAGATGCCTTTACTACATTTATAATTCCACTACGCTCAGGCTATGAAATAACCTGCCGCTGGTAGTCGTTGAAACGCTGCACATCTGCACGGAGAACAGGTACTTAGAGTTGGGTCAGTGACAAATCCTTCTCCGAATTACGAGAATCATGTAACGTACGAATTACGTTCCTGTCACCTACGTGTTCAGTGCTTTTTATGTCTCCTGGTTGTTTCATCTACAGAACTCTTTAAGCAAGGAATACTGACGACCATGTCTATTCAACTTCTCCAGTCAAACGGGACATAAGTGTTTCATCTATGCCTACTCCTTGATAGCCCTCGTTCCCCCAGGGCGTATGTCTCTGTCCGCACTCACCGTCACTCTCGACCATCTGTACGAGACACTCTCGACCATATATACGGTAAGAAAGAAAAACCGATTTCTGTGCAGATGTGCTCAAGTTAAGAATTGTCTCCTATATAAACTAGAACTAGCAATCGTATAGTTACTACCAGGGAAAAACTAAGATTGTTTTACGTGAACTGGATATAGATTGAAATTGTCTAGCACCAGTCACCAAAGTGCATGGATATTTCTTTCTATTCGGGTGAGCAACATATAATTTGGGTTAGAATTTTCACTGGATTAACGTGTAAATAAGTGCAAACTAAGTATATATTTTTTTTAATATATCTATATTAATGATATTTATAATTTTGACTGTCATGTAAACTGTACTTTTGTTAAGCGAATTAATTTTCCGTTGTATAAATCTCTCAGAGGGCAAAGCAACATAAGTTTGAAATAATTCTCTTACTTGGGAGTACTCCATCAGCTAAAATTAATACTTACAATCCCATGGTCTTGTGTGTATATTGGAGAAAATTTCCTTCTCCATCAAAGGGGTAAAACCCCTACTGCCCTTGTGTTTTTTCATTAATTATTATTATCACCTCGAGCAACAAACAAACCATACACCAAGTTCATTGAGTGAGCATTTAGGCTCAGATTGAATTTCTGTATATATCATATTGTGTGAACATACAACTGTGGAATTTTTGTGTGTATGTAAAATCCTCCGTAGGCTTAGGAAGCTATGTAAACGCTTCCTTTGTGTAACTCTCGACTCGGCGAGCTATGTATACGCCGGCCCAGGAATGATTATTTTTTACGCGGAACATTAAAGCCATTCCGCGATAGCTTCGTTGACCACAAACCGCTAACAAGCTCAACAGAGCCGTAACGGGTTTGAACCTATGACTTCAAAGATGTGTAGGAAGTGACGGGGTGATTTGTTGACATGAAATAATGATTGATTTTTGTTACGGGTATTGTATGTGTCTGCATATTCCTTTCCAAAAAAATAATCCAGGTTTTCACCTATCTCTAGTCCTTGAAGATATTGCCTTTTTTATGCGAAGTAAATAGAGCAACGCCAAGCTGTCAAGATTTCCTTGCAGTCACTAAGCCATAAGGGGACTGCTTAACGTCATGTTGGCATAATTATCATGGAAGTGAATAAACCGCATTGTTTCTTTTTCCAGCATAGGACCCCTGGCCCCGAAGTCATAGTGTGTTGTGCATTTTTTTTCTGTTGGAGTGATTCGTCTACGTATCTTACTGTGGCCCCTGGTCAGATAGTATCTCACTACGCAACCATTGATCGACGTGAGAGTGCAATCTTACTGCAGCTTTAACTCTTTTCATGTGGAACTATAGGGGAGGTTGCAGGTTATTTTCAGAGAGCAGGGATACTTAGATTTCAGTGTTCGGATAAACTCACACATTGTATATACTTATAAAACTCTGACGAGGCTCAGCAATTGCCGCCCATATTGGAAGGTTAACAGAGGACACGAGAAAATGTGTGTAGTGCTCTTACTTATTGTGCATTTTTGTTTCTTTTTTCCATGTCAATTGACTTTCTCGTGCGTATTAAGGATTGTTATTCCATTTGTTGATGCAATAATTGTTTGTGAAAAGGGAAAGGGAAATAATGTTGTTTTCGTTATCTGCCCGATTTATACATTGATAGATATGGTTTTTTTTAAAAATAAATAAGAGAGAAACCATCAGTCAAAACTTCTCAGCATTCTTTTGTCCCTCTCAATCTGTCTGCTAGAATAAAAGAGAGAGTGAATTCGTGAGGGTGAAAGTCCAGTGGCGTCACTAGGGTTGGTGTCACCTAGTGCGGTAACTCAAGGTGTCACCCCCATGGACCTTCTCCCGTACCAGACCATACAGAATCCTTAGTAATGTTTTTTGTACTAATGTTACTCGTAATCGTAATTCCCGTATATCACTGAATGTAATGGCAATAGTAGTGACATAAACAAGTAGCAAAATTAAAATTACACCTTTAAATTACAATATCATACGCACAGCCTAAATATGTTTACATTTACATTGTTTCTTGTGGTTAAAGTGAAAATTCGGTAAGAAAACAATAGAATTCGAAGTAAAAACGTAGGTTTATTGACACAGTACATGTAAGCTGGGCTTACGAAAAATGTTTTTGTGGTTATAACAAACTATAGGGATATTTTTATATAAAATAATAAATTTCTGCTGAAACACTGCACACAAATTTCATAGACAGTCATTTTGGTGTCACCCGATGCGGTCCGCAACCCCCTAGTGGCGCCACTGGGTGAAACCATGATCGATGTCACTTAAGTAACCATTTCTCTTGGCTGTTGTAAGTCACTAAAAATCACACTTAGTGATATTGTTTCCCTACCTCTTCTGCAACTCACTATAGTGGTGGTCCGCACTGCCAACTTTGCCTTTCTTCACCCCACAACAATCACTAATGTGGAACTGATGACAATACTGCATAATTGCCATTGGAACTAGAGATGGGTTGAAGACCCTTGCATTATTTAGGACTGAAAATGAGGAAACCTTTTGAAAGCATTACAAAGCAATCCTTGTTCTTCACTCTCCAGGTTGGAGATACAGAGGAACACTGAAGAACATATGGAGAAGGTAACATGAAAGGAATGAGGAAGGCATTAGAACACTTAGAGCTGACGACATGGGACATGAAGACTTAGCATTCGTTTGTTGAAGGCCAACACTCTTTCAGGAGTTGAATGGTGATAACGATTATATATATATTTATATATATATGTGTGTGTGTGTGTGTGTGTGCGTATACTTAAGGTTTGCAGACCATAGGTATTCCTACAAAGTAGTGCGGTTAAAGGTAATACAGATAAGAGAAGTAAATAACGTGATATTCTTTGATACTGGTGATTGCTGATAAGAGACACACGCAGTTAGAATATTGTGCAATCTCCTGATGTTCCTAAGCTGATATTTTATGCATCGCTATTTCAGTTGTACAACAACAACCGTTCAAGTAGTACAGTAAGTTGTGTGAGCTCTGACGTATAATACTATTTTAATATTATTTTGTCATAATATATATTTAAAGAGAAAAAATAGCGTATTTTGCAGAACGAATAAGCCGTGTCTTCACTTGTCATCCAAGTAGTATGACCTCTTGCAGGCCGGAATTTTTTCACGAGTTTTGCCAGAATTATTTTTGTACCTTAAAGCAGTACCTTTATAAATTCTAAAGTTTCTGAGTTATTACACAACAAAGACACACATATTATACATCACAGTAAAGATAAATGAATGTAGAATTAGAATATGAAGGATTTTTAGTGATATTCTACATATAGTATTCAGTCATGAGTCATAACGAAAATACGGAAAAAATTTCACGGAAAACAAAAGTGACGTTCCCAACGTCGTTTCGGCTTCTAGGGGTTTTGCGGTACTGTGTGTATATAGGTAATTTCCTATTATATATTAGCTTGAATTAGCTTCTACTATTTCCTTGTTTTATTTTGCTAGGATAACATTATTAGTCTGCACAACATGGCTTTGTTGTAGATATTTCATTAAACTTATGCGCCTTTTATTTGTTGATTCCTTGATATTACTTTCGGTTTCAGTTTCGTTTTGTACATTAATATCGCTAAAGTATTTTGCTCGTTTTCTTGTGATTATCAATTCCTATCCGTAATGTATTGAACACACACACACACACACACACACACACACACACACACACACACACACACACACACACACACACACACACACACACACACACACTGGAATATAGGCAGGTCCATACATAAATGAGAGTCACTGGGATAAGGGCAGGTAACTAAATAAAGGCAGGTCATTAATAAAAAAAACTATATAAAATATATTTTAAACACAGGCTTCTAATGCACTAAAAAGCCACAAATAATTTTTCACGGAGTTTATAGCTTGCAGTCAAAAAATGTAAAATCAAATTGACAAAAAGCGTGTTGCTCTTACCATATATTTTATCCATAAGTGTCTAATGAAGTATAAAGCAGAGGTTAATTTCATGTAGAATCAGCGCCCCAGGTTTTTGTTAATTTGATTTTACATTTTTTGACTGCAAGCTATAAACTCCATGAAAAATTATTTGTGGCTTTTTAGTGCATTAAAAGCCTGTGTTTAAAATTTTTTAATTTTATTTTTTAATTTTCTTCTTTTTAGAGTTATATTTTTGTTGTTTGTACATTTAAGTCAAATGTATTCGATCCGCTACTGACATTATCAGTTTGCGATAAACTAGTCCAGAGCACAGGAGGCGGATTTCATTATTCAGTATTTTACACGGAAAGGTAATAATTTTTTTTGTTTTATTTTTTTTTTCAATTTTGATAAGAGTTGTAAATTACATTTTTTTAATGTAGTTGTCAGCTGCGTGTATGTCTATGCACGCGCATGCGATAGTGTGTGTGTGTGGAGGGGGAGGGAGGAGAAGTTTCAATATTTTTCTCAAGAAAGACAATCTTGTTACAAAGAATACACTTAGATTATTTGCAGTTGTCGCCCATTTCACTGATGAAACAATACAAACAAACTAAATTAATTTTAATGTTATTCATTTTATTTTTTTTACGACTGATTATTGTATTGTCATCGGGAATACACAACTATGCCAAGTTTCAGAGCTATTGCTCATCTGGAAGTGATCGAAAAATCTATTGCAAGATTTGAAGGTGACATACGTTGCAAGTTAAAGAAAAGCCTGTAAAAAAAAAAAAAACTATATCACTCACATAAAAGTAGGTCACTAGAATAAAGGTTGGTTACTAGATCAAATGCAGATCTCTAGAAGAAAAGCATGTCCCAAGAATAAACGAAGGTCCCTAGAATAAATTGGGTAATACAATAAAGGCAGGTCACTTAAATAAACGGAGGTCACTTAAACACAAGTACGTGTGACTGCATTGTCTCCCCTGCTCCGCAGTAGTGGTCAAACAATGGCAAAAATTAGAGCATAATGATGAAGTTATTCAAAAGTATCAACCATTTCTCAAGATTACTCTTGGCAGAGAATAAAAAGAAGAATGATACTTCTACTTCAGGAAGCATCACATATTATTAAAGAAACGCAAGCATGACAACTGAGATCATCTAAGCTGTCATGAACGTAGTATTCTCCCGCTCTTTCTGTGAGGAAATATTTTCGCTCGTATTTCTCAGCCTCCAGCTGAAGGTGATTCAGCAACTATTAATGTAATAGCTCTATCTGGTTACGTATTTAGAACAATATAAGTCATACAGGTACAGACATACACTTCCATCAATAGTGATTAATCCAACAGTAGCTTTACAATTACAGATAAACAGGTTTAATAATCACTAATGGTTTAACAACGTACAATAAATAAGGTTTATTAAAAAAGAAGCGATGATATTTATCATCATCGGATGATGCTAAATTTTCAAACGTTGTTATAGCCGGGAGTTGTATTGAGGATAAGCACTCACTGCATATAAATGCTTCTATGGCATGCGCCTCAAAAAGCCTCTGACAACCAAGCCCAGCTCCCGGCCTTCATGGACGGCTCAATTTGAGCCCGGCGGAAATGTTTCCACTGACGAGAGGAGGGGCGAAGGCGAATAGCGTAAAACCAGTAGCTTCTGGCAGATAGTGCTCATGATCCTTGGTTGGCGGCCTATCTAAGAGAAGAAAAAACTCTGAACTCAAACCACCGCTGCTTAGCGGGAATATCCATTTACGGGAAAGGCTTCGGGAGTAAACCCTGAGGAAAAATCCGTGTTGGAGTCCCCAAGGCAGTCTTATGTTGATTCGACATTATTCTGGCAACTCCTGCGACGTGGCTGGTACCAAACTGTATCGCCTACTGCAGTTCCTTTGGATCTACCGGCTGCGTGGAGAGGGGGAACATGCTGCATGGGCAACAGCTTCATCTCCATATAACTGTGTTCAAGCTCGCGCCCTGGAGAGAACACTCCAGCTTCACCCTAAAGAAACACCAGGAAAATAAGCAGCTGAGGGCTATCACCTCAGGGGCGCATTCCCGTAGTCATTTATGACAAAAGGGGCTATTACTATTATTATTATAAGTGTAACGAACTGGGCAAACACTCTGGAATTGCCATTTAAACGAATGCCTTTATGATACACTCGGAATTGCACAACAGTAATTTTGTAATAACTTTACAAATAATGATGCCGATCAAGATAATTCTTTTTGGGAATTGTACAACTACTAATACAAGTAATTATAACAGTGAGAAATCATAATCTTTAATAACTGACGAGTAAATCAGGATTTAGTAGAAAAATTAGTACATCAGCCTTAAAATCACCCAAATTTTTCCAGCGAAAAAGTGAACGGAAACGCGGACCTCCGAGAAACAGAGGGTTAGACCTGTGTTAGCCGCTCAGATTAATTTCTGAACTTTCAACATTTCACTCATAGCTGAAAAGACGTCCAGTGGACTGACTCACGTTTGTTCAAGCCACATATTCACAGCCGATAACTGAGAAAAGCCTAGCTGACGTGTTTTGTGAGCAGACTTGCCTGAGTGATAAGCTTAGATCCGTAATAATGTGTCTGAAGGGTATGTTAACTTTATCGTAATCGCTGTTCTACTTATGCGGCCCTGGTTGTACGGAAAGCCAAATTAAACCCAGCCGTCTCTCTAGCCCACGAGAAAACCTTGTTGCGAGGTAATGCCAAGTACCCCTTGAAACGAGTTGTGCTAAAAACTTTCTCCATTCCTAGAGGTATGTTATTGCACATGCAGGATAATCTGTTTCTCAGTCAAACACCTACCCGCCTAGTGATTGGCTTAATCACTTCGACCGCTTTTAACGGGTCGTAAACGGTTAATCCGTTCAATTTCGATACTTTTATTCTGATATATTTAAATGTCAGCGCGGATGGCAGAACAGTCAGTGGCAAGCCTTTGTCCATGGATTATGAGCACAACCAGTACGTGAGAGCCTTCTTTGGGACGAATCTAGCCATGGGACTGGTTGGCAAAGACGCCGGCAACAACCTCGAGTGTAGGCTATTTAAGAATGGGTACGCCTTATACGCCTTTGACCTCACCCCCAGTCTACTGGACGGTGACCAGTTTGAGATGGCCAAGTCAGGTCCTGTCTCAGTAGAACTTAAATTCTCCGAGATCACGCCCGAACCATTACAGGTCCTCGTCTACGCCGAGCAAGACTCGATCTTGGAGATCTCGAAATCGCGCCATGTTTTGACAGACTACACCCCTTAGACGATGAATACAGATTAGATACGGACCACGCTCCTGTCGAATATATTTGTTAAACGAACTGGGCTCGTTAAAGTTTTAGCTCGTGACCAATTACCTCTACGTATCGATCCGAGCCAGACGGCTGCTTTCGTCATCAACACTGACCCTAGCTAGTCAAAGCTCGCGGTGGTACTATGTAACGCGTCCTACTGCCCTTTTCGGCTAGACAACACGCCAACGATCGATTAGTTTTTCGACTAGTCAGACCTTGGCTAGCACGCCACCAGACTGGACACGGTTCATAGAAAAAGAAGACACCAATAGACACTCACCCCTCACATGACTACCCCCGCATCCACCAACTGGGTGTACACGAAAGAGAAGTGACAGACTCACCAAGTAATCCGAATCGACTGTGCTCGGACTCGGAGAGCTCCTAGTCGTATGACCGGCACGACCGTAGTAGTGAGGTTAGACGTCACCCTACAGCACCCATAGACCAACTAATTTTGTCAATAAATATATAAAATGTATGTAGTGTTTTTTCTTTTATATATATATATATATATATATATATATATATATATATATTTATTTCTATCTATATATATATATATATATATATATATATATATATATATATATATATATATATATATATAGTCTAACTGTTGTAATATATATTGTAACATATGTCTACTTGTATAACTAAATATTGTCTCCCTGTTGTCATATAAATATCGTCTAACTGTTGTAATATAACTATTTTGTATAAACAACAACACACAACAACCTACACACAACACGCCCGCCATTATTGAACTTATATATTACTATATAAAAAGGCACACGCCACCACAATGCGTTACCACAATTCCTTATATAAAAGTCACACGCCACCACACCACGCCACCACATTTCCT
The DNA here is from genome assembly GCA_024509875.1 of Oreohelix idahoensis. Classification (NCBI taxonomy): domain Eukaryota; kingdom Metazoa; phylum Mollusca; class Gastropoda; order Stylommatophora; family Oreohelicidae; genus Oreohelix; species Oreohelix idahoensis. The sequence continues at coordinate 84,153 of JAMPIV010008108.1, read as the reverse complement.
TATATAAAAAGTCACGCACCACCACAATGCGCCACCACATTTCCTTATATAAAAGTCATGCACCACCACAACGCGCCACCACATTTCCTTATATAAAAGTCACGCGCCACCACAATACGCCTCGTTTTGCGCATTGTATACTACTATTGTATACAATTTCGCATGCATTATTATTAGTTAATGACTTTTGGTAGACTTGTTCCTTAGGATCTGGAAAGGGGGGGGGGGGGGGGGGGGGGGGAGGGGGGGTGTAACGCCGTGGGTTATTTCATAATTTAATATTTTAATTATGATAGAAAAAATTATTTAAAGTATTTCGATAAAATTTATACATTTCAGAGGCTATAATCAAGAGAAAGGGAAATTCAAGAGTATCAAGGGAAGTAATATAAATGTCAAAACTATTATTTTATTTCTGTAATAACTGCCATACTTTTCTGTATTTTAAAAAAAAAGTTCAAACTTATTAACTATACAATTTTAATTTAAGGGGAAATACAAAATAAGCCCAGTTGTTTGTAGCAATTCCGTTTTTTTAGTGTGTTTTGTCAATAGTAGTAATGAAGAAACAGAAATGAAATTCTGTATGAAAAGAGTGAAGTCTTAGTGTTGGAGAAGAACATTGGTATCACAGGATAGTCACGGCTGTGAAGGTATCTGCCTGTGACGAAAGTACTGAGATTCTGTCTTTCAATTGGCCCATGTCTTTTTCTCCTTGCAATTTGTTCACTATATTTTTAGGAGGGATTACAGGAAATCCTTCTCCATGTTTCTTCTCCTTCTATTATTTACGTTTTTTCAAGATGAGATCACGAGGGAGTTTGATCTCATCTGCTTTATGGTTCTTCTTTATGTGTTTAGAATGGGGGTGTAGGGAATTAGACAGTATTTTTCTAGAAGAAAGATTATAGAGGCTAGATCAGGATTTGCACCAGTGTCCTTTTTTTAAAGATATTGCGTGGCCATATACGCATTTTTCGGGAGTTAAATTATTTGCGGCCATTTTTGCTTCATTTCCGCAGTATAGGGCTAGGACCAATTCCCGGTTCTTTGTCTAGCAGAAACTGGTTGCATCAGAAAGATCTAAGGTTCTGATTGGCTGAGATCTAACTGCAGTTGAAATGCCGAGCTCCGATTGGCTTTAGAACCACGCCGCGCATATGACGTCATGAAGTCGGCGGGGGGGGGGGGGGGTTTTGATTATAAAAGGCCTATATTTCATAGCCTCTTTCTCTTTTAATGAAAAATTGCCAAAGCCGGGTGCCAGAAGCATATTGTCGATTGCCTTCAGTTGGACATTCGAGATTTGCAGGTACCGGCTTTGTGGGAATGAGAGCGGAATTTTGAGACCACAAAATTTCTCCCACGGCAAAGTTGGGGCATTCGCAGAACCGCAAGGGTTTTACGTTAGTTGCCAGTAGTGGAAGGAGAGGAAGAAAATACGTTTTCCCAGCCAGGGGAAGACATTTTCCAGCGAATAGGATTTTTGTGGATAAATCCTGAGCTCTGACGCTCGTTACACACGCAGATTTGGCAGGCTGCCAGCGTTGTGGTAATTTTATGTTCGTTTCTTCACGGCCATAATAAAGCCGACGGCCCAGTTATAGGTACTCGGGCAGGTAATTTCAGAGTGGTAGAAGTCAGCTACAGTTCCAGTCCAGAATCCAGTGGGGTTCTGTTAAACCTCAGTCATCAATTCCAGAGTTAGTGGAGAGAGAGAGGGTAAACATTCTCTCTACTGAAGTCAGCACAGATAGGCAGAACTGTTAGTTTTGGTGAATCATAGCAGAGGACAGCTGCTGAAGTTTGTTTAGAGGTGCAGTTAGTTGTGTTCAGGAGATTCCAGGATAGGCTGTGTAGAACCGAAGTCTGTGCAGAGATTGTGTAGTCACTTCGCAGTCGTTCCAGCTATCAGTGGACTTAAAGTTAGAGTTAGAATTTAGAACAGCTAGTTTGGAGTGTAGGCGACATCAAGTGCAGTGTAGTTCATTTCAGTTAACCTTACCTTCTTTCTCCATACAGGTTGCAATTGTGGGAGAAGGGTTGGGGTTGATGCATTTTTAACTGTGCTTGATTTTGTTTCAGGTGTGCATCCTCGCATTTTTTGTATTTGACATGCATATGGTTGTTTATAGGTGTATAATAAACTTGTATAAATTGTAGCTGGCATCAGTCATTTCCTTTAGTACAGTAGCTATATGTTGTCTGTACCTTGGTGTTTGTGAATCTTAATTGAACCTTATCCCCATAGGGTAGTTAGAGGTGGTTCGAGGCCATAGCAATTTAAACGTCCGAAGTGGCGAGGAAAGAATCAACCTCGGTTCTCAACCTCGGAGCCAATGGTCTCAACTTTCACTTTTTGCACTATATTTCTATCTGAATCTAATTTTCCAGTCTTCCTTCTCACTAGTGTCTTGTCACTATAGGTAGACAGTCTCTAGTCCTAAATCCATTTCGTGACAAAGTGGGTGGCGTCGTCCTTGGGATCATCTTTGTTGGGATCAATTCTAGATTCATAGATTGTCTCTGAAGAAAGTTCTGGAAATAGATTTCAAAAAAAATCCCCTAGACTTGAGCTATATTAAGACTGATCCAGCTATAAGTTTTTTTTTTCACAGGTTCCAGTTAGTATAGATGATAGTGGTTGTAAGGTTGTTTATGACTTAGAAGTAATTGATGGCTAATGGAATTTTTTTCTTGACAGGAAAGTAAATTCGGGTTTTGGGTAGCTGGATAACTTGAATTTTTTTTCAGGTAGTTATTAGTCAGACTTGGTGCTAGTCTGAGTGCGGGTTTTTGCGACAGCATATTCCTAGTAGGTAACAGTAAATTTTTCTTGTTCCTTTTTTGTCATTTCCCCTCGTTGTGAGTACTGCTGATTTGTCAGGTAAGATGGCTGAATTGGTCAAGCTACTTACTGCATGGAAGGACGCAGCTAAAAGCATGGGGATGAATGAGGCCGAGACTAGGGCTTACATTATGAGGGAACAGGACCGGCAGACGGAGAGAGAGAAAAGGGAAGCGGAGAAAGACCTGCGTAAATTGGAAGCAGAGAAAAGAAGAGAGGGCCCGACTGGCAGAGATGGACCTGCGTAAATTGGAAGCGGAGAAAGAAGAGAAGGCCCGACAGGCAGAGGAGAAAAAGGCAGAGAGGGAGGTGCAGGAAAGAGCTGCGGCGGCAGAGGAGAGAAAAGCAGAAAGGGAAGCAGCAGAGAAGGCAGCCGAGAGACAGCATGAACTTGCCCTGCGTTCACTGGAACTGCAGTACCGATCTTCGGAAGGCAGTTCGGCTAACGGAGATTCTCCCGGAGCAGGGGCAACAGACACCTCAGGAAACGGAGGGCCCCGGATGGCAGCCATGAATTTTCCGATGGACTCTTTTCCTAACGGGAATGAGAAAATTGAGGTATTTTTAGAAAAATTTGAACGGATGGCAAAGGCATACGGGCTGGATGATAGTCTTTGGTGTCTCAAATTATCTCAATCTCTAAGAGGACATGCGTATGAGGTCTATAGCAAGATGCTGGTAGATGACCAAGGTAACTTTGAGGCTCTGCGGAACGCCCTGTTACAGCGATTCCAATGGACTCCCCGGAAGTGCCAAACGATGTTTAGGGAAAGTCGACTGGAGAAAGGAGAAAGTTTTCCCCAGTTCGCGGAGAGGCTGAGGAATTACCTCACTCGCTGGAGAGAGTTGTCGGGTTTGGCTAAATCGTTTGAAGGACTCGAAGAGCTCATCATGTGCGAACAGATAAAGGCCAACATGTCTCCGGACTTAAGGAAGTACCTGGCGGAGCAGGGCGCCAAGCAACTGGACCAGATAATTCTATTTGCAGAAAGGTTCCAGTCGGCCCAGGCCGAAGTACTGGGCCAGAAAAGAAAAAACCCTGACCTGCCAGCCCCGGACAAAGGAGCATCTTCATCGCATTCGCCTTCCTCTTCAGCTCACCAGCAGCAAGGGCCGTCTCGCAAGGAGCCCCCTCCCAGTCATAACATGCGCTCCCAGCCGCCTAACAGAACACAGGGGCCGACTTCTCATGAACCCGTCAGGAACCGGGGAGATAATGAGAGATATTGTAGGTTCTGTCGGACTACTTCTCATTGGACAACACGGTGCCCAAACAAACAACCCACTCATCAGGTGGCTTGTTTAAGGCCTGTGAGGGTGAAACAAGGGAAGAAGTGGAAACCCTTCCAGTCAGAGAAGTTGTTTTCCAACAGCGGGCCAGCAGAAGTGAACGGGACTGAGACAACATGCTTATTTGACAGCGGGCTTACATACCCCAGCATAGTCGCCCGACATCTGGTGAAGCCCTGGCAGATGACCAAGGAAAAAGTGAATATTGGTGGAGTTTTAAGGAAAGGGACTTCACAGTGCTTTCCGGTAGCCAATATTGAGGTGAAATGTAGGTTCGTGTCTGGCACCATCAAGGCAGCTGTAACGGCTCAGCCGGCCTACGACTTCATTCTCGGTAACCCATATTTAGTTTTGGGGAACCCGCCCACACCGATCCTTGCTGATGCAAGGGGGCCTACTGCAGGCCAGATAAGTGAAAAAGGAGAACCCCTAATTCACGGAGCCCCGAGCGAGCTCAAACATAGCTGTCGTGCCAAGGAGAGGTGCAACGCCTCTGACGACAGTGATATGTTAATTGCAGAGGCAAATTCGCCCGCCAGCCCTGTTCAGCCAACCGGCCAAACAGTGGTGACGACGCCTCTGATTCAGGAAGTACACTCTTTGTTGTCGGGAATTAGGCCCCCGATGGTATTAGCTCCTTCAAGTGAGGGACATACTGACAAGAGCGGTAATACATATGTCAACGACCAGCGCCATCTTCATAGGGCACAAGATAGCGGTCTGAGCGAGCATATAGTTCCAACCAGCCCTGGAGCCCCATCCGACCAGCACTTTACTCAAACGGAGGAGGACAGTGATCTGAGTATCCGTTTGCCTATAGACGGAGATGGGCCCCACAACTCTCGTATCTCGTTTACAGGAAACAACTCTTGTAACGAGCAGCCTGAAAAATTGGCTATCTTTTCCAATTCGTTTCACGGAACATTGGAACCAGTTACTGAGAGCTTTAACTCAGATTCTCCGCGATCTAACGGGATCTTAAACCGTCAAGTGTCACTGCAGGACACATTCCAACTGACGCCAGTAACTCTCACAGGGGAGGGCAAGGTTGAAGGTAGAACCAGGGTGTTAGACGGAGAGCTCCCGTGGTCTACATTTTCATCTCACCAACTTTTCAGACCAGAAAAGAGTGAGAAAAGCGACCTTACGCATTTGCAAGGAGCTATTTTGGAGAGCTCTGTCCCGCTTCAGATTGGTAGGGGAAGAGCGAGTCCAGAACCACTGCCAGGGGCAGATCTTACCTACCTTTCTTCAAAGGTAGAAGCTATGAGGTCGATCGTGATCCAATAGACACCCAGCAAGAAATCGGAGGCTCTACACCAGAGGAACCCGAGACGTTGCATCAGTTTCGCACGGTACCAGCAGTCACAACTCTGCTGACGCGCAGCGAGGAAGTCGCCATTGCCAGGTCGCCACAGCGCCCGCCGGTCACATCAGCTGACCAGAACAGCCTTTTGACGGTCATAGCAAGGGAAAGTTCAGACCCGCCATTAGACGGCACAGGTCCGAAGAGAGATCAACTCTCCCAACGGAGCATAGGAGCTCATTCTAGGAGAGGAGGAAGGAGGAAACGCAAAAGAGGAAGGTCGAAGAACACTGAATAGGAGGGGTAAGGACAGACAGCCTTGTAGACAGAGTTAAGGGCCAATGTGAAACACAGAGATTTCAGTAAGGAGATCGTTGCTCAATCTTTGAAAGGGGGGAGTGATGTGACGAAAGTACTGAGATTCTGTCTTTCAAATGGCCCATGTCTTTTTCTCCTTGCATTTTGTTCACTATTTTTTAGGAGGGATTACAGGAAATCCTTCTCCATGTTTCTTCTCCTTCTATTATTTACGTTTTTTTCAAGATGAGATCACGAGGGAGTTTGATCTCATCTGCTTTATGGTTCTTCTTTATGTGTTTAGAATGGGGGTGTAGGGAATTAGACAGTATTTTTCTAGAAGAAAGATTATAGAGGCTAGATCAGGATTTGCACCAGTGTCCTTTTTTTAAAGATATTGCGTGGCCATATACGCATTTTTCGGGAGTTAAATTATTTGCGGCCATTTTTGCTTCATTTCCGCAGTATAGGGCTAGGACCAATTCCCGGTTCTTTGTCTAGCAGAAACTGGTTGCATCAGAAAGATCTAAGGTTCTGATTGGCTGAGAGCTAACTGCAGTTGAAATGCCGAGCTCCGATTGGCTTTAGAACCACGCCGCGCATATGACGTCATGAAGTCGGCGCGTGGGGGTCTTGATTATAAAAAGGCCTATATTTCATAGCCTCTTGCTCTTTTAATGAAAAAATTGCTAAGCCGGTTGCCAGAGTCAAGTCGATTGCCTTCAGTAGGACATTCGAGATTTGCAGGTACCGGCTTTGTGGGAATGAGAGCGGAATTTTGAGACCACAAAATTTCTCCCACGGCAAAGTTGGGGCATTCGCAGAACCGCAAGGGTTTTACGTTAGTTGCCAGTAGTGGAAGGAGAGGAAGAAAATACGTTTTCCCAGCCAGGGGAAGACATTTTCCAGCGAATAGGATTTTTGTGGATAAATCCTGAGCTCTGACGCTCGTTACACACGCAGATTTGGCAGGCTGCCAGCGTTGTGGTAATTTTATGTTCGTTTCTTCACGGCCATAATAAAGCCGACGGCCCAGTTATAGGTACTCGGGCAGGTAATTTCAGAGTGGTAGAAGTCAGCTACAGTTCCAGTCCAGAATCCAGTGGGGTTCTGTTAAACCTCAGTCATCAATTCCAGAGTTAGTGGAGAGAGAGAGGGTAAACATTCTCTCTACTGAAGTCAGCACAGATAGGCAGAACTGTTAGTTTTGGTGAATCATAGCAGAGGACAGCTGCTGAAGTTTAGAGGTGCAGTTAGTTGTGTTCAGGAGATTCCAGGATAGGCTGTGTAGAACCGAAGTCTGTGCAGAGATTGTGTAGTCACTTCGCAGTCGTTCCAGCTATCAGTGGACTTAGAGTTAGAGTTAGAATTTAGAACAGCTAGTTTGGAGTGTAGGCGACATCAAGTGCAGTGTAGTTCATTTCAGTTAACCTTACCTTCTTTCTCCATACAGGTTGCAATTGTGGGAGAAGGGTTGGGGTTGATGCATTTTTAACTGTGCTTGATTTTGTTTCAGGTGTGCATCCTCGCATTTTTTGTATTTGACATGCATATGGTTGTTTATAGGTGTATAATAAACTTGTATAAATTGTAGCTGGCATCAGTCATTTCCTTTAGTACAGTAGCTATATGTTGTCTGTACCTTGGTGTTTGTGAATCTTAATGGAACCTTATCCCCATAGGGTAGTTAGAGGTGGTTCGAGGCCATAGCAATTTAAACGTCCGAAGTGGCGAGGAAAGAATCAACCTCGGTTCTCAACCTCGGAGCCAATGGTCTCAACTTTCACTTTTTGCACTATATTTCTATCTGAATCTAATTTTCCAGTCTTCCTTCTCACTAGTGTCTTGTCACTATAGGTAGACAGTCTCTAGTCCTAAATCCATTTCGTGACACTGCTTTAGAAAGTATTCAGAGCAAAGTCAGACTCTACTGTACCACCTTGCTATGTAACTACCTGTGATAATTAAACAATTAAATAAACTCAAACTTCAACAATATAAAATTAATAAGTCAGTGTGTTCCAATTATGAATCATTTAATATTTACACTTATCTTTTCTTTTCTTGTGCCAGTATGAAGGGTGAATTGATGAATGCGAATGAATAAACACAACTTGAATGAATGTTTAGTAAATTAAGTATTAACTTTAAAAAACGTCTTTTCAGCAAACTTGAATATAACTAAAAAGTTTCTCCAAAGCTCCTTTCTCACTATTGCTTTGCTTCTTGTCTGGTCTAGTAATCAACAGTTTTTCATCATAAACACTAAGCACTGTCTTTGACTGCTTATGACTGCTGATGACAGCTCACATATGCTGCAGGAATTTGGTCACAGTTTATACTCAACTTAGAGTTCATGTATGTCCTCTTTAGATTGACACATCACTGTAGGTTGAAGATCTTTGCACCAGCCACCCCAATACTGAGGAGGACTAATTCTGATATTCAGATGACAATGTATAGGCTCCTGTGTGGTTCCAGGTAGCTCGTATTTATCTGGACTCAGGTCTCCGGCATAAGATGACACATATGAACCTGCGGACAATGATAGGCATGTGGCTAGTCCTTGTTTATGGAACCTACAAGTCTAAGTGTGTATGAGATGAGTGTGTTTCAGATGGTTGCATGTAAATGAATGATACATGGCTCAGTATGATTAGCAATAGTGAGACAAGACAGGTGTATTTTCTAAAATAATATAATACATGAATAAACATAATACATTTTACACATATATATGATGCCACCCTTGCCGTTTCCATTATGGAGTGCCAAGTCCCTGATTCCAATATAATAATATAATGGACTACACCATGCGTCCATCTTGATAAACACTTGTAAGCATCCAATTCCATTTTCAAATTTACAACCAAAGTGCAGTTCAGTTCTCCGATCTGATCCTGTCTCAATTCAATTCAATTACAGGTGTAATAAAACAAATTAATTAATCATAAAAGCTACATACCCTCTTGGGATAGATGTTAAGCACAGACTAGACTTGATTTGGTGAAGTGGAACTGCACGGCAACACAAATAGCAAAGTTATAACCTTGGCAAGCTTCCCTCTTCAGTCTTTCTCTGGCTTCTGATGCGTGAGTGGATGTTTTAAAAACCCGCTGTCTATTTTTATAGACTCGCATCCGCCGAATTGGAGAGCAGCGTCTTTCAGCCAGTCTTCCTTCTATCACTTTTATCGGTTTCCAGTGAAGTGTGCGAGATGGGTATCAAACATCTTCGTCTTGCATCTTAATTCGTTTATCCATAACTTTCTGATATATATCCTTTTATTTCCAAGACTTAGAGCTTTCTTTCCATATTCATTTGGCTGACATTGGTTCTGATATACATTATTTACAATCTATTGACTTGGTACAATATCGATCGTCTTCTGGCGGCAAGTAATTTTTGATTGGCTGACCCAATTCTGTCCTTGTTCATTCATTAACAAAGCATGTGTATACAAATTGCGCCACCAAGTTCACCATACACGTTTGCAACTGATCACCATAAATCCATCATTTCGTGTACCCTCCTTGTAAAAAAACATCATATTTATTTTACTGTGTAATTTATACACTGTTTTCCTTGTAATAATACAGTATGTACAATCTTTTGGTCTACCAATACTCACTCACCAGTTCACTCACACTGTCACAATTCATTCACACATCCACATGCAACCGGATAGTGGATTGATTCGCACCGAATTCGCGGCCGACGGGTGTTACAGACATCCCAGAAAGATGTTTATCTAGCACACCACTTTATCACTAAGGATCATTACAGCGTTGTTATTTGCATTTATGTGGTTGCCAGCCTCATATGCCACTGTACACCCACAAGAAAATTGAACATGTCAAAATGCAAATAAAAAATGATAAAATGTACATAATAGAACTTACCACAAGCTTTTCAGGCGAATACAGACTTTTTGCATTGGAAAATAATATTCCGTGTTCCTGTCTGTCTATGATTTCTCCTTGATAATAATAATAATAATAATAGCTTTTTCAGTCATAACTGACTATGGGAATGCGCCCCTGATGTGACAACCCTCAGCTGCTTATTTTCCTGGTGCTCCTTTCGACGTTTTCTCCCCTCCTCTGCTTGTTGTGTGGGCTTCTCTTCGCCCAATCTGAGGTGGCGCCGTAAATAGCATCGCCACTTAGTGCAATCGGCAGCTTCATCCTCCCATGTTGCTGGATCCATGTCCAGTGCCCTCATATCTTTCTTGCACACATCTTTGAACCTCAGCTGTGGTCGCCCAACTGTTCTCTTGCCATCTGCTAATTGTCCGTAGAAGATATCTTTTGGGATGCGACCATCTTCCATGCGGCGAACATGGCCAAGCCAGCGAAGTCTGCGCTGTCTAAGCAGTGTATACATACTTTGAAGGCCAGCACGTGACAACACCTCGACATTTGTCACTTTATCTTTCCACGAAATGCCGAGGATGCCGCGTAGACACCGTAAATGGAAGGTATTGAGCCTTCTTTCTTGCTTAGCATAGGTCGTCCAGGTCTCGCTGCCATATAGGAGTGTGCTGGTGACGCAGGCATTATATACCGCAGCTTTGGTCTTCAGTGTGAGTTTGGAGTGTCCCCAAACACGCGATGTGAGGCGGGCAAAGAAGGTAGCTGCAGCTTTGCCAATGTGGCTGTCGATTTCTGTATCCAGTGAGAGTTTGTCATTGATGGTAGACCCTAGGTATGTGAAGTGGTGCACCACTGCCAATTCATAGTTGTCGATAGTGATAACTGGTGCAGCACCCACATCCTGACTCAGCACATTCGTTTTCTTTAGACTTATTGTGAGGCCAAAGTCCTTGCATGCTTTAGTGAAGCGATTCATCAAGTTCTGAAGCTCTTGTTGGCTTTGAGTGACGACTGCAGCATCATCAGCGAACAACAAGTCTCTTATAGTGACCCTTCTGATTTTTGTTTTTGCCTTCAGCCTTGAAAGATTAAACAGACGGCCATCTGACCTAGTGTGAAGGCATATTCCTTCAGTTGCATCTCTGAATGCATGTTTCAAGAGTAAGGCAAAGAAGATCCCGAAAAGGGTCGGAGCCAGAACACAGCCTTGCTTAACGCCGCTTCGAATGTCAAAGGGCTGTGACGTGCTTCCAGCATGTTGGACTGTTCCCTTCATGTCGTCATGGAATGACTTTATCATTTCCAGCATTTTAGAAGGGCAGCTTCTTTTCAGGAGGATTTTGAAGAGTCCATCCCTACTAACCAGGTCAAATGCTTTTGTGAGGTCTATAAAAGCGATATATAAAGGCCTTTTCTGCTCTCTTGATTTTTCCTGAAGCTGGCGGACAGAGAAGATCATGTCTGTTGTTGATCTACCAGCTCGGAATCCACACTGTGACTCTGGATATATGCGCTCAGCTAACTTGTGTAGTCGCATTAAAACGACTTTGGCAAAAACCTTACTGTCGTAGATTTGTGATAGGTGATTAAGACTTGGTTTGGTCCCTTCTGAATAGACATAGAAATAAGTGATAGCTCAGTGGGAGGTGATAAAATAGGAATAGATTTCACGAGTGAGGTGGAGGAAATATAGTAGATTCTGTCTCTGACACTCGAGAAGCTTCTCTCAGTCAGCCTATCATCTACAACAGAGTTAGATTAGTCAGACAAATCTAATATAATATATATTAATATATATGTTCCTCACATACCCACACACATAAGTGACGACAATAGACGCACAAACGTGAAACTATGACAATGAAAATATAGATATTTGGGAACGAACTGACCGCCACACTGATTAAGTTTAATTGAATTTTAATTATCATAATAAAATTCCATCACAACACATAAAAAAATTACTTTTAAGCATATACAGATAGTCATAAAGTCAATGAATTTCTACAAGATTGATAGACCCATTTGTATGATCTATCCCCTCGATGTATAGCCCACAGTCCTGTTAGAAGAAAAGTGATAGCCCCAAAGAGTCACTGATACAAATACTGAAGTCTTAGATTTCCCTTTAAAGGTATGGACAGACTTTGATACTCTAATCTATCCTAAGGACAATATTGTTAGCAAGAAATTACAAAGTGGGTGCATATATCGAAAAAAACATCACTCAGTCTACTCTCACTCTGTTCTGTCAGCAGGGATCCCTGTCTCACTTTCTTACCTAATGTCTGGATGGTGTTCGCCGTCTGGCGCACTTTATGACACACCCAACGTAAATCTGCCTTTCGTTTGATGAAGCGGATACCCAGCTCTGCAGATCTTGGTTTCATCCAATGGGTCCGGGGAGCGTCCTCTTCATGCGATATTTTGTTTAGATTTAGTTATTGTCACTTTACTCAGTTCAGGTAAGAATTAGTTTTAGCGGGCCCACAATGTCAGAATCACGAGGTTTCCCGTATTTAGGAAAATGACCGGTTGGTAACTTCTCTCAAAAAAAAAAAAAAAAATGATTATTGTTCACACCACCATTTGTCAAAAATCGTCGGAAAGTTAATGCTGGTAATATTTTTCGCCACAGAGGCTGCCTGTACTTGATGTTTTATCAGGAAGAATTTAATCTGGCTCGGTAGGCGCAGTTATTCAATTTGTCTTAAAGTTTATGAAAATGGGTACTCTGTCGTTCTGGATGCAAACACAATGCCAGACAGGTTTTACTTTGTACACCCACACGTCTTTAATTAAAAGAATGTTTAGTTCTTCACAGATATTTCTCATCAGTACTTAAACGCTGGTAGAGTTGGGTCACCCCAGTTTCACTGAATAAAGAGAAAACAACATATAAAATACTTATACATACTATTCCTTCGGTTATAACTTACATTATAAACTGCAAGCGTAGAGCTTGTTTTTATCGTTTAAAATTCCCGTGAAATAAGTTATATTCATAAAATCAATCATCATGAATTAAAAATACCTACGTATTTCGTCAATACTCAGTGATGAATCAGTGCAGTTATAAGTTAGTTAAAATATTCTCGACTAATTACTAGCATTTTAATAAAATGTATTTATAGCTACGTGAGTTTAAGCTAGAAATTATAATTTATTTTGCTATCCACTGAAACACGTCGACTCGAGAATAAAACAGACTTATAAATTAATTTCTTCTGCACAGAAATCTAACTAGTAAAATGAAATAAGCGGTTATCACTGAATCACTCAATTCTACTAGATATATATATTTACCTCCACACAGAACTACAGATTAATACCACGAACTAGAATCCTTCAATATAATGGTAGTCTAGAACTCGGCAAAATGTTGCCAAGAAACTCAGAACTTTGCAATATACAAGATATTTTCTAGCACGAGTGATCTGTCTACTGCAGATTTAGGAGGATTGAATGAAGTCAAGTTTCAGCTACTGGGTAGATATATGAAACAGACAAAGGATCCCACGTTATTTCGAAAATCCTAAATAGCCTCCCCTTCTCGTCTAACACTTAGCAAAAACTCAGACGCCTGCCATAACCTGTCAATACGCGTCTTAACACCTCACGCTGAGAACTAGCCGTAGAGGCTTGAGTGTCATGGAAAAACGAGACGAATGTCTGCCATTCGGTCTCTCGAGAACGAATTTCTCACACTATTTCGTCTACTGCAGGGCCTGACACCTTATGCAATAAAATGCGTTTCTAAATGAGAAAAGAAACAGGCGAAAGTTTGAATGGGAAAGTAATATTTTGTCGCAAACGAACGAAAGCGAAAAAAACCAGGAAAAGGATAAAAGAGCGATAATAAAGTAGAGGACACGGGTAGAAAAGAAAAGAATATAGAAAATTTATTGATCATAAATCTCTATGCGACAGAACGTCCACCCTTTAAGATATGGAAGCACTCCATGTCTACGTTATGGAAATAAATTTCCTATTTCCGTAGCTTCAGGGTGTCTGTCCTCTTCCCTCTCATCTCCCCCCTCCGTCTCTCTCCAATTCCTACTCAAGTCTACTCCCAAAGTTTCCTTTCTCTGGAATGTCTTCCGTGCGCGCTTGAAAGAGCGTCGCCGCTTTTGACATTTCTGAAAGACTTCGTGTGTGTGCAGTGGAATTTCCCTGCCACTATCGTCATCTTCATCAGTTTTGGCGATCGTCAGGAGATGTTCGGAGGATGGCCCCGGTGTTTCCAAGTATTTCTTTAACAGGTTTACATGGAAAACCTTCTCTTTTCCCTTAATAGAAATCTGGTAGTTAGCCTTAGAAATCTTTTTCAGGACGGTAAACGGCCCTTGCCATCCGATCCTCAGTTTGTTGTTCCCGGTGGGGAGTTACACCAAAACTTTCTCTCCTGCTTCCAGTTCTCTTTCTTTCGCGACTTTCCTGTATCGGTTAGCGTGCTTTGCGCGTGCTCGCTTAAAGTTGGTCGTTGCTAGATCCCATCATAGTGTCAACCTTTCCTTTAAATCCGACACATATTTACTTGCTGAGACAACTGTCTCATCAGCCTTCTGGTCTGTAGCGACCTGAGTAAGGCTTCAAGCGGGCCCTTAATGGGTCTGCCGAATAAAAGCGTGGCTGGCGGAAATCCTGTGGACGTATGTGGGGTTTCTCTGTAGCCAAATAGAGCTGCAGGGATAGAAAGATCCCAATCGTCAGGTTTCACTTGTGCCGGTTTACTTAGCATCATGTTGAGGTTTCCGTTAACACGTTCTACTAACCCACTTCTGGCCAGAGTGTAAGGCTTAGTGTAGATGTGCTGTTCCCTCAAGATCTTAACGATCTCATCCATTAACAGGTTTCGGTATGGAGATCCGTTATCCGTCAACACTTGTTGAGGGAATCCCAACCGAGTGAAAATCTGCACGAGGGCTTCTGCGACATGCTTGGCATCTGCGCATGTTAGCGGGATAGCTTCTGCCCATAAAGTGCATGTGTTGACTAAGGTCCGGATATACCTGTTCCTTCTTTAAGTCTTTTCTAGGGGTCCTAAAATGTCGATCACAACCCGTTCGAATGGTGTTCCCATTATTGGCATTTCACCCATGTGGACTGGGGGCGTCCGTTGCTTGGGTGGTACACGTTGGCACTGGGCACAGGATTTCACATACCCGATAATATCAGTATTTACTCCTGGCCACCAATAATGAGTAGTTATCTGTTGGTTTGTGGCGTTCTGTCCCATATGTCCGCTGAAGGGAAGAGAGTGCCTCATTTCTAGGATATGGCTTCTGTACTGTTTCGGTACTAGGAGCTGGTTGTAACCTTGGTCAGGCTTGCCCGTTCTGCGATAAAGTACGCCATCCTTAGAAAAAATGTCCCCGTGCTGTCTGGGTTCCTTAGCCATGGGCAGTTTCCTAAAGCAGGGTGCCAAAGTAGGGTCCTTTTCTTGCGCTTCTTTAAGTTCCATAGGTAACAAATTAGGTGCAGGCTCCCGTTTCTTCTTGGTTTGCCCTCTTGTAGTTACTGCTGCCACAATCGGCTCTTCCGGTTTCCCAATAAACACGTATCTACCGCCAAGTATGACTGGGTAGATGGGGTCATCTATAACAGCCGCTTTGATCACGCCTCTGACAAAATCAGAGTGGATCTCCACCAATGCGATGGGAAGCGTTGTTGGTGCATCACTCTTAAGAACTCCACAAAGTTTAACGGTTTCTTCTGTCTCTTGACCGGGTTTGACCAGGTGCCTGGCAAAAATGCAATCAAAAGAAAGCCCCGTGTCAAACAAACAATAAGTTGAAGTCCCGTTTAAAACAACAGAACCTCGCGTAGAGGGTCTCTCTCCTTCAGGTTGGGAATCACTATCAATAATTCCGCCTTGCGAGACTGTTAGCAAGCATCCGATGCGTTTAAGCTCAGTGTGCTCGCTCTGATCATTAGTCCCGTGCTCAGGGGTTTTCCCTTTGTCGCCTTGTCCTTTCTGGCCCCGCTGCCATGTAGAACGGTTGGGTTGATCAGACTGTTTACTGTGGTTGGGGTACTTGTTTTTGTAGAACTTGGATTTTTCAACAGGGGGGTTTTGAGGTCCAGTTTCTCTGTGGTTATTCAGATTAGAAGCATGAGAAGATTGGTCTAGATTATTTTTTCGATAATGCTCTTCTGTCGGTTTACGTTTTGTATCCGGTAGTTCAGCCAGCGCATTGTGATATCGTTCAGACTTTTCCAAAATGTCTTCAAGCTTTTCTGCACCCTGCTCAGCTAGAAATCTCCGGGTATCAGCAGACAAAGTGTTCTTTATTTGTTCTGTTATAACAAATTCCTCCAGACCTTCATAGGTAGAGGGGAGCTGCGAGAACTCTAGGCACTTTGTCAGATATCCCTTTAGACGAGAGGAGAACTGCTGAAAAGTTTCAGAATTCTCCTTTCTGCTGTTGCGAAACAGTTGCAAAAATTTGCGCGCGTTCATTTCAAAACGCTTTAGTAACGCTTTCTTCAAGATGTCGTAATTGTCTTGTTGGCTGCTCTCCAGTTTGACGTAAACATCATACGCACTGCTTTTCAATGCCTTGGAAAGCTTCATATTCCAACGCGACCTCTCTAAACCGTACAGAGTTGCAATTTTCTCAAATTTTTCTAACAATGTGTCAATCTTCTCATTAGGACAAGGGAAGGATTCCAGAGCAAAAGACATAGCGTTAAGTTGAAGAGATTGAGTGTTAGAAGGATCAGTTAAGGAAGAATGAGGAGAAGACTCTCCATTGCTGGAGGTAGAGGCAGCACCACGACTTATGACTTCTAGAACTTTAAGAGCCAGCTCATGTTGTCTCTCCTTCTCTCTTTCCTCATGCTGTCTCTCCTTCTCTCTTTCCTCATGCTGTCTCTCCTTCTCTCTTTCGTTCGCCCTGCGAATTTACATTTCCTCATCCATCATCTTCTGCTCTAATTTACGGTCTTCCGCTGCTTTCCTCTCCGCTGCTTCTTCTTTCTTCCTTAGTTCTTCTTCTTTCTTCTCCGCGTCATATCTCTCAAGTTCGTCCCTGGCGAAAGCTTTCGCTTCGTCGCCGTCCAGTCCCTCTTCCATTGCTTCCTGTCTTAACATCTGCCTCAGTTTCGCCCTCTCGGCCATAATAAATCAGGGACTGAGACTTGTCGAGAAAGAAAGTAAGAAAAGGATACACTGGTTCCTACCACTTACGAGAAAATACCAAAACAAAAGATGATATACTTTAACCTGGGATACCTCCTCCAATACTATTGTATCTAACTATTGCTGCTATTCCTGGCTCTAAAAGCTCTAATTGCAAGCAACTATGCCAATTAAATGGTAGTTAAGATTACTCACTGAAAAATAAGTTGCTACAGTGGAAACAAAATAATTATTGCAAAAGTTTTAAGGAGAAAAAAAATTCCATTATTTACGTCCACTACAAGTTCACCCCTGAAGTCAGATCGGGTAAGGGAGGCAATTAATCTGGACAATATAGTCCGAAACGCACTCCTTTTTTTTTTTTTTCCGTACGCCCGCTAATACTCGAGGCGAAATCTCAGGTTATTATTAATGTCTAACCTGACATTGATTTTTACGCGAGTATCCTATTTTCTTGTACAGAGACAAGTGTCCCTCGCCATTCAGGCAGATATTCGCCGTTTTCGGAGGTACCCATTAGAGCTGGGTCGGCTCAGGAGCCGCCAGTCCCTGGTCGACGACACTCCTTCAAATGTCCTCATCAGGTCTCGAGTTAATCCAGTCCAAATCCCGGTCGACGAAAAATCCTCAAATGCCGTCGCCCGGGTTTGATCCTGAATCACCCGGTCGCCAGAGCGGTGTTGTAACCACTACGCTAGCGCGGCTCCAAACGCACTCCTTAACTTAGTTCAAACACCTTTCTGCTTCAAACCCAGTGACTGTTAGACAATCACAAACTTTACCAGCGTTTAGTATTACAAAATCAATAATTAACATATATTCCGATAAAATCAACCTGTAACTCACATGTATATTACTCAAAATGCTGTGGAAAAACAATTATTAATTGTGTGGTCAGCACGCCCATAAACAGATCGTTAGTCTAGGGGATTATTTATTTTTAAAGATACACAAAAATCCACGAGACAATCACACTCTTATTCTATTTCAGAAAAAAGAATCTACAGACGAGCTGATATTGTCGTGCTAGCTCAGGACTCAGAGTTCAATTCCCAGAAAAACACGCACTATTTTTTGTATCGTCTGCCTCTTCTAAGTTCAAAATCCCGATAGACGAGACCTCATTTGTCGTAGATTTGTGATAGGTGATTAAGACTTAGTTTTGTCCCTTCTGAATAGACATAGAAATAAGTGATAGCTCATTAGGAGGTGATAAAATAGGAATAGATTTCACGAGTGAAGTGGAAGAAATATAGTAGATTCTGTCTCTGACACTCGAGAAGCTTCTCTCTGTCAGCCTATAATCTACAACAGAGTTAGATTAGTCAGACAAATCTAATATAATATATATTAATATATATGTTCCTCACATACCCACACACATAAGTGACGACAATATTTGCACAAACGTGAAACTATGACAATGAAAATATAGATATTTGGGAACGAACTGACCGCCACACTGATTACGTTTAATTGAATTTTTAATTATCATAATAAAATTCCATCACAACACATAAAAAAATACTTTTAAGCATATACAGATAGTCATAAAGTCAATGAATTTCTACAAGAATGATAGAACCATTAGTATGATCTATCCCCTCGATGTATATCCCACAGTCCTGTTAGAAGAAAAGTGATAGCCCCAAAGAGTCACTGATACATAGACTGAAGTCTTAGATTTCCCTTTAAAGGTATGGACAGACTTTGATACTCTAATCTATCCTAAGGACAATATTGTTAGCAACAAAACTTGCATAAAGAAATTACAAAGTGGGTGCATATATCGAAAAAAACATCACTCAATCTACTCTCACTCTGTTCTGTCAGCAGGGATCCCTGTCTCACTTTCTTACCTAATGTCTGGATGGTGTTCGCCGTCTGGCGCACTTTATGACACACCCAACGTAAATCTGCCTTTCGTTTGATGAAGCGGATACCCAGCTCTGCAGATCTTGGTTTCATCCAATGGGTCCGGGGAGCGTCCTCTTCATGCGATATTTTGTTCAGATTTAGTTATTGTCACTTTACTCAGTTCAGGTAAGAATTAGTTTAGCGGGCCCACAGTGTCAGAATCACGAGGTTTCCCGTATTTAGGAAAATGACCGGTTGGTAACTTCTCTAAAAAAACGATTATTGTTCACACCACCATTTGTCAAAATACGTCGGAAAGTTAATGCTGGTAATATTTTTCGCCACAGAGGCTGCCTGTACTTGATGTTTTATCAGGAAGAATTTAATCTGGCTCGGTAGGCGCAGTTATTCAATTTGTCTTAAAGTTTGTGAAAATGGGTACTCTGTCGTTCTGGATGCAAACACAATGCCAGACAGGTTTTACTTTGTACACCCACACGTCGTTAATTAAAAGAGTGTTTAGTTCTTCACAGATATTTCTCATCAGTACTTAAACGCTGGTAGAGTTGGGTCACCCCAGTTTCACTGAATAAAGAGAAAACAACATATAAAATACTTATACATACTATTCCTCGGTTATAACTTACATTATAAACTGCAAGCGTAGAGCTTGTTTCATCGTTTAAAATTCCCGTGAAATAAGTTATATTCATAAAATCAATCATCATGAATTAAAAATACCTACGTATTTCGTCAATACTCAATGATGAATCAGTGCAGTTATAAGTTAGTTAAAATATTCTCGACTAATTACTAGCAATTTAATAAAATGTATTTATAGCTGCGTGAGTTTAAGCTAGAAATTATAATTTATTTTGCTATCCACTGAAACACGTCGACTCGAGAATATAACAGACTTATAAATTAATTTCTTCTGCACAGAAATCTAACTAGTAAAATGAAATAAGCGGTTATCACTGAATCAATCAATTCTACTAGATATATATTTACCTCCACACAGAACTATAGATTAATACCACGAACTAGAATTCTTCAATATAATGGTAGTCTAGAACTCGGCAAAATGTTGCCAAGAAACTCAGAACTTTGCAATATACAAGATATTTTCTAGCACGAGTGATCTGTCTACTGCAGATTTAGGAGGACTGAATGAAGTCAAGTTTCAGCTACTGGGTAGATATATGAAACAGACAAAGGATCCCACGTTATTTCGAAAATCCTAAATAGCCTCCCCTTCTCGTCTAACACTTAGCAAAAACTCAGACGCCTGCCATAACCTGTCAATACGCGTCTTAACACCTCACGCTGAGAACTAGCCGTAGAAGCTTGAGTGTCATGGAAAAACGAGACGAATGTCTGCCATTCGGTCTCTCGAGAACGAATTTCTCACACTATTTCGTCTACTGCAGGGCCTGACACCTTATGCAATAAAATGCGTTTCTAAATGAGAAAAGAAACAGGCAAAAGTTTGAATGGGAAAGTAATATTTTGTCGCAAACAAACGAATGCGAAAAAACCAGGAAAAGGATAAAAGAGCGATAATAAAGTAGAGGACATGGGTAGAAAAGAAAAGAATATAGAAAATTTATTGATCATAAATCTCTATGCGACCCTTGCCAACAATACTAAGAAGAGAGATGCCTCTGTAGTTATTGCAATCGCTTCTGTCTCCTTTATTTGTGTACAGTGTTACAATCTTGGCATCTCGCATGTCTTGAGGAATAATTGTCTCTTCCCAGCACTGGCACAGCATCCTATGGAGGGGATGTAATAGCGTGCTCTTACAGCATTTGATTAAATCAGGAGGAATCCCATCACTGCCTAGTGCTTTGCCAGTGGCCAAGCTATCAATTACCTTGCTGAGTTCCTCTAATGTTGGTTCGGCATCCAGCTCCTCCATAGTTGGCAGACATTTGACAGCATCAAGGGCTTCAGGCGTAACGGTATTTTCTCTAGTATAAAGCTCAGAGTAGTGCTCGACCCACCTCTCCATCTGCTTACCCTTATCGGTTAGCTTCTCTCCGCTGATGGTTTTTAGCGGTGCCGTCTTACTTTTTTGGGGGCCAAGTGCTTTCTTTATACCGTCATACATTTGTTTAATGTTGCCTGTTTGCGCTGCGATCTGGATGCTCTCGCTGAGCTGGAGCCAACAGTCATTTGCACAGCGTCGAGCAGTTTGTTGAACTTTGCTTCTCGTAGCCTTCAGGGTCTGTAGGGTTCTAGCACTCGGTGAACGTTTGTATTCATTCATAGCACTGCGCTTAGCTTCAATGACAGGTGCCATCACATCTGATGAAGCATCAAACCATTCATTTGACTTTGCCGTTTTCTTACCAAAGGTGGCAAGTGCAGTACTTTGAATGGTGTTCCGTAGATGCTCCCAGTTCTCTGAAATAGTATCACCATGCTGAGCACTTTCTTGAAGGTCGCAGTAAATTGAGCAATTATGACAGGGTCTGACATCTTGCTGGTATCAATGCGTGGTTTCCCTTCATGTCTGACACGATAGAGTTTTCTTCGTTGTGCTCTGATTTTGCAGCAAACCAAGGAGTGATCTGTATCACAGTCTGCACTATGGTACGAGCGCGTGGAGAGCACAGACCTGATAAGTGGCCTTCTGACGAGAATCAGGTCCAGTTGGTGCCAGTGCTTGGATCGTGGGTGTCTCCATGACACCTTATGATGGGGTTTTGTCTGAAAGTAGGTGTTTGTCACGCAGAGGTCATGGTGGACACACAGCTCTAAGAGCCGTTGTCCATTTTCATTCATCTTGCCAATACCAAACCTGCCCAGACATGAAGGCCATGAAACATTATCGGCACCCACTCTAGCGTTAAAGTCGCCAAGGAGAACAAGCTGTTCTTGCCTAGGTATGCTTTTGATGACTGCTGCTAGATTCTCGTAGAACTCATCTTTATTTTCTGAGGCAGAGTACAGAGTAGGAGCATACACACTGACAAGGGTGATGGGACCTGTGCTAGTTTGCAGGCGGAGCGTTAACAGTCGTTCTGATCCATTCTCGCCTGGTTCAACCATTTTAGTTAGGGATTTTTTGACCGCAAAACCTACTCCGTGTTCTCTAGTTTTATTAAGATCTTTCCCTTGCCAATAAAATGTGTAGTCCTTCTCGCTCCCCGTTCCAGAGTCCGCCAGGCGCGTTTCCTGAAGGGCAACTATATCCACCTGAAGTCGTTTAAGCTCATCATTAATTATGGCTGTCTTCCTTACATCGTTTACGTCCTGTAGGTTTTCGGATAGTCCAGTCAACATAGTCCGGACGTTCCAGCATCCAAATCTGAGAGTTTGCTTATTTATATTATTCTGATAATTGCTTGGTGTAAAATTTTCTGTCCACAGTTCGGTTTGACCCTAATCCCCATGCATCCAATGGGGAAAGCAGACAGTGGCCGGACAACACCTTATTGACTGGGGGCTGCCCAGCTTGAAGCGGGCGGTAGCTGTCCAGTGAGATCCTAGAACCTCTCCCACTGTCGGAAGTAGCCCCTAACGCCATGCCCTACGCCAATTGGGCAAAATGCTTATAACCGGTAACTGCTACTTCCCGTGTTTTGCCGACACCTATAGGGTGAAGCTGGAGTGTCCTCTCCAGGGCGCGAGCTTGGGCACAGTTATATGGAGATCAAGCTGTTGCCCATGCAGCATGTTCCCCCTCTCCACACAGCTGGTAGATCCAAAGGAACGGCAGTAGCCGATACAGTTTGGTACCAGCCACGTCGCAGGAGTTGCCAGAATAATGTCGAATCGACATTAGACTGCCTTAGGGACTCCGACTCCGGATTTATCCTCAGGGTTTACTCCCGAAGCCAATTCCATAAATGGATATTCCCGCAAGGCAGCGGTGGTTTGAATTCAGAGTTCCTTCTCTTAGATAAGCTACCAACCAAGGATCACGAGCCCTATCTGCCCGAAGCTGCTGGTTTTAAGGCGCCAGTCGCTCGCCTTTGCCCCTTCTCCCGTCAGTGAAAACAGTTCCGCCGGGCTCAAATTGAGCCACACGTGAAGGCCGGGAGCTGGACTTGGTTGTCAGAGGCTGCTTGAGGCGCGTGCCATAGAAGCATTTATCTGCAGTGAGAGCTTATCCTCACTACAACTCCCGGCTGTAACAACCTTTGGAACCTCCTTGATAATATGGGAAGTCAATGAAGTAGTCATACAACGCTGTAGCATATAAGCAAAAGTGTTCGCATCTTAATATCTCAAACGCCAAATCAATACTGGTTTTTGAGCACGTCAAGTTTGTGAACTAGTACGTTATCATGCGACAACATGGTTTCGTGTATCTCCCCAGACATAAAGTCTGGGTTAATAATAGGAATGTCACTCGGTGTAGACTCTTACTCAGTCTGGAGCTGGCGATAAGCGAAAAGTCAATGTGGCAAGTTCGCTCCTTTGCTAAGCGTCGTCTATAATAAATGAGAAAATAACCAGGAGACTGGGGTGGGTGATAGGTGTGACAAGATGACCTCAGCCAAAGAAATGCGTAAACAGTAGAAAATGATAATAATGAATGAGATGATTGAAGACCAGAAAAAGGGTACGAATTTAGAGACAGCATGTCACTAGAAAGAAAGGTTGGACACTTAATGAAAAGCAGGTCATAAAAATAACGGCAGGTCACTGGACTAAAGGCAGGTCATTTATTGACAAGCAGTTCACACGAATAAAGGCATGTTACTTAAATAAAGGCAGGTCACTAGAATAAAGACACGCCACAGGAATAAGCATCACATACTAGAATAAAATTGTTTGGCTAGAATATGGGCATTTCATTATAACAAATACCGATCTTTAGAAAAGTCAGATAAAAGAGTGTCATCAGAATAAAAACAGGTCACTAGAACAAAGTCAGGTCATCATAGAAAAAGACAAGTAGCTAAAAAAAAGTGGTGGGGATCGATATAACAAATTCACGATCCTAGAAAAAAAAGAAGGATAGTAGAACAAAGACAGGTCACACGAAGAAGACAAATCACTATAATAACAGTGGTTACCCTCCCACTGTGAAATCCATGGAAATGAGACAGCTGATAACTTATATAGAGATGGCAGTAAAATGAAACAATCCAGCAACACATTGCGCTTTTGAGAAACTAAAACCATCATCCACAACAAGTGCAAAAACCAATGGAAGAAGGAAAGTGATATATACAGCAAATATGACCCAATCCATCAGCTTAATACACGAGCAGATCATCATTTTCCGCCTGAGAACTGGCCACTGCAGATTACTAGACCACCTCTATAGGCCACGCGCAAGAAGAAGAAGATCACGATGAAGACACCTCACTGGAACAAAGACTAAACGCTAGGCCATCAAATACATATCACAAAAACAAAGCAATGTCACTTAAACAAATGCAGGTCATGATGACCCAAGAAGCCTGAAGTGGCCAGAGAGTGTAGAGCTCAGGTAGAAGCTATGGGGCTGCCACGCCGACCTGGAAAAGACTATGGACTTCGTCCTGGTGACAGGCCAGCAGATTTAGCATGACTACAAACTGAACGCAGAAGAAGAAGGTCTTTAGAACAAAGGTAAGCCAGAGTAGGACAGAGGTACTTTACTGAAACAAACGCACGCCTTAGGAGTAGAACAAAGGCAGGTGGTTAAAGCAAAGATAGGTCACTAGAACAAAAGCAGGTCAATAGAAATGAGGAAAGCCACTTGAACAAGAGCAGGCCTTTAGAACAAAGGTGAGTCACTGAAAAAAGCATGTCACAAGAACAAAGGCTGGACATTTGTAGTCCAACTCATTTAATTCATTTTTCTGCCCATCTTTTTGCTAGCTCCTCTACGTCGGTATTCACCTATCATTATCTCTTGGTCTTATACGTTCCTTTCAGATAAAGCCAGCGTAAGTTACACTCGGTATGTTTATCTTTCTAATTATGAAAAGTTAACGCTCTTCGGGGTGAAGGACAATAACGTAAAACCTGGACTCTTATCGTAAACTCAGACGTTGACCGTCGTGAAACACAAAATACGAAGTAAATAATCTGACCCAGACATTCAGATTACTTGTTAGTTTCAGGTCAGCTTGATTGCCGATGGCCGTTTAAAGATAACGATTTATTATCTTGAGGGAGTGACTTGCAACATTGACCATCCTGTGTCTGTCCTGATTATTACATTACAGAGGAATTAGGGCAAGGCATATGACATAATTAGTTCCGGCAAAGGCTGATACCTCTAATCAACAAATACACCAATATTGAAGAGTTAGCTACACTTACCATTTATAGCGATGTCAATAATAAACGATGTGTAGGTGGAAACTATACTAAAATTAGACGCCATACATGGTGTATGGCTTTAAATCACAAAATACGCTAGCTTAAATGTGATTCGATTTAACGAAAGTAAACAAACGAAATTAAATTTAGTGTGGATGAAGCTTTACTATAAGACCTGAGTATCTGAAGACTCATGACAGTTTCCACTCCTTATCAGAGAGGAGCATCTTTCAGAAGGCGACATATATATTTTGATAGGAGGTCATTAGGAGTAGAATTAGCTTTCGAAAAATTAAAATTGTTAAAAATTACAGAAAAACATGTATAATCCCGACACCTAGAAATATTCCCAAAGTGATAAGGGAAAGAATTTTAGAGTAGCAATTATAAGTAGCTCACCCGCGAAAACTGCAGCTTTACGGCTGCAGTGAAGTACTATCGGCCAACCTGTGCAAAGTGCGTCTGCGTGCCCATTTACGAACGAAGGGCTAAGTCTGAAAATGTATATTTCCTTATTCTTAACTGTGTATTTACACACATAGAAATACTTATTTATGCAAAGTAGTGTATGAAGCTGACAACGTCATCATGTAAAAAAAGTGCCACATAAACCGGCACTGCAAGAGCTGATGACTGCTTCGTGCGAGTTTCCTTGCAAGGAACCAATAACAGAAGTAACCCCATGCTTCACAGGAAGTCTAAAGAGGATGAGGGTGATTTCATAATGTTAACGCTCTATTTATTTCAGAGTGATGTGTACATATAACTGTGATTCATTTACACTCTTTCATTCTCCTAACATAGTTTTATCTGCGTTGAGTGTCTGAGATTTCATGCCCATGCCACAGGGAAAATTCAGAGGAAGATGAAATGGTAGAGGAAAACGGAAGTCGCCTGATGCAATCTTGCGAGAGTTACTCTTGTGTATATTCTCTCAGTTCCTATTACTAGTTACTAGTACACAGCTCTGGACACCGTCCATCATAGACGGGTATAGAGGACATTCGAAGCATTGACATTTGTGGAATTTACTCTTGCAACGTAACGAACTTGATTCTAAATCATTTTCGACTCTTGGCGACAGAACGATGAAGATTTCACTGCAAACCAGCATCAACTACACCAGACTACAGAGATACGTTTAGCCGCACTTGGACAGTTAAGTTGACCTAATCGACATAAATACTGGACGCTCAAACATTATTCCCCTAAATATCATATCTTCCCATGAAGAAAATAACGAGTTTCTAAAAGATCATGTACCAACAATTTAAATGTTTCCAAAAGTTGTCCATTTTTAATTTTAACCATGTGTTAATTATATTACATAAATAAATATCATGTTTATATATATATATATATATATATATATATATATATATATATAAAACCTCAGAAATGAGGTATCTGAGGAAAGTGGTTGAAGTAACAAGAAGAGACATGGTCCGCAACCAGACGATCCGTCAAGGCCTAAAATCCCATCCGCTGCAGACCCAAATAGAACAGTCCCAACTAAGATGGTTTGGCCATGTCTGCAGAATGGGAGAAGATCGGCTACCACGACAAGCATGGGAAACAAAGAGCCAGGGATCCAGACCTCCAGGACGACCCAGAGTCCGCTGGGAGGACAACCTTAGACAATCTTTGAAGGACCGAGGACTAGAATGGAACCAGGCCAGGAAGAAGACAGCTGATAGAATGGTCTGGCGCTCTCTCTTCCAAACCTCTACACCTCACGGTAGAAGGGGAACGACTAAGTAAGTATATATATATATATATATATATATATATATATATATATATATATATATACACATACATACTTTTTTTTTTTTAGTTAGAGTATGAATGAGTTGTGTGAAAGTAGATATGGATAGAATCACTAATGGAAAATAGGGAGTGAGGTATGACTTCTGGAGAGAAGAGATATGTAATTAGGTATCTAATGTCTTCTTCCAGCCACGCTCGAGAAAAAGATTAGAATGCCATGCCCCTCATCCGCCCTCTCCGCTAAATAGATTACTCTGTTACATTAAGGACAACACAAGTAAACATCAAGTGACAAGTGGAGTCAGAAAAAGTGAATTCTGGTCGCTTAGAACATATAAATATATTTATTAAATAAATCCACATACAATAAAATAATAAACTCATTAGCTTTGATGGGCTAGTGATCTCATATCACAACAATACTACAAAGAGCGACAACGAATCGTATCGACTCCAAACCACCGGGTGCACAATTAAGTACAAAAGAAAAAATCTAACTAACAAAGGCGGCCCCCAGTATTCTTGTTCGACGACGGCTGCTACTGTTTGGTTAAATTACTCCGGAGTGATATACCTCCTTGGCGGTAGAAATCACTAACGAACGATACTCAAATACACTACTGAAATAATATCCCACAGTTCCGACTTAATACTCGCAAACGTAAGGAAAAATTATATTCGTCACTGCACTGGATATCTGTAGGCTGTGGAAAGAAAAAAACCTATCCCAAAGGCAGAAAGTGGTATTGCTGCAAATTAAGGCTCTCAGTGTAAAGCACTCAGCCCAACTTGTGTATTACTAGTGACCTAGGCGTGAGGTTAAAATACCAGTTGAAGGCGTTACGAGGTTAAGTCCCGACTGAGAGACCCCAGCTGATCGAACTAACTTTGACATTTGCAAGGAAAAAACGAATGCCAACGGGAGAGGTCAAGGACGCACTTCCCAGGCAAAGTAGAGATGTACTGAGACTACTTCGAAGTGCTTCAGCAGACAAACCACTACTCTCTGACTTTCTGCATTGATGTGAAGGAGCAGCAATCGGCTATAGTATGTGCCGAAATAAAAGGATGACAAAGGAAGCAAGCAGTCTATGCCGTGGTACTAGGTGACTGTTAAGGAAGATTTATCATGTATTTTACATGTTGACCACGATTAGTTGTGTTATCAGTTAATCTACGCGCTAACAGTTCTATTCGTGACCAGCATGATGTATTTTGCACTTATATGTATGGTAAATGAACGCAATGTTAGTCTGACGTCACTTAAATATGATGACGTAGATTTGGTGCTGCGATAATGATATGCGGACCGTTAGCCAGGGCCTTTCATTATAAGATTTTGTCCAAGGAAGACGTCTAATCTGTTGCTCCTGGATCTTGGAAGATTTACTATTCTTCTACGTGGCTGTATATTTACAAAGGTCGCCACTTATATCTTTAAAGATTCCGAACAGAAGGATTGAGTTCGAGGAAGTATTTTTACAGAGAAGTATTGCAATCGCAATTTAAATATATATATTAACTCCACATCTGGGGTTCGATACTTCAGTGATTCCATGATGGCACTGCTAGTAAATATTCCAGATGTGTGACGTTCTATGGAGGACTGTAGGAGCTTTCAAATCATTAATGAATTTCATTCTTTCAATGAACTTGTTAATGCATAACAAATGTGCCTTTATTTGTGGGCCCAAAAATCAACCAGTTGTTGGAGTCTATGCATGAACTGTAATTTCTTGACAACCCCAAACCATTCGCAAACATCAATAAGCACGATGCTCAAGAAAATAATCTTTCCACACATCAACTAAAACCAGTGGCAACAGTGACGTAGGAAACAGGTACAGGGAGAGGTCCAAATGCCCAAAATAAGAGAAAGAATTCCTAACACAATACAACGGGTATTCGCTCTGGTGCAGATACCACTTTGCAAGGTTGAAAATTCTCTGGAGACAATGGCAAGGAGTGTTAGAGACACCTAGCATAACTAGCCAAAATCAGGTGTTCATGCTGGCGCTGCACGTGCATTGAGAGCAGCGTAACAACGACGTAAGGACCTCAGAAAGTTGTCTCCCTGACGTCTCGTGATAAAGCAAAGTTGCATAAGCTATAGCGATACTCTGGCGGTCATTCGAACGACCAGAGTTCGCGATTCTGGACGCGATCGGACACATGAAAGGCTGAAGGTCGCTTTCCTGTGTGTCCGGTTTCTCTCTGAATCAAAGACTCAGGGAATTCTACCCAAAAGAAAGGAGAATTGCAACGACCTTTAGCTTGGTGCCGATCCACACGTACAAAGGGGTGAAATTTAGCCTGTCCAACGTAAGAGTGACATGACTACGTCCAGAAATAGAGCTGTAGGAGCTATTAGAAAGAAAAAAATTGGGAGGAGACTGTAAAAAGGCTGTTTGCGCGAGAGGTCATGTCAACACCTGGACAGTACAATGTTGTGGTGTAAATGTGGGTCACCAGCGTTGAGGCGCTGTCAGGGTGCAAGGAAGACACTCACTCAAACAGCATACATGTTCTCAGGTGTGTAGTACTCGTAATAGGATGTGGGTTGATGTGATAAGTGTGTGAGTAGACGAATGCGTATATTCTCTTGGACAGCTTCACACTGAACCCACTCAACCACATGTAGAAGTCAGTAAAGGTTGGTAATACTGATGACTTTCCAAACATTTATTACGAGACGTACGATGATATGGACGACACAGTCGATTGTACAAGGATCATGGATATTACATGCATGGTAATGGTTGTAAACACCTGGCATCATCAATCTTGAACAGCTCATACATAAGATGCTAATAACAATGGCCTGTCAATCTACGTTCTGCTCATACTGAAGCTCTGGTCCCCTGACTGAGCCCGTCAGGTACCTCTAGCAAATATACCGCACGGGAAGGGGCGGTTCCAATAGCTTAACAAGAGTCTACGACACCTTCTGGCATCACACACCAGGTACTTCTTCTTGTGAAGAATATAAGCCGCAACAGCGGGCCTCTATGGCGACAGAATCAGGCCGCAAGTAGCGGGCTTCGATTATAATGTAACCTCAGTGTTTATCTCTCTGTGTATATATATTCCTGCCAATCTTACAGCCTGCATAGCGGGTTTTCAAGAAGACAACCTTCTCTGGGCCTCTAATATTCAAAAGACATCTTGGTCTTGGATCCCGTAGCAAGCACCAATAATGGGGCTCTATATAACATCAGCTGTGAGCTCTATTCAATCTGTCGACTTAAGGTTACCAAATGTACTTCTATGATTTAGGCATACTAAAAGGTGAAAATGCAGGTATTACCTTTTTCAGCATCCTAGAAAAACACCAACACAACACTTGCCACCCCCTGGCATACAGAATTAACTTGGGGATGGAACAATGACATTTAGGTCATACACAGAACTTCCAAATCCCCGAAACAAATGGTAGAGAAAATCTTCGGACCTTCTTGTCCGATCAGAAACCCAGGTACCCTCTCAAGACGGAAGTCTCTCGGTCTTTGCGCCAAAACCTGCGCATGTGCAGTCAGCACCGACCTGAGCGAAACTAACACAGACCAGGGCATTTCCTCAAGCGAGAGGCAAAGCCGCTCCTTATATGGTCATGTGAATAGAGACTTGACAACAATACAAGACCTTCCCCGACACAGGTCAACATAAGACAAGGGGAAGATAACCCAAATCGAACCTGTCGCTAATGGTAAATAACCAGTTCTCTATCTTAGACTATCAAAAGAATTAACCAGGTTGATGTCTTTAACATATATGTCAAATAGACAGCAACAGATTACCGCACCCCCCGGGAAAAAAATGAAGCATTTTTTTAAATACATCAATGAGCAAGATGCAACAAGCTCATAACGAATGAATGATGCACCGATGAAAGGATCAACATAAATATAACATTATAATGTCAGACCCAATCGACGCACAATAGAGCGTCTGGTGAGAACAAACGATATCTCACAAGACAAGAGAAAATATATTCTCCAAATAAAACATATCCGGGGAGGTGCCACCTAAGAGCTCAAACGTGCTGGCAATGCTAACAAAATTACATACATATTAATAAATACAATATCATTATGTGAAGCAATGGTGAATGACAATATATATCGAGAAATCAAATTAGCATAGAAATCTCACAAAGTCTAATGCAATAAACTCATTATTATCTAATGGTTGATCATTACAAAATTTAAAAAAAAGTCATTACACATCAATATGACTATACTAGTAAACAATCTAACTAATAGGCGATAATCTCAGTAGACTAATACGGAGGTCGCTTGTAAGCTGCATCCGAATAGTCAGCATGGAAGTCAAAAGGCATCAACATAACTCTGTAAAGGCACTCCAGAACATAGCACTGGTTTGCTGAGAACAATACAAATAACACAATTCTTAGAATGTTATAATGTACCATAGTCACTATTACATTACTAATCATTAAATGTGGCCGTAATAATTTAGGACCTTTATATCGCGATAACTGAACCTTCCTCTGTTATACCAAAGACGGTAACAGAGAAAGATACCAATCAATTCATAACCATGAATTCAAGTAAAGTGACAACAAATGTGCTAGTAGCATGTTATTGTAAGGTACAGTCATAAATTTAGATATGTATCAGGAGATCTAGACTTGAGAGTTAAGTAGAGTCATGTGGGCATCGCGACAGTATGTCTGCCATCACATTATCCGAACCACGGATAGCTCGTACCGTGAAATGAAAAGGTTGAAGAGCAATAGCATATCGAGTGGATCTTGAGCTCTTCAAGTCCTTACTCTGCATAACTGTGAGAGCTTTTTGGTCGGTTTCTACTATGAAATGCGCGCCGAGAAGGAATCTTTGAAGTTTAAGAATCGCCCAGACCATAGCCAATAATTCTCGGTCTAGAACAGAATAATTCCTTTCTGCCGCATTCAGTTTCCTAGAGACATACATTACAGGATGCAGAGTGTCTGAATACTCTTGCATCAGTGCCGCCCCGATCCCAGTTGATGAGGCGTCACTACGAAGGACAAACGTCTTATTCGCTGTAGGTAGTCTTAAGATCGGAGGAGATGAAAATAAAGACTTAATCTGATCCAATGAAGACTGGCATTCTTGGGACCAGCGCACCATATTAGGAGACCCTTTCTTCAATAGGGTTGAGAGAGGTGCCATAATAGAAGAAAGATTCGGAATGAATCTTCCGTAGAACTGTATTAGGCTTAAGAGACTACGAATCTGTTTCTTTGTCTTAGGAATAGTGATGTTCAGTATCTTAGAAGTGTTGTGGTCCTCTGTCTTCATGAGACCATGTCCAACACGGTGACCAAGAAAAGAAATTTCACTAAACCCGACATAGGCTTTAGAGGGTTTAGCTATCAAGTTATGCTCGTGTAGAGTAGACAATAGTTCACATAACCCCAAATAGTGATCTTCCCAAGAATCACTAAAAAGGCAGATATCGTCCAAGTATGCAATAACATCAGAACGATGTGAAAGAATTCGACGCATCATGCGTACTAAAGTAACTGGGGCATTCATAAGGCCAAAAGGCATGAAGTTCCATTGGAACAAACCCCTAGGTGTAGAGAAAGCAGTGAGAGGTTTGGCTCGTTCAGCTAGAGGAACTTGCCAATAACCTTTAGACAAATCGAGTTTGGTAAAGAATGGAGAGTTAGAAAGTCTAGTAAGTAGCTCATCCAATAGAGGCATAGGTTCAGCATCGAATTTCGTTACTTGGTTTAGTTTACGGTAATCGACGCAAAGGCGTATGTTATTGTCTTTCTTTTGAGCAATAACCATAGACGACGAGTATGCCGAATTGGATGGTTCAATTATCCCTAACTGTATCATTTCATCCAATTCTTTTTCGACTTGTGTTTGGAAATGAATAGGAATAGGGTAAGGTCTGACCCTGATAGGAGTATGGTCAGTAAGTATTATGTACTGCTTAATGACTGATGTGTGTCCAGGAATGTCCGTGAGAACATCCTGAAATGTTTGTAACGTGGAATAGACTTGTAGCAGTCCTCAGTAGACAATTTAGGAGACACAGTAACATTTTTCCATGATTCCGTAGAATGAAGTGGAATCATCGGAAGAGGAAGATTAACGTCCGAGAAAGTAGATTCTTCATCCTGTATAACCGACAGAAATGAGTAATAACCACTAGGGACTGGAGTGTCGTCCGTCGCTTGAAAGATAGGTTGCAAGTACTCTGGACGTTCACAAAATTCCGTAAGCATGTTTATATGAAAGGTTTTATGTTTTCCGTCTATATCGACAACATAGTCAACATCAGAAATTTTAGAGACAATCCTAAAAGGACCTTTCCATCCAATGAGAAGTCTATTTTCCCTGGTAGGGAGTAATACAAATGCTTTGTCACCAGGACAAAGTTGTCGTAAGCATTTATTTTTATTCGCAAATTGCCTTGCCTTTTCTTTAGCAAATTCCGATGCAGAAGTTGCTAATTTGCATGCTTCATTGATTTTCTGCCAGAGTGCAATGACATATTCATAAGAAGATTGTGTTATCACTGATATCATCGGCAGCTATAAGATCGTGAAGCAAAGACATAAGACCGCGCGGAAGCGCGCCAAAGACGAGCTCGAAAGGCGAAAACTCGGTATGTTCATTAGGAACCTCTCTGTATGCGAAGAGAGCCGCGGATAAGACTCTGTCCCAATCCTGAGGATGATCCTCAGTTATCTTCCCAAGTAAATTCTTGAGGGTTCTATTCAAACGTTCGACTAACCCATCAGACATCGAATGATAGATACTACTCAGATACCTTTTAATATTAAGAGTAGACATCACTTGTGACATAGTGTCAGATATCAGTTGGGTGCCATGGTCTGGCAAGATTTCCCTAGGAAATCCTAGACGTGAAAATATCAGCCAAAGAGCGTCTGCAATATCGGCAGTAGAATTGCTCTTGAGAGGTATAGCCTCTGGCCAACGAGTACACATGTCAACGCATGTAAGAATAAATTGGTGTCCTCTGGATGATTTGATTTTAAAAGGGTCAATGATATCTATTGCCATTTTTTGAAACGGACGTATAGGAATGTCCGCAGCCTGGATAGGTGCTGCATGGTGAGGACCTTTCGACTTGACTTCCTGACATACTTTGCACGAGCGACAATAAAGACGTATGACTTTATTTACGAATGGCCAAAAGAAAGCCGCAAGAACTCTCGCCTTAGTCCGTGAAAATCCCATATGACCAGCGCATTGGGAGTCATGAGCATGTTGCAGTATTTGAACTCTCATACTCTTTGGTACAAGAATTTGCGAATGTACAGACGTGTCTGAGTGTTGTACCATACGCACTAGTACACCATTCTTCACAGTGATCCAGGATTTGCGATCTGTGTTCTGATTTGGATCACCATTCTTAACAAGAAGGAATTTTTTTTTCAAAGAAGTGTCCTCTTGTTGACGTTTTATAAAAGAGTCTCGCGAAATCACTGAATGATCATCTTGATCAAGTTCTTCATCACCTTCGTTCGATGAAGACTGAGGCATATTTTGAGCCTGTGCTCTTGTGACAACTGCATTAACAGTTCCATATTTTGTTCTTCCCAATCAAGAATCTGCTGCGGGGTACAATCTTTAACCCCGTGTATACGCCCGACGATAAGATCCGCAATAGGATTAGGTAGCAGACACGCGTGGACATCTCCCGTAAAGAAGGGAGTAGCTATGTGGATGATAGCAGTCGAATATGTTTCTACTGTGCCACCAAATGTTACACATTTGATCACTTTACCAGTGGCACAGGAGGGATCTATAAGAGATTGTTTAACCCCAATAGTAGTGCATCCAGAATCAAAGAGGACTGAGACTGGATTTTTATTCACTTGACCTCTATGTAGGAGAAGAGATCCCCTCCCGTCATGCGCGCTGCGGCAGGAAGAGCGGGTAGAGGATGATCAGAACTCAAGGTCGATATTGTAGTAGGTTCAAACAAAGTAGTACACTGTGGGCATTGAGATGCTCTCCCATAATCGAAGGCAGAACATGTGACAGCACTAGGGTTAGCTTTATTATCATTTGATTC
This sequence comes from Oreohelix idahoensis, assembly GCA_024509875.1. NCBI lineage: Eukaryota > Metazoa > Mollusca > Gastropoda > Stylommatophora > Oreohelicidae > Oreohelix > Oreohelix idahoensis. Next base: position 49,426 of record JAMPIV010008108.1, on the reverse strand, counting down.
ATTACTAACTACTTGTGACTCTTGTTGAGCACAGTTAGCATGATGACATGATCTATTATTGTTGTGTTGCCATCTACCACGACTATTATTTCCTCTAGAATTATTGTTATTTGACTTTTTGCAATTATCGTTTTGGTTTGCACCACAGTTTTCACAATTGTGATTGTGATTTACTATTTGATTAGAATATCTACTATATTGCTTTTGCTGTTTCCCGGAAAAATTATTATAGCTAGGATAGTTTCTATTGTGGCTACCCCTGCAAAAGTTCCCATAATTGCCGGGACCAAAATTACGAGGGCTGTCAGATCGCCTCCAGTTCTTTGAAGACGAACTTCTATGCAATGGATCACCCTGATCCTATCCTTAATTACGATTACTTTTCTGATCAAAGTTGCGTTGAGTACCTTGAAATTTACCCTGAAAATTAGGCCCATATGGTGTCGCAGAAGCCACGGCCAAACCCTCTTTAACTTTAGAATTACTAATCGTTTGTTGTGGGTGTGCAGTGACATACTGGCAACAGTATTGTTCCATGTCTTTTATGTTTTTAGGCTTACGTTCATGTATAAAGGCAAGAAAGGACTCATTAACTGATGACATCACCGTGTCCCTAAGTAATAAGTCCATAAGTGCTTCATATGTGTGTTCAGTCTTAGACAACTCAATCCATCGAGTGAAAGTAAGACGTATCTTTGTAATAAAGTCTGAGAACTCTACCCCAGTTTCTGGTAACATAGTCTTAAAACGAAGACGATAATCATCTTCTTTAAGTTGATACCTCTTTAATAAGGTTGCTCTGACAACTTCATAGTTAGTCTTGTCCGGTTCATCTATTGCCATTATAGTATTTAATGGTTCACCTGTAAGTGTTTCCAACAGTTGACCGACATATTTTTCCTTATCTACCTTATGCGATACGCATGTAAGTTCAAATCTATCAAGATAGAACGTTATGCCGCCCTTTGCAGCATTGAAAGGAGGTAGTTTTACTTTATAAGTATTCTCATTTGTCTTACTAGAAGTTGCTTGAGAACTACCCATATTCATCACTTTTGTTTTCTCTAACTCCAAAGCTAAGAGTTTTTCTTCATGTTCCATTTTCTGTTTTTCTCTTCTCTCTTCAGCTTCTCTTTGTAACTTTTTCTCTTCAGCGTCTCTTTCTAACTTTTTCTCTTCAGCTTCTTTTTGTAACTTTTTCTCTTCAGCTTCTCTTTGTAACTTTTTCTCTTCAAATTCTCTTTCCTGCTGAATTTTTCTCTCTTCAGCTTCTCTTCGTAACTTTTTCTCTTCAAATACTAGCTTTTGTTGTTGCTGAATTCTTCTATCTTCAGCTTCTCTGTCCAGCTGCAACTTTTTCTCTTCAAATTCTCTTTCCAATCTTTTCTCCTCAGCTTTTTGTTTTTTCTCTTCTGCTTTTTGCGCCTTGTCGTATTGAGTAAGTGCAAACTCTTCCAATTTCTCACCAGTTTTGCCAAGGGTTATCCCTTGCTGGATAAAGTAATCCAATGTAGACATTATGTCCAATAATGTGCTATCAATACCTGTGAAATAATAATAATACACTTTATCCCAATCTCAGTGGGAGACAAGTCTTTGACAAAGACTTTGTATAAATACCTTGATTATAATGTCACCATAAATCACCTCAGTATCTAATGTGCATCATAATAATAATAGTACATGACCAAGTATAGATGTAGACTGCATATGACAACAATATATAATACTAATTAAACAAAGAACAATCATGAAGGACAATCGAAAACATTCGCAGAGGTCAACTAAACTGAAAAGCAAAACTAAAGAGAATGTTGCAAACAATTGCAATGATAACTGCGAGAAATCACAATAAGACAATGACAACACTGTGTATAAACACAAAGGTGTATACAAATAAACAATAGAAAAGAGAAGGCAGACAAATACAAACAAATCAGAACAAAACTGAAAAATTGAGAAAAATAACGAAAACGACACTAACACATCTCGTCACAACTAACAAAAAATATAGCGCAAGCAACAAAAGTCGCTACAAATTTCCACAGATGGGAAATTTACGTTAACTTCCCTAAAGAACGCTGTTATAGGCCCTCTGTAACGTGGTATACCCTATAACAGAACTGCCCAACCGAAAAACCAGCAGAAATATACTGATATAACATGTAACATAAACAAATAGCATATAATAGAATGTGTTGCAAAGCATGCTCAGTTACACACAATATAACGGTACAGTTTCCAAAAACAAACTGCCACTTATCTTAAAGTACAATCCTAACCTTTAGACAACAATGAAGTACAACACTGGACAGCAATGATAAGAAGATCCACCGATGGTTACCGAAACGACGACAATATGTAGTGATCTTCGAAGTACAGCTACCATGACATTCTCGACAACACAGTTGAGACAGGAAGATCCAACGTTGATATGTCTGTAGACTGTAGCATGTAAACAAACAGCTTAACTGTTTACAATAGCAGCTTGACAGAAAACGACGTGACTTGAACGATCAAATAGATGGACATCTAGATTGTAGAATTGCAGTAGAGCGCTTATATTCGTAGCACAGTGTCACTCAACTTCTGTAGCAGCTGTGGGCCATGTAGCAATATGAGGCGTTGACCTATATGTAGTACTGTTTGCTGTGTAGCTGAAAACCCCACGAATCTGGTCTACCATATGTAAAAAGGCTGTTTGCGCGAGAGGTCATGTCAACACCTGGAAAGTACAATGTTGTGGTATAAATGTGGGTTACCAGCGTTGATGCGCTGTCAGGTTGCAAGGAAGACACTCACTCAAACAGCATACATGTTCTCAGGTGTGTAGTACTCGTAATAGGACGTGGGTTAATGTGATAAGTGTGTGAGTAGACGAATGCGTATAGGCTCTTGGACAGCTTCACACTGAACCCACTCAACCACATGTAGAAGTCAGTAAAGGTTAGTAATACTGATGACTTTCCAAACATTTATTACGAGACGTACGATGATATGGACGACACAGTCGATTGTACAAGGATCATGGATATTACATGCATGGTAATGGTTGTAAACACCTGGCATCATCAATCTTGAACAGCTCATACATAAGATGCTAATAATAATGGCCTGTCAATCTACGTTCTGCTCATACTGAAGCTCTGGTCCCCTGACTGAGCCCGTCAGGTACCTCTAGCAAATATACCGCACGGGAAGGGGCGGTTCCAATAGCTTAACAAGAGTCTACGACTCTTTCTGGCATCACACACCAGGTACTTCTTCTTGTGAAGAATATAGGCCGCAACAGCGGGCCTCTATGGCGACAGAATCAGGCCGCAAGTAGCGGGCCTCGATTATAATGTAACCTCAGTGTTTATCTCTGTGTGTATATATATTCCTGCCAATCTTACAGCCTGCATAGCGGGTTTTCAAGAAGACAACCTTCTCTGGGCCTCTAATGTTCAAAAGACATCTTGGTCTTGGATCCCGTATCAAGCACCAATAATGGGGCTCTATATAACAACAGCTGTGAGCTCTATTCAATCTGTCGACTTAAAGTTATCAAATGTACTTCTATGATCTAGGCATACGAAAAGGTCAACATGCAGGTATTACCTTTTTCAGCATCCTAGAAAAACACCAACACAACACTTGCCACCCCCTGGCATACAGAATTAACTTGGGGATGGAACAATGACATTTAAGTCATACACAGAACTTCCAAATCCCCGAAACAAATGGTAGAGAAAATCTTCGGACCTTCTTGTCCGATCAGAAACCCAGGTACCCTCTCAAGACGGAAGTCTCTCGGTCTTTGCGCCAAAACCTGCGCATGTGCAGTCAGCACCGACCTGAGCGAAACTAACACAGACCAGGGCATTTCCTCAAGCGAGAGGCAAAGCCGCTCCTTATATGGTCATGTGAATAGAGACTTGACAACAATACAAGACCTTCCCCGACACAGGTCAACATAAGACAAGGGGAAGATAACCCACATCAAACCTGTCACTAATGGTAAATAACCAGTTCTCTATCTTAGACCATCAAAAGAATTAAACAGGTTGATGTCTTTAACATATATGCCAAATAGACAGCAACAGAGACAAAATAGAAAATAAGACTTAGGCGGACCACACAGCAAAAATGACAGCGATTCTCACATACGTGTGTGTGCGTGTTTATATATGTATATATGTTAGAGTTATTAACTCGGTTGAGTGAAAGGGATGGTTGCAACCGAATGACATATTTCTAACAATACTTATATACAGAGCTAAACAAAATAATACTTTGTTGAATTACCTTCTGCTGGGGGATCAATAAATATATGTCAAGTGTTACATTGTGACACAATTTCTTTTCTCGCAGAAGTGGACGGAGGATACTAAGTTTACAACATCAATGAAAACGCTTGTTGTACTTGACATCCTAAAATCCATGTAGGACTTGCTGAAATAGGAGCACAACTCTCCCATTGACATCACTGCCACGAGTAATCATGAGCAGAAGTCGCTATCTTTCAGAAATCATTCTTTTACTCCAACTATCGGGCCATTCGTGGACCACTACGGCAAATGAAGGGAGACAACCCGCGACAACATTATTTCAAAGGCTGATCTCGATCATCATCAACCTATCAACAAAAAGCTTGCCTACATAAACTGTGGTCTGAACTTCTTTTCCACAATATGTGCGTAAGTTTTTGTCGCTTTTGAAAACGTTCTGGATTGAAACTGGAGTGTTTACCTTCAAGCAAAATTGTTTTTAAGGTTTTAAGTAACAACATTTTTGGTATATGTCGAAATAAATGAATTCATTTCTTCTAACACTGTTCTTCTAGATTTCTCCAAATAATGGCGTTGTCTCTAAACACCATGCAAGGGACCGAACTTGATTTAATGACCTTGATGAAACAGTTTCCACATTTTATAGATTTCGACATTCCTGGTCTCACACAAGAGAGGCTGTTAGGTCTTCTTGAACATTTGGAAGAGGAGTATGATAACGACGACGTTTGTCTAGAGGAAACAATCTTCAAGCTCAACTTTAAGTCTTGGGTTTTCACAAAATTGGCAGACTATAAGACAGCAGAAGACATTAATGATCGAGTTATTTACATGACGCATTGGACAAATGTCATGTCGATTGGAAATCGTGTTTTCCTAAACTGGCGTGCCGGTAGAGAAATTAATGCATTGGATTGTCTTTCAAAATTTCAAAACCTGAAAAAGCAACCAGATTATAACGAACGTATAGCGGCTGCTAAAGCAGAACAGGCTTATTCCTTCAGCAGGATAGGAGGACCTAGCAATTTGTTTAAGGCAATAGACATTTTCGAAGACATTATTGGCCAGTTTCCCCATATTAAAAATATCGAGTTCTGGAAACTTCGACTTGGGTTAGTGTACAGAAGGTGTACAAACTCAAATGTATGTGTTGAAATGTCCAAAGGGCGTACATTACAGGAGTGTTTGGAGAGATCAGCAACCCTGTTGAGAGACGTCATAAAACACTCATCAGATGACAAACTTTGTGGTCCAGCATGCTCCGAATTGGCAGTTCTTTGTAGGAATGCTATGTATTACATTTCAAAAGAAGATCATGCAAAGATATTTAGCAACCAAAAACCAAATAGCTTATGTGATGAGGCGCTAAAATATGGAAAGACAAGCACCTAGGTCCTAACAAACTGCGGCAAGCTCTTCCGGAAATCAAAACATTTGGACAAGGCCATTGTGATTTTGCAAAGTTCTCTCCATCTGAGAAAGCACACAACAACACATCAACAGCTTGGACTCTGCTATGAGACGAAGGCAAAGTGTGCAACTCCTGACAATTCTTTGCAAACGTTACCCAATGACAGTTATGACCAAGCGGAACAGGAATATTTGGAGGCAATCAGAATGTCGCACAACCGAAATTTGGAAGCTATGTATGATCTAGGTCACCTGTACAAATTAGCTGGGTTGACCGACAAGGCTTTAGAAATGTTCAATCAAATAACAAATGCTGGAGGCGAAGAGCACTTGATCACAGTTGTCAACGCTTACGAGCAAGCAGGATTATGCTATCTGACGATGACAGGTCAAGAATCACTTGCCGAAGCCAAATTAACCAAAGCCCTTTCATTAGCAGCGACGGTGATATCCTCCTACCCTCAGTTTCAAAACTTTTCAACTGAAGTATGGCGTTGTTTTAGAACAAACGAAGCCAGAAATGAAGCAGAAAGCCAGTCTCATACAGGAGACAAAAGATTGATCCAGCTTTTCGAACGGGTAGAAAAGCGTATCAACGTTGTCGAAGTTGTGAAAAAAATATCGGCTTTGAGTGACAGTAACTTAAAGGACATTGCAATCATAAACTGTGAACTTAATAGTTATCTGGAGCTAAATGAACCTGAAAAAGCGTTGACTTTTCTCAGTATTGTAGGCACGCATCCTGATGTTACAAGCTCAGAATCTTGGGGAAGCCAAGAAATGATAAGCTTGAGGAACAAAATTTTTCTTATCGCTGCAAGGAATCGTCTGCAGCTTCAGAGTAGGGAAGCCAGATTTGTATTTCAAGAGCTATTTAAACTTCACTTCGGCCAATGCGCTGGTCCTGTCTACGACGACAGTGTGGATGTTTCCAACATCCGAGATGTTCTTCTATTTTACGATGATGAATGTGGCACAGGCGAAGAACTCAGCCAAACATTTAAGACTGTTCAAGTGCTGCAGGACGTGTTGTCACAAGTATTTGGTCTGGATACAAGCAAAAATCTGCAGGTATATTTGTTTAAATCTATCAGTCAATTTATCTATCTATCTATCTATCTATCTATCTATCTATCTATCTATCTATCTATCTATCTATCTATCTATCTATCTATCTATCTATCTATCTATCTATCTATCTATCTATCTATCTATCTATCTATCTATCTATCTATCTATCTATCTATCTATCTGTGACCGAGTGGCCAGAAAGGTGTAATTTTGGACTGAGTAATAGTTGTCGATCTCGTCTACGGTGTATATTTGTGCTCATGTTGGCATTCTCCCACGAGAAGGGGCGATTTAAACGAAACACACCTTTGCCATCCATGAAGTAGACAAACGTGTGAGACGCAGATGTAACAGGAGACAGACATCGGTTGTTAGACATCCTGGCGCGGTCTGATAACACATCTTGTTGAGCACCAAAACCGTGAGGTGTGACTCCAGGCAAGTGATATCGTGGGAATGTAATCATTAGTGGGCGGACCTATTGTGGACGTCTAGGAAGATACTCTTGACTAAGATGTGATCTCATGTCATCCATACTGAGCATAGGACTCCTGATTTGCTCCCTAGAGGGATGGGTGGAGTTTTCCCTGACATTTTGACGTGGCGGCTATCATGTGGTGCATGGTTGTAGATGCAGATTTAAAACTGAAACAGTGAGAGGCTTCAGTGGAGAGCTGAGAAGTAGCAAGATCGTTCTTGTGCAAAATGCGCCCTCGTAAGATAACCAACTGAGGTTTGGGCTTTTGCATAGTTGCGTCTGTGCTAAGAGAACTAACGACATAGAGGTATGCTTGCATATAAGTACATTTTTATAATACTTTAGATTTAGTAATATTAGACTTTCAGGTTTAAAAGTTAATGCTTTGTAGCGTTTGTCTATCTATAGCTTGATAGAAGCTGACTGGCGATTTATGTGTATTTAAGTGTAATTTCACGTATATCTCATCGCTATTTTCAACAGTGAGACTGTGTGTTAAATGTGTAAGGTAAAGTACTAAGTGAATTTATAAGAGGAATTCTAGTGTCGCATTGCGCTGTATACAAGTGTGTATTTATTACCATTATTATTATTAGTTGTGTAGTGTTAAATAATGGTTATATTGCATTCTTGTGAGCCGTAAGTGTGGTTAATGTTACATCAGTGATTATTGTGAGAGAAAGATTAGCGTACCCTCTAGCTCCGTGAGTAGCCTATGCCTATTACATTTAGTACAGAGCTGTAAGAATAGAGTATATATATCTCCTTTTTCTTTAGAGCAGCTAGACCTCTAAGATACTGATAAATTGATGTCATTTAGACCAGTGCGCTGTGTGGAATATTTCATCATAGATAGAAGTGCTTCATTTAAGTTTTATCTCGCGTGATGATGGAGTTAGTATCTAATATGCGTATGAAGGCATTGTTGTTGATTGAGATATGTTTATTGTTGATTACACATACATACAGACTTGCATGAACACACACACACACACACATGGTCATTTAAGTGCATGTACTTGCATAATTTCACACATATGTATGTATTATTAAGTAGATGATGTTTGTCCATTAGTACGATGCTAGTTTATTTTGTTTCATTTTATTTCAGAGAGTCCAGCAGTCTGTGCTGGGTTATTATATGGTGTTACCTAAATAGCTTGGTTATATGGTGTTGCTTAGGAATTGTCTTCAAAGTAAACTTGTGGACAACATTGTTTTCTGTATGATTCATGTGCTACCTGATAGGGTTTCATTAATAAAAGTGGGACCCCTGTCATCAAGAGAGTTTTTCTGTGACTGCGGAACGTGTGTGAAAGTAGGCCAGAGAGAGTGACGACAACATTACACACAAATCCTTATTCTCCTTCACACATCGTCTTCGCACCGTCACAAATGGCGTCGTCGGCAGGATACTGACAGACAGTGTAGTATAGAGTCATACGCGGAATGTTCAATGCTGCAAGAGAGCACTACAACCAGTGAGCACCAAGGATACCTGAGCTAAACCTTGCAAGAGTATTACAACACCCAGCACAGACGGAGCAGCACATCTGCCCAGTACATCTCCCCAGTGAAGATTCGCACCACCATAGGCCCAGCAAAGAATCGCACCACCGCATGAAGATTCGAAGCACCATAGGCCCATTGAAGAGTCGCACCAACGTAGGCCAGGCGAAGAGTCGCACCAACGCAGGCCCAGAGAAGAATCATACCACCGTACATCCATTGAATATCTTATCAAGCCAGGGACCAGCCGTTTGCAGTTATATCAATTTTCCTGCAATAGTATCCTCGCTAATGATACTCCATCACAACAAACAGGAACACTATTGCTACGCCAGTGTTATTATGCCAAACCAGTGGCCGACCTACCACGATTGACATTCAGCCAGGGACTCAATCGTATCACCAGGCAGCACCTGAAACTGCTACAGGCCACAACAGCGAAGAGAAGACAAGAGCAAGCAAAAAAAAAAAAATAAGAGACACTTTCTATTATTTATTGTAATATTATAATAAGTGTTTTCTTTCCATCTGTTTTTGCATTGTATTTTGCTAGGTTAGGGCTAGAGCAGTGATGTCAACTCAATGCGCAGACGCAACATGCCGGTCAGAGCCTGGGAGCGCCTCGACAGCTGAAGGTGGCTCCCATGAAGAAATCCTCACACCAGGAAAGAGCCAGAGCAATGCGCAGGTGAAGGTGATTTACATAACAGTGCCAGAGGTAAGACGATTTGGTGAAAAGCCAGGCCCCACTTGGCAAGAGTTTGTGAAGGAGGTAAAAGCTGCATGGAAGGTAGGGCCCTTAACTGTAGAAGATAAGTTAGACATTGTGTGGACTAATGTTACACCAGTGGTCTCTAGGGAATTACGGATACGTGGCGGAGCCAAGGCCAGCCCTGAGAAGTTGCTCGAAATTGTTGAAGAAGCCTACAGTGAACGACAACTAGTCAATGAGATGACTAGGGGTTTCTATGCCATGAGACAGGGGCCTAGCTTATCAGTAATGGAATTCTCTCACATGTTGCATGAATTATTTCTGAGATTGAATGCAACGCGCGTGAAGAAAGGCTTGGCTCCCGCAGACCAATCCATGCTCAGAGATCATTTTGTTGCCCAGCTTAGTAATGATCTGAGCAGGACATTTGTGAAGGAACATGTGCTAAAGAATCCTGGTGTTTCATTTAGGGAAGTTAGGGACTATGCCCTTTTCTGGGAAGGCAAAAAGCATGATGCACCAGTGCAGGTAGCCAGTGTAGAAGCCCACACTGAAAAGGACGAACTCGAAGCTGAAGTAGCTCGCCTAAAGTCCCAGATAGCACAGCTGTCACAGACCAGTTGGCGCCAGCACAAAAGGAGACGCGAAGAAGAAGGAAACGGTGCCAACCGCGTGAAAACCTAGAGCAGAACCAAGGTTTGTATCAACTGGAACCAAAACTAGACCTTCATGTAGGTGAGAGTCAGTCAGTTGATAGTGAACGCAGTGATTTAGAGGTAAGTAAAAACACAGTAGCACCAACAAGGCGACAAGGATTTTGTAAATGGTATAATGTCGACAAAGGATGGGGATTTATTACACCGGATGATGGAGGTGTTGATGTTTTTGTACATCAGACTAAAATTTTCAGAAAGGGATTCCGTAGTCTGGAGAGAAATGAGAAAGTAGAATTTGACAGCAAACCATCTGTTCAGGGCATTGAAGCGGTCTTTGTATGCGGCATTGGCGGCCAGGAATGTAAGGGCAGCAGGAGGCGACCCATGGCACAGAGGAAGCCTAGAAAAATAAGATGCTACAATTGTGGAGACTTTTCAGACCACATGGCAGCCAAGTGCCCTCGGGGCCCGCTTCCGAAGCGATGTTTTCAGTGTAAGTCCCCAGAGCACTTGATATCGGTTTGTCCCTCAAAGAGCGCCCTCTCTAAACGTACCGACACATCTAGGTTGCCTTCAGGGTGCAGGCCAAGAGATGGCCGTAACAACTGTTACCTTAAGGGCGCCAAGAGAAGGGGTCAACGTTCAGAAGAGGAAACTCATCTTAAACAGATAGGAGGGAATACACACCGACGCTCTGGAGAGGACACCAATCTAAATCAGATTGGGGGGAATGCACGCCGACATCGACGAAAAACAAATGTAAAACACGTTGGAAGCAATCCACCGCCAAGGCCGACAACTGCAGGCACTAACTCGCTGAACTCTCAACCAAGTAGCGACGCTGTACGAGCGGACAATTCTCCCAGACCACGACAAGCAATCAGACATAAACGTGGAACTGACAATGGAGCAGAGTACGTTTGTGGGGGACCACAAAAAATTTAGGGGCGGAACATGTGACCGTGTGGCCAGAAAGGTGTAATTTTTGACTGAGTAATAGTTGTCGATCTCGTCTACGGTGTATATTTGTGCTCATGTTGGCATTCTCCCACGAGAAGGGGCGATTTAAACGAAACACACCTTTGCCATCCATGAAGTAGACAAACGTGTGAGACGCAGATGTAACAGGAGACAGACATCGGTTGTTAGACATCCTGGCGCGGTCTGATAACACATCTTGTTGAGCACTAAAACCGTGAGGTGTGACTCCAGGCAAGTGATATCGTGGGAATGTAATCATTAGTGGGCGGACCTATTGTGGACGTCTAGGAAGATACTCTTGACTAAGATGTGATCTCATGTCATCCATACTGAGCATAGGACTCCTGATTTGCTCCCTAGAGGGATGGGTGGAGTTTTCCCTGACATTTTGACGTGGCGGCTATCATGTGGTGCATGGTTGGAGATGCAGATTTAAAACTGAAACAGTGAGAGGCTTCAGTGAGAGAGCTGAGAAGTAGCCAGATCGTTCTTGTGCAAAATGCGCCCTCGTACGATAACCAACTGAGGCCTTGGGCTTTTGCATAGTTGCGTCTGTGCTAAGAGAACTAACGACATAGAGGTATGCTTGCATATAAGTACATTTTTATAATACTTTAGATTTAGTAATATTAGACTTTCAGGTTTAAAAGTTAATGCTTTGTAGCGTTTGTCTATCTATAGCTTGATAGAAGCTGACTGGCGATTTATGTGTATTTAAGTGTAATTTCACGTATATCTCATCGCTATTTTCAACAGTGAGACTGTGTGTTAAATGTGTAAAGTACTAAGTGAATTTATAAGAGGAATTCTAGTGTCGCATTGCGCTGTATACAAGTGTGTATTTATTACCATTATTATTATTAGTTGTGTAGTGTTAAATAATGGTTATATTGCATTCTTGTGAGCCGTAAGTGTGGTTAATGTTACATCAGTGATTATTGTGAGAGAAAGATTAGCGTACCCTCTAGCTCCGTGAGTAGCCTATGCCTATTACATTTAGTACAGAGCTGTAAGAATAGAGTATATATCTCCTTTTTTTTAGAGCAGCTAGACCTCTAAGATACTGATAAATTGATGTCATTTAGACCAGTGCGCTGTGTGGAATATTTCATCATAGATAGAAGTGCTTCATTTAAGTTTTATCTCGCGTGATGATGGAGTTAGTATCTAATATGCGTATGAAGGCATTGTTGTTGATTGAGATATGTTTATTGTTGATTACACATACATACAGACTTGCATGAACACACACACACACATGACACACACACACACACCACACTGTGCTGGGTTATTATATGGTCATTTAAGTGCATGTTCTTGCATAATTTCACACATATGTATGTATTATTAAGGAGATGATGTTTGTCCATTAGTACGATGCTAGTTTATTTTGTTTCATTTTATTTCAGAGTCCAGCAGTCTGTGCTGGGTTATTAGATGGTGTTACCTATTTTTTAATAGCTTGGTAAGCTTGGTTTCATGGTGTTGCATAGGAATTTCCTTGGTTCTTCAAAAAGTAAACTTGTGGACAACATTGTTTTCTGCATGATTCATGTGCTACCTGATCACATTGGGTTTCATTAATAAAAGTGGGACGAGAGTTTTTACATGTGACTGCAAAAAAAAACGATAGAGAGAAAACCAGACTGATCTTAAAGGCGACGACCTGACACGATTTACGGATCATGGACATTAGGACTATTAACGCAAAAGAAGAGGAGCTGCTGGAGGAGATGAGGAAAGCAAAATTAGAAATTCTGGCACTGGCCAAAAAGAAGAAAACGGGACAAGAAGTTATAGATCTCGATAGCGACAACATGCTCTACGGTGAGTCCCCTTAACCGAAAGAGAGAAGCAGTGGGCTGTATTGTGAATAAAGACACACGAGACAGCATCAAAGGATGGAGCTTTGTCTCGGAGTGCATTATGGCGCTAAAGCTAAAAGAAGGAGAAACCATAGTCAACCTTGTCATTGTGTATGTGCCAAATGAACATGAGTAAGCAGAAGTCAAAACGGAATTCTTCGAGCCTTTTAAACGACAGTGGGCGACTACCTGGATGAAATTATCCTCCTTTGAGACTTCAATTCCAGAGTTGGAAACGACCATGCTAGATTGGGTGGAGTTATCGGAAGGCATGGAGAAGATACACTAAATGACAATGGAAAGCGATTCTTTGCATTCTGCACGGAGCAAACCATTGTCATTACAAACACAAAGTTTACCCCATAAGCAAATACACACATACACCAGATATGAACCAACAAAGAATGAGAAATCGATCATCGACAATGTCATTGCAAGGAAGAGTTCATTCAAGTATGTACTGAATGATTAATTCTGGAGAGGGCCAGAGACTGGAAGTAATCACTACATGCGGACGATTAAAAGAAGATTAAATTCATAAAGGACAAGCAAGATAAACTGCTTACTGTCCTAAAGCAAGTAACAGAAAGATGGAAGAAATATTTCTTAGGGCTTTTTAGTGGTGAGCAAAGTCAAGCCTCAGAAATGATAAGCGCTATCACAGATGATGGTAATTACGGCGTCAAGACAGAAGAACTGACTGCAGCACTGGAAAAAGTCAAGATGGGCAAAACAGCAGGATATGATGGTATAACACCAGAATGGTTAAGCACACTGGAGCAGTAGGCGACCTATTACTCCTGAAGGTCATACAGGCAGCATGGTACCACAAGAACATACCAAAGAGATTGCCAACATTACACCCATTTTCAAAAAGCGTGACAACCGACAATGTGGAAATCTTAGAGACATATCTCTTCACAATGTCACTGTTAAAATTTTCTCTAGAATCCTGAAGCAGGAATTATGCGCCTAGCTGGGCCACAAATGGATGAAGTCCAATGTGGCTTACGAGCAAACCTAAGTACTCAAGACGTTATCTTCAAATTCATACTGCTGAGTGAAAAAGCACTTGAGTATAAAGGTTAGATGCATCTTTGTTTCTTGGATCTAGAGAAGGCATTTGACAAGGTCCCCTGGAGCAATCTTTGGGACTGCTTGGCAAAGAAAAATATTTCAGCACCTCTGATCCGTGCTATACAGAGCTTCGACAAGACCTGCAGAAATTAGTTGAGGACGGTAAACCATTAATCAGAAGAGTCAAGGGCCACCATTGGTGTGAGACAGGGCGATATTCTGTCCCCTTATCTATTCATACTCCTCATGGACGATGTCATAAAAACATGCAAGGACAAGACAAGAAAGTATTCAGTGGGATACATGAAAATCAGAGGCACATCTTTAATTCAACTTTCAAGTCTGGAACGAAGAGCTGGAGAAGGGGAAAAGTCACCAGCAGCTCCAAAAATAAACACCATGGTGATATCACGAAAGGGAAAAAGACATCAGATTAAGCTGGGAGAACAGGTTCTGCAGCAGCTCAACCACATTAAATACCTTGCAGCTGTAACAGAATGGAAGGGAGGCATCAAAGAAGAGTTGGCTACCCGAATAACAGCAGCTGGGAGACTTCTTCGGGCCATAAGTCGAGGATTCCTCAGTAAAAGAGAAATTGGCAAGACGACGAAAATGACTTTATACCGCTCCGCCTAAGTTCCAGTCTTGGCCTATGGATGCGAGTCATAGGCAATGACTACAACCCACAAAAGCCAGATCTAAATTTCAGAAATGAGGTATCTGAAAAAGATGTTTGAAGTAACAAGAATAGACATGATCCGCACCCAGACGATACAGCTGTAACGAAATCTGTGAAACAATCGCTCAATTCAGTAAAATTTTACTTCTATGAAAATAAATAAATCCGCCCGTGTGTGTGTTTGCCTATCGTCGTCACCTACGCCAGAAGAGTGCTGAATTTCATACAGTGGTAATGCTAAGACAATGATCCCGCCTTCAATATTACACGCTTTCCTAGTTTCGTCCTTGAGACTTACAATTAACATTTTTCCAGAAGTGTAGAACGAAACTGCAGTAAAAATTAACGCAAATCATTAAATACTACCTAAACGGCGTTTTGCAGACAGCTAAGTGTTCATTTCAGTCAGAGTGAGAGAAGAAAACGTAGGAATGAGAGATAAGGGATGAATGAAAGCCTTGAAAAAAGTGTTGGTTTTTTTAATCGCAAGCAACAATGCGACGTCACAGAATTGTTTTGAAACATTACCCGCGAGGGAGAGGGTGGGTGCTTGCAAAATAGACTACCGGCCCTAGTAACAGTTGTCATGGCATGTTTGAACATCTGCTATCGTTCGCTACGGTTTTCTTAGAAAAGCGTTCGTGAAAGGGGGAAAAGGGGTAGTTTTTTTTAAATTCAAATAATATTAACGACTGACATGGAAAAAATATGGAATTCTTTATTACAAGGGATATGGCCATAAAACTTGGTTAGTTTAATAGAATATCTTCTCCTGAGTAATAATATGTTTTAAAATACAAACTCCTCCAGATAATAAAAAAGATATGGTCAAAATACTAGATAGTCACGGACACAGTGACAAACAGACTCTCAGGTTTGCATTCGCTATCGGTAACATTTTTTGACCGCGGTTTTCGAAAGGAGGCATAGGAGGGTGAGACAAGTCCAAAGGGGGAAATCTAAGAGTGAGTGAGGGGCAAAATTGAATATGTATTAGGCCAAAAAGCAAGTCTATTTTTAACTAATGCCAAGATCGGAGGGACCAACAGACAGAAAGTACACGATAATTGGGCTGAAATTTTGGCTTTCTTTTTTTAAATTGAATTCAAAATTTGGTAGACACCGATTTCTATTGGCCAGTTTAGGGGATATTGATGAAAAATTTGAAGGCTCGACGCCATTTGAAATAATACTGGCCATGAAGCAGGACGAGTCATAGACTGTGAAGTGTGACTTGCCTTATAATATAAATACTAAAGGGCGTCATAGTCCAGCCAGCGGCACATCTGAAGTTGTGCTAATTCAACGTACCTGTGTGTTTTTCTTGAATTTGTGGTAAGACAGAAATTATTAAATATTTTATTTAAAAATGTGAGTGTCAGATACTGCCATTTACAAAACATTACGACTGTAAGTACTTGACGAGGTCCCTAGCAGACTTATGCAGGGCGTAGAAGTTGATATCCTATAACAAACTACCAGAAATGTATAATACACATGTTTTCTTAGGTGGTCAGGTGGAATCATATCACCTATCATATTGTATGGATGTAGCGAGATCTGTGAGATAATCGCTAAATTCAGTAAGATTTTAGTCCTATGATAATAAATAAACCCGCCCGTGTGTGTCTGCCTATCTGCGTCCCCAAGGCCAGTAGAGCGCTGCCTTTGGTGCAGTGGAAATGCTTATAAAAATCCCGCCGTAAAGCCTACACGCTTTCCTAGTTTAGTTTTTGAGACTTTAAATAAACATTTTGCCCGATCTGCTGCACGAAACTGCGGCAAGACTTATAATTAACGATCTGCAAGAACTATGACCCAAACAGCTGTCTGAATTAACGTAATATTTTAACTTTAACGCTAAAATTAGTAGTAACTCGGACATTTTCCAGTAGTGTAAGAACGAAACGGCAGTATAATTAACGCCAATACTACCAACCGCCTTGCAAAACCCCTCTTCGCTCGCGATGCGGTCTCTTACTATAGACACGCTGTGGGACACGCCAGCAGATATAAACACACAGACAGTTTAAATTCTCGCCGAGTAATGTATTTCTGACGTCACACAAACTAGTGGTTTATTTGAAGAAAAAAAATGATAGAGAAGAAGGAGGGGGGAAGATGGCCGACTTATGGAAAAGTTAAATATTGACGATTAACAGTGACAAAACTGAAAATCTAAATGACAAATAATATAACCACAAAAATCATATAAAAAGATAGCTTATTGTCCCCTATGCAATAATATGCTTTAATATACATAGTAGCCCAAGTACCAGCCAAGATATTGTCATAAAACCATATATTCTAATACAGATTGACAAACGCACGATCTGTCCTTGCTTGTTTTTTTTTTTTTTTGGTAACATTTAAGGACGCAGATTTGAAAAAAAGAGGCATAGGAGGGTTTCAATCGGATTGGTTGACGATTAGGAGTAAAGGGGGAGGCAATAAATGTTAGCCAAAACTAACCCTCTTTTTGCATTGGCGTAACTAAAGCAGACTGACCAATGGACTACGAGACTCATAATGTGTTTGGAGTTTGGTTTTGCTTTTCCAAAAATAAATTCAAAATTTGGGAGTCGCTTGATTTCATTGGCAGTCCTAATAGATATTAGCAGAATCTTAGAGGGCTAAACGCCATTTGTCATAACATATTTGCCAAGGGACGATGAGACCAGAAGTGTTAATATATATTTCTAACAGTCTGAACAGTTGCAGTGAAAAACTTGGGCCATATCTGCTAGTCATCGTTACTTGTGTGTTATTTCGTTGAATCTGTGGTAAGAACGTATTTATTAATATTTTATTTAAAAATAACTTGGAGTGTGAGATACTGCCATATGAAAATTCTTTTACGACTGTAAGTATATATGCTTTTAGCAGAAGTATGCAGGGCCTATATGTTGATTCATCATATAACAAATTACCAGAGATATATACCCAAAAGATTGTGTAGGTTGTCAACGGGGAACATATCACCCACCTTATTGTATGGAAAAAGATTATTGCTGGAATGGCAGAGGCGTTGTAACCATTAGGGGAGAGGAATACTGGTATACATTGTTCCATCAAACTATAATGGTGAAATGTGTTGTCAGAAAGAGCTGACCCTGTTCTTTTGTTTATAATGCTTATGTATTAAATTGTGGAATATTGGTATGTATATATATATATATATTAAAGAAGGACGCATAACCTTCTTATTTCAGGGTTTTTGGTACTGACACTAAAGTTGTGCCAGGCTCCTGGTAAACTGTTCTATTCCTGACACAGTTTGAATTTTGCTGGGACCTTTGTCTGCCACAATCACCCCAGGAGGAGTGGAAGTTTGAATTTTTCGAGTACAAGCTGGCTACCACTACCTTCCAAGAAGTGTCAAATATTGTCCAGCAGGCATAGGAGACGATCTACCTGTGTTCTATTTCCAAGGTAAGTGCCTGTTTGGCACCAGGAAGCTCAACTACTATAAACTGTTATACAAAAAGAATTTAATCATGAAATAAAAGTTCCAAAATTGACAAAAGAAAAGAAATAAAAGATTGGGTGTGATGTTAACCAACAACCCACCATTTTATACCAGTATTATCATATATGCAGAATGGGAGAAGATCGGATACCACGACAAGCATGGGAAACAAAGAGCCAAGGATCCAGACCCCGAGGACGACCCAGAGTCCGCTGGGAGGACAACATTAGACAGTCTTTAAAGGATCGAGGACTAGAATGGAACCAGGCCTGGAGGAAGACAGCCGATAGGATAGTCTGGCGCTCTCTCTTCCAAACCTCTACACCTCACGGTAGAAGGGGAACGACTAAGTAAGTAAGTATTACCATATATTTAAAAAAACTACAACTACACACATATATTATCATAACATTTATATGTATGGACAGAAGATCCATTGTGTTATTATATTGATGTAAATAATTCCTTTGATTTCACTTTTGATTGTCTGTCCTGATTCAAAACAAATAGAGTCAGGACAATTAATTGTAAAAACTAACGTTTACACAAAATTCAACCCCTGACTTACTTAAGATAGTCTTTTAAAGTGTAGTTTGTATGTGATTGTCGTATTACTGTCTTGTTGAGGTGGATAATAATATAGTTGTTTGCATGTTTAGTTGGTTAAGGCAACATTAAACTCACATTACCCCTAGACATTATATTCATTTGCAATTAATTGAGCTAAAATAACTACTGAGTGAGATCTCCTGGTGGTAGCAGATAGATTTCCTGAGAATACATCAACTTCAACAATTAGACTCAGGAGTTTACATAGCTGACCTCACTCAGAATACAAAACATAACTCATAACACCAAATCCACAACAATGGAAAAAGATCATTGATAATGGCAGAGGTGTTGCAGCCATTAGGGGAGAAGAATGTGAAACTGGTACTACTTGTTACATCAGGGATGTGGATGTGCTGGGTTGGTCAGAGAGATCTGACCCAGGTCTTTTATTTTAATTATATTATTGTTTGTAAAATTGGTGGAGTAGATATTGTGCTGAGACAGAACATAATTTTCATGTTGCAGGGTTTCTTTGTCTGGCACTGTGCTAGTGCCAGATTTGCTGAAGTAAACTACTCTGAGTGAGAGTGAATGTGGCTCTAGAAGTAAAAGCTACTACCATATTACCGTATAACAAGTGTGGCTATTGGTCTGAAAGACATCTATCTACTATCGTCACGGGCCAGTTAAGTACAACAGACCTGGCCCGAGAGAATTCATCAACTTAGTAACCATATAAAAACTGAAATATAATATTAATTAAACCTTTTCCACCAATTCTCATGTATAATGAGAAAAGAAATGTTGTAAATAAAGACTGGGTATGATGTGAATACCTCGACCCGCCATCCAGTACTAGTTAAGACTTACTGTTCAAAAAAAAAGAAACGCAACATTATTGCAGTGATAATGAACACCAAATTTCAAACTTGTACCAAAATTTTATTTTACGGAATTAATGTTTCAATCTTGGCATGAAGAAACTTTCAGACTTTAACAATGAGATGATGTACATTAAATTTGGTTTGGGCTTTTATTCTTTGCGACTGAGGCCTCCGTTTCAGTAAGGTGTATGTCATCCTCTGGCCTCTATCAGAGAAAGACATCTCCTTGACATGGATCCGATTAGCCGTTGGATCTGTTGTTGTGGGATGGCTGCCCACTCTTCCCGCAGTGCAAGAGACAACTGTCGGAGATTGGCTGGAACCACGTCTCGCTTGCGGAGTCGTCTGTTGAGTTCATCCCATAAGTGTTCTATGGGGTTCATGTCTGATGACATGGCTGGCCACGGAATGGTCTGGACGTTGTTGTCAGCGAGGAACTGGGTGGTCAGTTGTGCCACATGAGGTCAAACGTTATCCTGCTGAAAAATCGACCCTCGTGCAAGCAGAAGTGGAAGGACGTGAGGACGAAGAATTTCAGCGACGTATCGTTGGGCATTCAGGCGTCCTTCAATTTGCACCAGGTCACTTCTTCCCATGAAGTTGATCGCCCCCACATCAGTACGCCTCCACCACCATGTGGAGGAGCCTCATCAACGCTGTTCTGGGCGTAGCGCTCATGGACTCTGCGGTAAACTCTTCTCCGTCTATCGTGTCGCTGGAGCACAAAAAATGATTCATCACTAAACCAAACTGTTACGCACAGATCATTTGTTGTCCAAAGTCTTTGTATAATCATTTTTTTTCGTAAAAAAATCTTTGTATGATCATTTTCTTGACTGAAATGTGTACGATATTATTTTACAGTCAAAGTGACATAACTCGAGATTTTGAGACTACTATTTTTTATGAGTTTACCTCCTCTTGGTTTGAGACTCGTTCGGTCTATAATTTCTTAAACGAAGCGTGACCATATCTCCTTATTTGGTAGTATCAGTCAAGTGTTGTAGATGTCTGAAACCTGTCTTAAGGTTTTCGATTCATGACCATAAAGGGAGCGATAGTGAATGTCTCTTATCTCGTATGTTCTTAGAATCGTCTTGTGTGAATTGATACTCACGTAGATGGGTTCTGCGCATGTCTAGACTTGGAGAGTTCGATTGTGGTTTCCGCCCAGGTCGGGAGTTAAAAAATGGTCTGAGCAGCGAGTGGACGCAAATCTGCGTCTTGTGATTTCTCTGAGGGAAATACATTGTCTTTGTGAGTTAGTTAGCTAACTAGACTATTTCCCAATGTTATTCAAGCCTGCCTGGAGGCATATGTTTTGTGGTTGATTCCGAATAAAGGTAATTCCTCTTTATTTGAACTTTTCGATGTCATCTAAAAGTTCGACATTTTTTGCTGCTCTTTGCTCGCTTGTGTGATTCAAAATGGAGAGGTACTTTTGATTAGGTTTCGCCACCGGTATCTTTATACCTGAACTAGTTATATATATATATATATATATATATATATATATATATATATATATATATATATATATATATATATTATATATATATATATATATATATATATATCTATATATATATATATATATATATATATATATATATATATATATATATATGGGTCGCTCTAGACCAAACAAGGCTATTGTCTGTGTTCCAGGATTCGTTATATCAGAGATCACATCCAAGTCAGATGGTTAGACTTATTAACGTTATAAAGGTTGGCTTGACCTGTATTCCCAGTATGCTATTCACGTGCAGAGGATAAATGGACTTATTGTACACATCTGATCTGCTAGCATCAGGAAGGGAGTATTTATTATTATCTATGAACAGTGATGAGATGCAGCTGACACTGTTGCAGAATTTATATGTATGAACTTTAGGTACCCAGATTTGGGCTATATATTATGTATACATCTTCACGAACCAGAACTTTATGTTATCGAATATGTGGAAGCTATTTGTTTACACTATGAATATTGGATTCTACATGACTATCAGCTGGCACTAATATTATTTTGAATACCGGAATTTCTTGAAACTATTGAACTGTGATGTCTTATGACGCATATTTACAATAACTGTCATTGCTGGCTACAAAAATTGATTTCAACGTGCCTTAACATTTTTGGTGGCCAGTCGTTGGTTTAACTTGGCATTTTGGCGCACCATTATCATTGTGGTGGCCAAATGTTTGTTTACTCTGGTACCAGCTATCAAGGGGGTCAACAAACCCAGACATCATCATCATACTAGATACAACTACAGCATCAACTACCACCTTACAAGAAATTTTGTTGAAAGTATCCGGATTTCCTGACAGTTGCTGATTTTTTGAAACTACCCGGCGCTGCTCGTGGGTATCCAGTTTTCCGAAGTTAGAAGGCCAAGTTCCGAGCAAATTGTTTTCCTGATCTGTAAGGAAGAAGGACAAGTGCCGTAACAACTGTTCCGGTCTCAGAGGTACTGTTGCGGATTCAGAAGGTCAAGTGCCGTAGCAACTGTTGCAGTATTAGAAGCTCATTTCCTTCGTCATGGCTGTTTATGGGAGCAGAAGTTAATCAACGTTGGATCATTATCCTCAGAATGCTGATTACATCCTGTTCTGCACCGTGCTGACGCTGGATTTATAGAAGTTAAGTGGCCTGTTTTGTTTGTGAACTGTGCCCTTATGTTCTAACTGAGCCTTCTGTACTTTCACACTTTCTCCTATTGTTTTCATGTTACATGTTTATATGTTATATGTTATTTGTATATTTATATGTTTATTTCTCTGCTGGTCTGGATGGGTGGTGACTGTCATAAGAAATACCACGTCATAGAGGTCTTATGATAGCGTTCTGTTAGGGGCAATTTCCTTTATTGGAAATTGTTAGCAATATTTTTGCTAATTTTTGTTAGTTGTGACGATATGGTCAGTGTTGTTTTCGGTATTTTTTCATACTCTTTAGTTTTGTTTTGATTTGTTTGTATTTGTAGGTCTACTCTTTCCTATTATTTAGTTCTTTACAAAAAATTTTTGTTTATACACTGTAGCGTCATTTGTTTGTCATATTTTCGCATTTTGTCATCACATTCTTTGTGATATTTCTTTTAGTTTTCGCTGTCTACTTATTTGACTTATGCGAATGTTTTCGTATTGTTCTGATCCTTGTTATTGTTTACATTGTTTGTTATTGTTTACATTGTTTGTTATTGTTTACATAGTTCTTGCATAGTTAGCCTTCACTATTGTTACATATATGCTCATGCACTATTGGTTTATAGTGCACTTATCATAACTAACTGGTGGTTTTTTGCTTATGCACTATTGTAGTGCAGTTATGATAGATAACTGATGGTTATGCACTGATTTATGTAGTGCACTGATGATTAAAAAGGGACATGTGATATTATTATACATTGAATAATACAAGTGTGGTGTCAAAGACTTGTTTCCCACAGAGGTTGGGTTAAACATTGGGATTATACAAGTACTTTATTAAGTCTTGTTACTATTAAGGTTGAAATAAGTTAATTAATTATTTCAGGTTGTGACTCATAATATTAGACATCATGTCTACACTTGATTACTTTATTGAACAAGGGAAATCCCTTGGCAAGACAGGTGATAAGTTGGAATAATATGCAACTGCTCAATATGATAAGGTATTAGAAGTTGAACAAAAAAAAATTGCAGATGCAGGTGGAGGAAAAGAGATTCCAAATGGAAATGGAAAAAACAAAAAAGAGAAGCAGAATCTCAGGAGAAGAGACTTGAAAAAGAGGCTGAAAATAAAAGACTTGAAATACAGGCTCAAGCTGAAGAAAGAAAGTTACAGGCTGAGGCTGAAGAAAGAAGATTACAAAGAGAGGCTGAAAATAAAAGACTTGAAATGGAAGAGAGAAAAGCAAAAATGGAGCATGAAGAAAAACTCTTAGCTTTGGAGTTAGAAAAGTTGAAGTTGTCTAGTAATGCTAATGATGCAAAATAAGGTGTCAGATAAGACTAATGCTAAGGATTTCAAGCTTAATCTACCAGCATTTAATGCCTCAATTGATGATATAACATTTTATCTAGATAGATTTGAAAGTGCATGTAAGGTGCATAACATAGATAAAACATTGTATGTTTATCATCTGTCCAAGATACTTAGAGGTGATGCTTTGACTTTGTTGGGTATGGTAGATGTGCCTGACAAGAACAACTATGAGGTTGTCAGAGCAGCATTGTTAAAGAAGTACCAACTTAACGAGGACGGATATCGTCTTCAATTTAAAAACATGTTACCAGAAACTGGAGTTGAATTCTCTGAATTCATCTCAAGGATACGTCTTACTTTTTTACGATGGGTTGAGCTGTCTAAGACAGAGAGTACATTTGAAGCTCTTATGGACTTACTACTTAGAGACAAGGTTATGTCTTCTGTTAATGAATCTTTTCTTTCATTTCTTCATGAGCGTAAGCCTAAAAACATAAAAGAAATGGAAGAATACTGTAGCCAGTATGTTACTGCACATCCTCACATAACCATTAGCAACTCTAAAGTAAAAGAAGGTCTGCCAGTTGCTTCGGCAGCACCTTATGGCCCAAATTTTATGCGTAAATTTCAGGGTAGCCAGCAGAATTTCAATAAAAAGAGTAACCGTAATTATGCCCAGAATCATAGCAATCAATTCCAGGGAGATTCTTCTTCCCAGAACTGGAGACAACCTAATATTACACGGTATTCTACTCCCGGTAACTTTAGAAATTTTCATAAAGGTAATCGGTATAGAGGAAAATATTTTTTCGCAGAGACCTCAATACCAAGATAATAGAGGTTCTCACCAGTATAGAGATGGTAATGACAGTTATGGAAACTGGAACTCAAACCAGGATAAAAATTACAGTAGGGACTTTAATGATTGCAGAGGCAATAATGGCCGCGGTAGATCGCAACATAAGAGAAAAAGATATCAACAGACAAACTCTGTTCAACAAGAATCTCAGGGAGCAGATAAACAGGTTAATAATGATAAAGACCATAATGCTATCGGATGCTCATCTTTTGATTTTGGTAGAGCAAATAAATGTATGCAATGCAGTACTTTATTTGACCCGAAGACCGTTACTACTTTAAGCTGTGGTCATCCTTTGCCCGCTCTTCCTGCTAATGTTGCTCATGACGGGAGAGGTTCTCTTATGTTACATAAGGGGCTTGTAAATAGTAATCCAGTCTCAGTGTTGTTTGATTCTGGATGTACTACTGTTGGTGTTAGACAATCTCTTGTAAATCCATCCTGTGCTACAGGAAAGGTCATCAAATGTGTCACATTTGGTGGCACGTTGGTAAAATATCCTACTGCCATAATACATATAGCTACTCCTTTCTTCACGGGAGATGTCCACGCGTGTCTACTTCCAAACCCTATTGCGGACCTTATTATTGGTCGTATTCACGGAATTAGGGAATGTACCCCGCAGCAGATTGCTGTTTGGGAGGAGCAAAACATGGAAGCTACCAATGCGGTGGTCACAAGAGCACATGCTCTGGATCCACCACAAACTTCATTAACTAATAATGATGAAGTAAATGACCAAGATAGTCACTTGACTATTTCACGTGACTCATTTATTAAATTGCAAGAAGAAGATCCTTCTTTACAAAAATTCTTCATTCTAGCAAAAAAAAGGTGATCCTAATCAAAATACTAATAGAAAATCTTGGATTTCTATGAAGAACGGCGTACTTGTACGTATGGTACAAGACTCGACTACGTCCACTCATTCACAAATTCTTGTGCCCAAGAGCATGAGATTGCAAATATTGCAACATGCTCATGACTCGCAATGTGCTGGACATATGGGTTTTTCCCGTACAAAGTCGAGGGTTCTTGCGGCTTTCTTTTGGCCATTTGTGAGCAAGGACATACGAATTTACTGTCGCTCTTGCAAAGTATGTCAGGAGGTCAAATCTAAAGGACCACGACATGCTGCGCCTATCCAGGCTGCTGACATTCCTATTCGCCCTTTTCAAAAAATGGCAATAGATATTATCGGTCCTTTTAGAATTAAGTCAGCTAGAGGACATCAATTTATTCTTACATGTGTCGATATGTGCACACGTTGGCCAGAGGCAATACCTCTCAAGAGCATCTCAACTGCTGATATCGCAGACGCTCTTTGGCTAATATTCTCTCGCTTGGGTTTTCCCGGAGAAATATTGTCAGACCATGGCACTCAACTTATATCGGACACTATGTCACAGGTAATGTCTATGCTACCTATTAAAAGGTCTCTCAGCAGTATCTATCACCCAATGTCTAATGGGTTAGTCGAACGTTTGAATAGGACTCTGAAAACTTTACTGGGGAAGATAACTGAGGATCATCCTCAGGATTGGGACAGGGTCTTACCCGCGGCTCTCTTTGCGTATAGAGAGGTCCCCAATGAACATACGGGGTTTTCCCCTTTTGAACTTGTCTTTGGCGCGCAACCGCGTGGCCCTATGTCTTTACTTCACGATCTAATCACTGCCGATAATATTAGCGATGAGACTCAATCTTCTTATGAGTATGTCATTGCTCTTAGGCAAAAGATCATCGAGCCATGCAAACTAGCAACTTCGTCTTCCGAATTTGCTAAAGAAAAGGCAAGGCAGTTTGCAAATAAGAATAGATGTCTACGACAACTTTGTCCAGGTGACAAAGCTCTCGTTCTACTTCCTTCAAGGGAGAACAGACTTCTTATTGCATGGAAAGGTCCATATGCAATAGTCTCCAAAATTTCCGATGTCGACTATGTTGTCGATATTGATGGAAAGCATAAAACTTTCCACATAAATATGCTCACGGAATTTCATGACAGACCAGACTATTTGCAGCCTATTTTCCAGGCAACGGACAATTCTCAAGTACCTCATGGTCATTACTCATCCCTGTCAGTTATACAGGATGAGGAAACTACTTTTTCTGATGTCAATCTTCCACTTCCTATGGTCCCACTTTATTCTACGGAATCTTGGAAAAACGTTACCGTTTCTCCTAATCTTTCCGCTGAGGAACATCGACAAGTTTCTTCGATGTTGCAAACATTTCAGGATGTTCTTACAGACATCCCGGGACACACACATGTCATCGAACATGACATTATACTAACTGACCATAATCCTATCAGAGTCAGACCCTATCCAATACCTATCCATTTTCAGTCACAAGTCGAAAAAGAATTGGATGAAATGATTCGATTGGAAATCATTGAACCATCCACTTCAGCATACTCTTCGTCTATGGTTATTGTTCGGAAGAAGGATAATAACATTCGCATTTGCGTAGATTATCGCAAATTGAACCAAGTTACGAAGTTCAATGCTGAACCTATGCCTTCATTGGAAGAGCTGCTAAATAAACTTGCTAATTCTAGGTTCTTTACCAAACTAGATTTGTCTAAAGGTTATTGGCAAGTTCCTCTAACTGAACGTGCCAAACCTTTTACAGCTTTTTCTACACCTAGGGGTTTATTCCAATGGAATTTCATGCCTTTCGGTCTTATGAACGCCCCTGCTACATTCGTACGCATGATGCGGCGAATTCTCGCATATCGTACAGATGTCATAGCATACTTAGACGATATCTGCCTGTTCAGTGTTTCCTGGGTCATCGGGTTGGTCATGGTCTTTTAAAGACAGAGGACCACAATGTTTCAAAAATACTTAACATTTCTGTCCCTAAAACAAAGAAACAAGTACGGAGTCTCTTAGGTTTGATCCAATTTTACGGACGATTCATTCCGAATCTGTCATCCATTATGGCACCGCTTTCTACTTTATTGAAGAAAGGATCGCCTAATCTGATCCGCTGGTCGCAAGAATGTCAATCCTCATTGGACCAGGTTAAAACTCTGTTTTCATCTCCACCTATCCTTAGGTTACCTACTATTGAGAAGACTTTTGTGCTTCGAAGTGACGCCTCGTCAACTGGGATTGGGGCAGCACTTATGCAGGAGTATTCTGATACTCTGCATCCGGTGATGTATATCTCTAGGAAATTAAATGCTGCAGAAAAGAATTACTCGGTTTTAGACCGTGAGTTATTGGCTATGGTATGGTCTATTCTGAAGTTACAAAGATTTCTTCTAGGCGCACACTTCATTGTGGAAACCGACCAAAAAGCGCTTACTGCTATTGAGAGCAAAAACTTGAAGAGCTCGAGGTCTACCCGTTATGCCATAGCTCTTCAACCATTTCATTTCTCGGTGCGAGCTATCCGTGGTTCGGATAATGTGATGGCAGACATTCTGTCCAGATGCCCACACGATTCCACATGATTCTTTTGTCATATATATTTCCTGATATACAGTCCAATGCTATAATGACATGTTGGCAAATATTTTCTCACTTTTTTTGAGGAATTTATAACATTGTACCATGTAATTATCTAAGAAGGCTTAGTTAGTGATATACGGGCCAAAAGATCACTCGGCCACATTTAGATAATATATTTTCATGATTGTATTAAGAGATTTAACAGTTATCTTTAAGATTTGTGTTATTGATATTTTCGCAGCACATCATTGAAGTCAGCGAGATTATGTCCATTGTGAAACTTTGATGATATCAAGTCCTGTCCTAGATTGGGAGCGGATGATGTTCACATCTTCTTCTATTTGATTGTATTCTTATCTACGAAGAACACATATTTTAGTTAATAATTACTGATGCATTATATGATGTAATAGTATAGTGCGGTATATTATTATATTACACCGCTATTTGCAACACATTGCATGATATTATAATAATGGATTTAATTTCATATATTGGCATGAGTGTAATTTGACTTTCATTATGATGTTCCCATCATTGTGGCGTGTGTTGGTGGCACCTTCCTGGAATATATACGCGTATACTTAGATAAATTTTTTCTCTAAAGATCTGAGATATGATCTCAGTTTCGCTCCATGCGTTGAGCTAGTTTGTTAGGTATATATCCGCGCATCATACGTGCGTTAGGAGCCTAGATTTTTCCGGCTCCAGGATTTTAAAAAAAATGTTTCATTTTTTTTTTCCCGGGAGGGTGCGGTAATGTTACGCACAGATCATTTGTTGTCCAAAGTCTTTGTATAATCATTTTTTTTCGTTAAAAAGTCTTTGTATGATCATTTTCTTGACTGAAATGTGTACAATATTATTTTACAGTCAAAGTGACATAACTCGAGATTTTGAGACTACTATTTTTTATGAGTTTACCTCCTCTTGGTTTGAGACTCGTTCGGTCTATAATTTCTTAAACGAAGCGTGACCATATCTCCTTATTTGGTAGTATCAGTCAAGTGTTGTAGATGTCTGAAACCTGTCTTAAGGTTTTCGATTCATGACCATAAAGGGAGCGATAGTGAATGTCTCTTATCTCGTATGTTCTTAGAATCGTCTTGTGTGAATTGATACTCACGTAGATGGGTTCTGCGCATGTCTAGACTTGGAGAGTTCGATTGTGGTTTCCGCCCAGGTCGGGGAGTTACAAAATGGTTTAAGCAGCGAGTGGACGCAAATCTGCGTCTTGTGATTTCTCTGAGGGAAATACATTGTCTTTGTGAGTTAGTTAGCTAACTAGACTATTTCTCAGTGTTATTCAAGCCTGCCTGGAGGCATATGTTTTGTGGTTGATTCCGAATAAAGGTAATTCCTCTTTATTTGAACTTTTCGATGTCATCTAAAAGTTCGACATTTTTTGCTGCTCTTTGCTCGCTTGTGTGATTCAAAATGGAGAGGTACTTTTGATTAGGTTTCGCCACCGGTATCTTTATACCTGAACTAGTTATATATATATATATATATATATATATATATATATATAGTATATGTATATATATATATATATATATATATATATATATATATATATATATATATATATATATATATGGGTCGCTCTAGACCAAACAAGGCTATTGTCTGTGTTCCAGGATTCGTTATATCAGAGATCACATCCAAGTCAGATGGTTAGACTTAGGAACGTTATAAAGGTTGGCTTGACCTGTATTCCCAGTATGCTATTCACGTGCAGAGGATAAATGGACTTATTGTACACATCTTATCTGCTAGCATCAGGAAGGGAGTATTTATTATTATCTATGAACAGTGATGAGATGCAGCTGACACTGTTGCAGAATTTATATGTATGAACTTTAGGTACCCAGATTTGGGCTATATATTATGTATACAGCTTCACGAACCAGAACTTTATGTTATCGAATATGTGGAAGCTATTTGTTTACACTATGAATATTGGATTCTACATGACTATCAGCTGGCACTAATATTATTTTGAATGCTGAATTTCTTGGACTATGTTGGTGATGACATATATATCATGACTGTTTTGTGGCGTGCAATAAATGGTAGAAAACGAAAAATGAAGTTACCATTTTTATGAGTCTACACATCATGTTGCCTGTGTTGTACTCTGGGAACCATTCTACTACAACCTACACAGCAACATCCTAAACCAGATAAGACACCTACATCTTACACTTTAATACCTGGTGTCGATAGGGGTGGTGAATTTGATGTCAGCCTAAATACCACCCTTATCACAAACCCGTCTCCAGTCATTCCCAACGGTCGATTGACGATGCTGGTTCGCCCACTGCAGTCGGTTCTGGCGATGCCAGTCCGTAAAAACATGACCTCTGTAGGGTATTCTAGCCCAAAGACCAGAGTGGTGCAGCCGGATCCTGACCGTTTGATCTGAAATTTGACGAGCTGCTGACATTGACTGGACTGTGGAGGACGCAGATGCAAGTCGATTCCTGAGGTGACGCAGCCGTATGAAGCGGTCTTCGGCAGGAGTTGTGACTCTGGGTCTTCCACTGCGCGGCCGGTCTGCCACTGAGCCAGTTTCTTGAAATCGCCTCCAAAGGCGACTAATGGTGCTTCTAACCACATTAAATTGTCTGGCCACTACACTTTGTGACTGTCCAGTCTCTAAACGTCCAATGATGATGAGTCGTTGTTCTGTAGTGAGATGAGCCATACTTGCACATTGAATTTTCAACTGAATTTATTCGAGGAGCGTCAATCTTTTATAGGCATTCAATAATATGGTCAGAGAGTTTTGTGTTTAGTAAGTTTCACGGGATTCTCATGAACCTGTCACGAGTTATTGTCAAAAATGTTGTTTTGACCTTGACCTCTTTCATGACCTCACGAATAATGAGGTGAGTACAATTCAGGTAACCACGAGAAGTTAATGACCAGGTGGACTCAGTCGATAGGTTGACTGATGTCCAATCAGCGAATATCTTTTATAAAAGTAACACCAAAAAAGTTGCGTTTCTTTTTTTGAACAGTATATATATAGGTTTAGTAACATCATTATTAGAGTTTAAGGTATATGTACGGACAGTACGTCCTTTTTTGGTTTAATTGAATATATGTAAATATAACTTGATTTCACTTGATTTGTCAGTCCTGACCAAAAGAATATTGGGCTCAGGACTAATAAAAGTGTAAAAAGATTTATAATACCAAACTTAAAACCCAGTGTTAATCGAGTTGATCATAGAAATTAATAATTGTGAGTGTTTTATCTATTGGGTCACTATCTCACCACATTTTCATTACCCTAGACATTAAACGTAGCTATCAGACATACTAGTCTAAAATAAGACTGAGTGAGATCGTAGGGTGGTAGCAGAAAGGTTCTCTGAGAACACCCTTCATAAATTGTTATACTCAGAGGCCTTCACAGCTGGACCTCAATCAGTTACACTCTCAACATAACACCAACATTTCATAACATCTAAATCCACCACAAAAGCAAGACTTCAAAACCCAGTCCCTGCAGACCCGCGTAGAACAGTGCAAACTACGATGGTTTAGCCATGTCTGCAGAATGAGAGAAGATCGGCTACCACGACCAGTATGGGAAACTAAGACCTCAAGGTTGACCCAGAGTGCACTGAGAGGACAACATGAGACAATCTCTGAAGGGCCGAGGACTGGATTGAAACCAGGCCAGGAGGAAGACAGCCGACGTGATAGTATGGCGCTCTTTTTGGCAATCCTCTGCACCCCAGGGTAGAAGAGGAACGACTAAGTAAGTAGAAGTAGGGTTTTCTATAAATTTTCTTGCCAGTTCATCCTCATCATCATCATAATCATCATCATAATCATCAGCATCATCATCATCATCATCATAATCATCATCATCATTAGCACTATCATCGTTTTCCATTTACAATCCTTCATGGGCACAGGAAACCTCTGTAGTTGACCTCTGTCAAGAAACTCCTGAACTCTGGTAACAGGGGTTTCTGTGGAAATTTATTGCATTAAATAAGGTAACCAAATCCATGCAGAACCTCTCACTAGTAAATTTTTACGACATGCCAGAGAGGGTGAAGATTCTGTTCTTTCTCCGTCTCTCATGAGATCTCCAGAATGCAAACGAGTTTAGGGTGTTTAGTGTTTAAAATGTCATGGTCATGTTTCTGGTCTTTAAGTGTTCTGAAAGCGAACTCCAACCATTTTTATGCCTTGTCTTTGTGGCTAGTCATTGCAGATTACGTTCTGATGATTCCTACTTACTTATACTGTATTTCTTCTCTTGATGCCTAGCTTCAAGTCTTTCTATTCATATAGCTTTCACGGATAGATTATTCCTCTAAATATCTCAAAGTATTTAAAGATGTCTGTGTGTCTATATTGTTTAACGTGCATGCAGCTTGTTCCTAAAAGAATACCCACTGATCCTAGTGACTTGTTGGATAACAAGCTTATCATATCTCGTATAGTGGGGGCTCGGAGTGGCTAAGAGGTATGGCGTCCGCCTCTAATTCTGAAGGTACCAGGTTCGCTCCCAGTACGGGGAATATAATTGATGGACATTGTTTTCACAACCAGTGGTTACTAATGTTGGCATACTCCCCCTGATCTCTTGGGTAGTGCAATGGGATACCTATCCTTCCCGGATAAGGGCGAAAAAATGTGAGGTCATATGTGCTAACTGTGCACATTAAAAATAACACTGCAGTTGGAAATCGTAAAGAGTAGGCCATATGACCGCTGTCCAGGCAAAATTAAAAAATTGGAAAAACCTACCCATCACAAAAATATTTATAGAATATTGATGCGTGATGCCATATGATGATGGATGGTATCCGCATGTCTGGTTTTGTGTAGTGTGCAGATGTGTTCAGTCAAACAATGTTCATACAAAAATAACAGGGCAATCCACATAGGACGTCAGTAAACTCACGACGTATAAAGTCAATGATTCTTGAAACAGCCGTTGACGTTTTTCTTCATTATTTATTGTGGACGCCACAGTGACAAAATGGTTACGCGAATATGTGGGCACATCAAACAGTCATTATCACAGCAACATTCAATACAGCAATAGACGGTAGACAGCATTACAATGATGAGTCAGATGCATGTTATATTTCATAGTGCTGTAAATGTAGTCAGGTGAAAAACTCCATCCTTTTCTATAACAGCCAGGAGATAACCAGATATATGAGATCAGTTCACTCTCCTTAGTCTGACTTCAGCAAGACAGACACGTCTGCCGAAGTATAAATAATGTCCTCAAAAATATCCTCTAGATAACAAAGGTTTTCCAAACCTAGTTCAGGTAACCAAGTAGCAAGTAATAGTCCTTGGGACCTGCATCAACCGATGCAACACAATACAGCGACATGTGAGCTAGGAAAACATCTCGTGACGACGACTTTCGAAGACAGGCTATGAACCAGAAATCGTTCACGACCAAAAATCGATAGAGTTAATGAAAAAGTCAATTTACCTTGCTTTCCGGAAATACACAGAAATATTATGCCTCCCGGCATGTGCAAATACACTAGAGGTATTATCTCGAATAAACGAAATATCCATAAGAGGACTACACATCCCTGACAGAACAAAAAATAGCGGAGATCCCCTCTTCAACGAGGCATCTCTTTCGCCATTCCAAATCGCTCACTCCACTAGTGGTGGGCGGAAACCGATCGACCAAGAAGCAAGACAAGTCATGCGCAGTCCAGCGCAAAATGACCACAGCTCAAACTTAACTGCATTCGATACCAACGCGAGAAGACAAATGCTTACCGAGAAAAGTGACTATAAATTTCAAGCAGTTGTTGCCCTTGCGTTATAAAATAGATATTGAAATAAAACGATGTTGCGAGAATTTATCACGCAACATATCACCACCTCCTCCCGATAAAAAAAAAATGTGGAACATATTTTTTTTTTTCAATATCAAAGAGCATGCGATAAGCGGCTCAAAACGCACGAATTATGCGCTGATAATTAACTAAATTGCCTAACATGAGGCTAAATATAGAGTGTCTGGTGAGGATATACCTCAACAGAAAAATAAATATGTCTCAAAAAATATTCACATCGGGGAGGTGTCACCAACACACATCACGTTAGCATGTAAACACAATATACGTATGCAAGTTACCATAATCATCATTAAACAGCATACTCTAATATTGTCTTTAAAAATGGATGTACAAATCTGATAGGAAAATTTAAATAGTACATTATTTGACATGTAATGACATAAGTACATAGTAAAGTTAAACTACATGACGATCCAGGACATATGCTCTGGTATTCCGAGGGTAAGTACACAATCTAGAACTCGTCATGCTTGATACTAGTAAGGTAAGTCCTCAGCTCAACAATGACATTCTGAGAAAGTACAAGCAATATAATGCTAATTAATAACTAATATGCTTCATAAGGTACAATACATTATTAATAATTGTGGCTGTTTAGTAAACTAACGGCCCTTATATTAACTACTCAGTCCTCCTCTATCATCTTAAAAAACGAACAGAAGAAGATGACAACAAAGCACGATAGTGTGTACATATAAAGTGAGTACAGATGTGCTAATCTATTGTAGTAATATAGGTGTGTTATGACTCTGTAATATATAGGAATATAGGACAGAAGTATTAGTTAGAGTCATGTGGGCATAATAGCTGTAAGAGCTTTCTGATCAGTCTCTAGAATGAAATGTGCGCCCAGGAGGAATCTTTGTAGCTTTAGAATTGACCAAACCATCGCTAACAACTCACGGTCTAAAACCGAGTAGTTCCTCTCTGCCGCATTTAGTTTTCTAGAAATGTACATAACAGGATGCAGAGTATTTGCATATTCTTGCATCAGTGCTGCTCCAATCCCAGTGGATGAAGCATCACTCCGAAGAACAAAAGTCCTATCAAGAGTAGGTAATCTTAAGATGGGAGGAGAAGAAAATATATTCTTGATTTGGTCTAATGAAGATTGGCATTCTTCAGACCAACGGACCAGATTAGGCGAACCTTTCTTCAACAATGTTGAGAGAGGTGCCATGATCGAAGATAAATTTGGAATAAATCTCCCATAAAATTGAATTAAACCTAAGAGACTCCTAACTTGTTTCTTCGTTTTAGGAACAGAGATGTTCAGTATTTTGGAAGTATTGTGGTCTTCTGTCTTCAAGAGACAATGACCAACACGATGACCCAGGAAAGAGATTTCACCAAAACCAACAAAAGCTTTAGAAGGTTTCGCTGTCAAATTATTCTCACGTAGAGTGGACAGTAAGTCATATAACCCTAAATAGTGATCTTCCCAGGTATCACTGAAGAGACAGATGTCATCTAAGTATGCGATGACATCCGAACGATGTGACAGAATTCGACGCATCATGCGAACGAAAGTTGCAGGGGCGTTCATGAGACCAAAAGGCATAACATTCCATTGAAATAGACCCCTAGGTGTAGAAAAAGCAGTAAGAGGTTTGGCATGCTCTGCTAAAGGCACTTGCCAATAACCTTTAGACAAGTCAAGTTTAGTGAAGAATCTAGAATTAGAAAGTCTAATCAGTAGATCTTCTAACAAAGGCATCGGTTCAGCATCGAACTTTGTGACCTGATTCAATTTGCGATAATCAACACAAATTCGTATGTTCTTATCCTTCTTCCGGACAATAACCATGGAAGAAGAATATGGTGAAGTCGATGGTTCAATTATATTTAATTGAATCATTTCATCCAATTCCTTTTCCACTTGCGACTGAAAGTGTATAGGAATAGGATACGGCCTAACCCTAATTGGATTATTGTCGGTAAGAATTATGTCATGTTCTATGACATCTGTGTGTCCAGGAATGTCAGTGAGAACATCCTGAAATGTTTGTAACATCGACGAGACTTGTCGATGTTCGTCCCCAGAAAGATTAGGAGAAACCGAAACGTTTTTCCAAGATTCCGTGGAATGTAATGGAACCACCGGAAGGGGAAGATTGACATCAGAGAAGGTAGCTTCCTCATCCTGTATGACAGACAGGGATGAATAATGACCGTGAGGTGCAGGAGCATCATCCGTTGCCTGGAAAATAGGCAGCAAATAGTCCGGACGTTCGTGAAATTCCGAAAGCATGTTTATGTGGAAAGTTTTATGCTTTCCATCGATATCGACCACATAGTCAACATCGGAAATCCGAGAGACTATTGCATACGGACCTTTCCATGCAATAAGAAGTCTATTTTCCCTACTGGGGAGTAGGACGAATGCTTTGTCACCTGGACAAAGTTGTCGTAGACATCTATTCTTGTTAGCAAACTGTCTTGCCTTCTCTTTAGCAATTTCTGATGAAGCAGTTGCTAGCTTACATGCCTCAATGATCTTTTGTCTAAGAGCAATGACATACTCATATGAGGATTGAGTTTCATCGCTAATATCATCGGCAGTGATGAGATCGTGTAATAAAGACATAGGGCCACGTGGACGCGCGCCAAAGACAAGTTCGAAGGGAGAAAATCCTGTGTGTTCATTAGGGACTTCTCTATAGGCAAAGAGAGCCGCGGGTAAAACCCTGTCCCAATCTTGAGGATGATCTTCAGTTATCTTACCAAGCAAAGTCTTGAGCGTTCTATTCAGACGCTCAACTAACCCATTAGACATAGGATGGTAGATACTACTGAGAGATCGTTCAATATGTAAGGTAGACATTACCTGTGACATAGTGTCAGATATGAGTTGAGTGCCATGGTCTGATAATATTTCTCTGGGGAACCCCAAGCGAGAAAATATCAACCAAAGAGCATCTGCGATATCTGTAGTAGATATGCTCTTAAGAGGAATAGCCTCTGGCCAACGTGTGCACATATCGACACATGTAAGGATAAACTGATGTCCTCTGGCCGACTTGACCTTAAAAGGGCCAATAATATCTATGGCCATTTTCTGAAACGGCCGAATAGGAATGTCAGCAGCCTGGATAGGCGCAGCATGTCGTGGTCCTCTAGATTTGACCTCCTGACATACCTTGCATGATCGGCAGTAAATACGAATGTCCTTATTGACAAAAGGCCAAAAGAAAGCCGCAAGGACTCTCGACTTCGTACGGGCAAAACCCATGTGTCCAGCACATTGCGAGTCATGAGCATGTTGTAATATTTGCACTCTCATGCTCTTGGGAACAAGAATTTGCGAATGTGCCGACGTAGTCGAATCTTGTACCATACGTACAAGTACGCCGTTTCTCATTGCAATCCAAGATTTTCTATTTGTATCCTGATTCGGATCACCTTTCTTCGCAAGAACGAAGAATTTTTTTAAAGAAGGATCTTCTTCTTGCAATTTTATGAAAGAGTCACGAGTGATTACTAAGTGACTATCTTGGCTATCAACTTCATTATCACTATTCAGTGAAGTTTCGGGTGTTTGTAGAGCTTGTGCTCTTGTAACCACTGCATTTGTAGCTTGCATGTTATTATCTTCCCAAGCAGCAATCTGCTGTGGGGTACACTCCCTAACTCCGTGAATACGACCAATAATAAGGTCCGCAATAGGATTAGGTAAGAGACAAGCATGCACATCACCAGTAAAGAAAGGAGTGGCAATGCGAATTACAGCAGTAGGATATTTTTTTCTAGAGTGCCGCCAAATGTGACACATTTAATAACCCTTCCTGTAGCACAAGATGGATCTACAAGCGATTGTCTAACACCAATAGTGGTGCATCCGGAATCGAAAAGTAGTGAGACCGGAGTATCATTAACAAGACCCTTATGTAGGATTAAATAACCCCTCCCGTCATGCGCAACAGCAGCAGGAAGAGCGGGAAGTGGGTGACCACAACTCAAAGTAGTTATGGTACCCGGTTCGAATAAAGTACTGCATTGGGGGCATTTGTTTGCTCTCTCAAAGTCAAAAGCAGAACCAGTGACAGCGTCAAAGTTTTTACTATCAACAACATGATTACAGGCTCCCTCAGTTTCCTGTTGTACAGCATTAGCCTGCTGATATCTCTTTTTTTGTGTTGAGATCTACCTTGACTATTATTACCTCTGAAGTTATCAGAGTTATTATTATCTCTGCAGTTATTATGGTCTCTATTGTAATTGTTATCCTGGTTCGAATTCCAGTTTCCACGATTACTATCATGTTCACATTGATGCGAACATCTATTTGTTTGGTTCTGAGGTCTTCGGCAGGAATAACCTCTATTACCATATCCTCTTTTGAAATGCCTATAATTATTAGGGTGATAGTAACGACCACTATCAGGTTGTCTCCAATTCTTCGAAGAAGAATCACCATGAAATTGGTTTCCATGATTTTGACAGAAATTACCGCTGCTCTTTCTATCAAAATTTTGTTGGAATCTACGAGCAAAGTTTTGACCATACGGAGCTGCCGAAGCAACTGGTAAACCTTCTTTCACCTTAGAGTTACCCATGGTTATGTGTGGGTGTGCAGTTACGTATTGGCAACAGAAATCTTCCATTTCTTTTATTGTTTTAGGTTTACGTTCATGAAGGAAAGCAAGGAAAGACTCATTGACAGACGACATGACTTTGTCTCTAAGTATTAAGTCCATAAGTCCTTCATAAGTTTTTTCCGTCTTAGATAGTTCAACCCATCGTGAGAAAGTAATGCGTATTCTTGCAATAAACTCGGAGAATTCAACTCCATTTTTCAGGTAACATGTTTTTAAATTGTAGACGATAGCCGTCTTCGTTAAGCTGATATTTCTTTAACAAAGCGGCCCTGACAACCTCATAATTGTTCTTGTCAGGTTCATCCACCATATTTAATATACTTAGAGCTTTACCTGTCAGTATCCCTGATAACTGATAAACATATTTTGCTTTGTCTATGTTATGAGCTGTACATGCTTGTTCAAATCTGTCCAGATAGAACATTATGTCATCACTGGAAGGACTAAATGTTGGTAACTTAATCTTAAAAGTATCATTATTAGCCTTACCAGAAGATGAACCCTTGTTTGAATCATTACCATTACTCATGTTCATCAATTTCAATTTTTCCAACTCTAAAGCTAAGACCTTTTCTTCATGTTCCATTTTTGCTTTCTCTTTCCTCTCATCAGACTCTCTCTGTAATCTTCTCTCCTCAGCCTGAGCCTCTATTTGAAGTCTTTCAGCTTCTTTCTCAAGTCTTTTATTCTCAGCCTCTTTTTCAAGTCTTTTATTTTCAGCCTCTTTTTCAAGTCTTTTATTTTCAGCCTCTTTTTCAAGTCTTTTATTTTCAGCCTCTAGCTGGAGTTTTCTTTCCTCAGCTTCTGATTCCCTTTTTTTTTTTTCCATTTCCATTTGGAATCTTTTTTCATCCACCTGCATCTGCAGTTTCTTTTGTTCAGCTTCCATCTGCAGTTTCTTTTGTTCAGCTTCCATTGCTTTATCATATCGAGCAGTTGCAAATTCTTCTAACTTATCACCAGTCTTCCCAAGCAATTTACCCTGCTCAATAAAGTGCTCAAATGTAGACATGTTGTCTAACATATGCGTCCAAAACCTGAAATAATTAACTAATTTATTTCAAACCTAAGTGTAACAAGTCTTAATTAAGCACTTGTATATTCACATCACCTTATATTATCCCAGTCTCTGTGGGAAACAAGTCTCCAATCAAAGAACTTGTATATGAAATATCAACAATCAATTCTTGATCATAAGTGCACTTCTCATTCAATAGTGCACGACACTATTCATCATTCATTTATCATCAGTGTAGTAGTAACAGTGCATTAGCATAGCCCATTAACTAATTACTATAACTGTAAACAATGACTATGTAAACACATGCAGAATGTAAACATTGAAAATGTAAACAATGCAAACAATGTAAACAATAACAATGTAAACAATAACAAAGATCAGCAACAATACAAAAACGTTCGCAGAAATCAACTAAAAATAAAGCAGAAATTAATGAAATATCACAAAAAAATGTGACGATATCTGCGCTATAATTAAACAAAATACATGACACCACAGTGTATAAACAAAAAATGTTGTATGAAACTAAATTATAGACAAGAGTAGGCTAACAAATACAAACAAATCAAAACAAAACTAAAGAATGCGAAATAATAACGAAAACAATATTAAAACATGTCATCACAGCTAACATAAATAGCAACAGAAGTCGCTTAGCAAATTCCAGTATCGGAAATTTGCTTACCCTACAGAAAACGCTCACAATAGACGACCTCTATGACGTGGCATAATCTAACGGAGACACCACCCAACCGAGAACCCGCTGAAATATAAACATATAAATATACAAATAACATATAGACATATAACATATAGAATGAGATGATACACAGAAGACTCAGCAGAAGTATAAGGGCACAGTTTACATACAAACAGGCCACTTAACTTATAGGCTTCCAATCGTCGAACAGCAGAAAAAACGGATGTCAATCAACGTCCTAAAGAGCGAAGCTCCAACGATGATGGCACATCTGAACTGCTTCCACTGCTAACACGATGGTACAAGAGCTTCTGAAATACTGTGTGTTGAGTTGTTTCGGCACTTGACCTTCTAATCCAAAAGTAAGTTGATGGAAATCGGTACTTGGCCTTCTTCAGAAAACAACCCGTTTCAACCGGCACTTGACCTTCTCAACAAACGACAGCACTGGAACCTTGACAGCAGCAACTTGCTTGACTTGCGTAAAAGATAACAGCAGTCCGAGTTATCCGGCAACATGTAACAACGCCGGGTACTGTCAAATTCTTGTTTCCGTCAAAAAAATTGAAATTTTGACTTTTACCGGGCAACGCCGAGTACTTTGAAAATGGTGAAGATGTTGACTGTATTGAAGAATGTTAATTTCTTGAAGGATGCTGATGAATTCTTGTTGAAAATGAAGTGGGTAAGGGACCCCGTGTTTGCTGGTACCAGAATCAAACCAGCTTATGGCCACCGAATGATGCGTGATGCCATATGATGATGGATGGTATCCGCATGTCTGGTTTTGTGTAGTGTGCAGATGTGTTCAGTCAAACAATGTTCATACAAAAATAACAGGGCAATCCACATAGGACGTCAGTAAACTCACGACGTATAAAGTCAATGATTCTTGAAACAGCCGTTGACGTTTTTCTTCATTATTTATTGTGGACGCCACAGTGACAAAATGGTTACGCGAATATGTGGGCACATCAAACAGTCATTATCACAGCAACATTCAATACAGCAATAGACGGTAGACAGCATTACAATGATGAGTCAGATGCATGTTATATTTCATAGTGCTGTAAATGTAGTCAGGTGAAAAACTCCATCCTTTTCTATAACAGCCAGGAGATAACCAGATATATGAGATCAGTTCACTCTCCTTAGTCTGACTTCAGCAAGACAGACACGTCTGCCGAAGTATAAA
The DNA here is from genome assembly GCA_024509875.1 of Oreohelix idahoensis. NCBI lineage: Eukaryota > Metazoa > Mollusca > Gastropoda > Stylommatophora > Oreohelicidae > Oreohelix > Oreohelix idahoensis. The sequence continues at coordinate 8,129 of JAMPIV010008108.1, read as the reverse complement.
TAATGTCCTCAAAAATATCCTCTAGATAACAAAGGTTTTTCAAACCTAGTTCAGGTAACCAAGTAGCAAGTAATAGTCCTTGGGACCTGCATCAACCGATGCAACACAATACAGCGACATGTGAGCTAGGAAAACATCTCGTGACGACGACTTTCGAAGACAGGCTATGAACCAGAAATCGTTCACGACCAAAAATCGATAGAGTTAATGAAAAAGTCAATTTACCTTGCTTTCCGGAAATACACAGAAATATTATGCCTCCCGGCATGTGCAAATACACTAGAGGTATTATCTCGAATAAACGAAATATCCATAAGAGGACTACACATCCCTGACAGAACAAAAAATAGCGGAGATCCCCTCTTCAACGAGGCATCTCTTTCGCCATTCCAAATCGCTCACTCCACTAGTGGTGGGCGGAAACCGATCGACCAAGAAGCAAGACAAGTCATGCGCAGTCCAGCGCAAAATGACCACAGCTCAAACTTAACTGCATTCGATACCAACGCGAGAAGACAAATGCTTACCGAGAAAAGTGACTATAAATTTCAAGCAGTTGTTGCCCTTGCGTTATAAAATAGATATTGAAATAAAACGATGTTGCGAGAATTTATCACGCAACAAATATATGATTCCTGAATGCACACATTGGGATGCTCGACGGTGCTACGCAGTTCGTACACTGTACTGAGATCCTCCTTGTGTGATCAAAGGGACGAAAATTGGAGCACTGATGGAGTTGTCCGTGTGAAATGAAGATGGTGCTTAAAACCAAAACCATAACAAAAAACAAAACAACAAAGTTTTGTCCTTAAGAATGTGAGGAGGCTGCATGGAATGTGTTATTGCAATGTAAATTACTTTTCATGTATTAGTTTATCCACCCAGAAGTAGAGTCACAACACACTCTTGTAGAGTCACAACACAATCTTGTAGAGTCACAACACAATCTTGTAGAGTCACAACACAATCTTGTAGAGTCACAACACAATCTTGTAGAGTCACAACACAATCTTGTATCAGAAATACTTAAATTATTTGATCATTACCAGGGCTGTCTGAAGTATGGTCCTAAAATCTCAAGACAGCTGGAGGAGATGAGGAGATACCAGGTGGTCATTGTGATAATCGGAGAGGAGGAGAAGAGGTAAAGGAAAAGCCATTTTAAACATCATCATCATTATCTTGTTTTACTCTTGTGTGTGCGCATGTTTGTGTGTAGGTGTCGTGGGGTGAAGGGAAAGAAAGGCAAAGGCGGCCGGGTGGACCACCACTTTATTGAAGTGCAAAAGAGGTGGGACGGACAGTATCACTGAGTAGAACTTTTGAGTGACCTTCGAGGTAAAATAGAATTGGTTACTAAATGACCTCGATCTTAGTTTCAACTCCACAATTTGAAGAAGTAGACACCCACTATCGCTTTTATTCTGACAGACAGATAGAGAGGACCAGAAGAAGTGTTGGGAACATTCTGAATGATGGCACCAATCTTTTACAAAATTTATTAAAGAAAAACACACACACACACAAATATATCATTGTATCTAAATCAGATAGACATTAAAATTATATCCCTTTCTATTTGTAACACAAAAGAAACAATAAAACAAATAATTATTGCATCAACGCATGAAATAATAAAATAAATTGACATAGAACCAACAATACACAACCAGAGTTACATCACGGTACGGGAGAATACTCTCACAAATGAGGATATCACACAAATTGAGTCTTAAATGAGTCACTTATTCGCCCTTCGAGTTGGGTGGCAAATGGTAGGCCTTGTTAGTCTTGATAAGTAAATTTACTGTTGGAATTTCCCTACAAACTTCCGTGTGGTTCTACATAAGAAGGAGTACAATTTCAGTAAAACCTCCCTTTCATGTTGATCAATGGCTGGGTAATGAGGTGGTTCCTGGCTGTGGGCCAGATCAAGATAAACAGGCGAATTATTTCAACAGCGCAGGAAAAACTAATGCAAAAGTACACTGCGACATTTTGGAGCCAAGAGCGACCTGGGGCCCTATGATTTAATACAACTAGCAGCTGATTAACTTCTGTGTGGCAAGGTGGGGCGGTTTGTCAAGCTCAGCTATGCCAGTTAATAAATATTAGACAAACATAAAGGTATGTTTTCAGGCACTCGTAAGAAATAAATAAGTAGAACACTAGACAATAGAAAAACAACAGACGTGAGTCGCTTACACAGGACTCGAACCCAGGACCTTCCGTGCGACAGCCCCGCCTAGCTATACAAGCGAATCACACTATACTCCCTGCCATCTAGGCATCACCAACAATGATGCTTCGATGACGGGTCATTAGTGCGAACCGCAAGACATAACACCGGAAATTTACCATGGGCAGTCCAGCCTATCAATGACTTAATCACTTCTGTTGTTCCCCTATTATACAGTTTAGGTCAGTCCACACAAGACAAAGACCTTAAGACAAAGACCTTAATACTGTGTCTAGTAAATGATAGTAAACTAAAAACAGTAAGTACAGGTCAGGGGGTAGGTTTTTGGTATTGTACAAACATTTATAACACATAAGGAAGGGAAACCCGAGGCCTGTAAACAGTAAATAAATATTAGACAATATATTTTCTGGTCAAACGTTCTATATGACTTTCTTTTCAACTATGCCAGGGGCGCCAACAACGTTGATAAAAAAAAGGGTTTTTTTTTGGTGACTGGGTGACTGCGTCGAAATCTGGGTAGTTTTGCTTAAGCTCTATACTGCCCAAAAAATTAAGGCAGTGTTGACCAAGGACTAGCGAGCAATGAAAACCGAGCTGTTTGTCTGAAAAGAAATACACTCACACATTGTTATATATATATATATGTGTGTGCGTGCGTGCGTGCGTGCGTGTGTGTGTGTGTGTGTTTGTGTGATTGTGTGTGCGTGTGTGTTTGTGTGTGTGTGTGTGCGCGCGCGCGTGTGTGCGTGTGTGTGTGCGTGTGTGTGTGTGTGTGTGTGTGTGTGTGTGTGTTTCCAGACAAACAGCTCGGTTTTCATTGCATGTATATATAAAAAACAAACAAACACCCGTTAAGCAAAAATAACCATTATTACATGTCAACACATCACCCCCAGCTCCCCTTTCCTTATGGCCCAGCGCTGTGCTCGGGAAAAGTCCTGTGAGGTTCCTGGCTTCACATGCAGCTCGCTACTGGCGAAAATGTAAACACTAGAGCGTTTATATATAGCACTCTAAAGCTCAGGTAAATGGTTACCATAAAAAGTGTTCGAGGCCTTTTTTACTAATGAAAATGTGCATTCACAAAATATGAGCTATACAGATATTCAGTGTGTGCCCATGGCACCCTCAATACACTTGGTGTAAAGTTTGTTTGTTCCTCAAAGCGATAACAACAATAACAATGATAATAAAATTAAGAGTTACAAATGCTTTAAGGGCCTTCCCCTTTGTCTGGAGAACCACCACAAAGACTCCACCACTTTACACACAAGACCCGTGAGGTCGTAAGTTTTAATTTAACTGATGAATATCTCTCAAGAAAACGTGTTATTTTTTCCCTTACGAGAGATTATCCACACTGGAAAATTAATTTGCTGAGCAAAAATATTGGACTGATAAAATTATGAAAATATTTAACATAGATAAATATAAACAACCAAATTTAGTTTACATTAATTTACACGTTAAACCAGTGCACGTTTTAACATAAATATGGATTGCTCACCTGAACAGAAGAATGTCCCTTCAACTATAGTGATTTGTATTTGATAAATATCCACTTCACGTAAAACAAAATCCTGGGTTCACTGGCGGCTAGTGGCGACCACATTTTTAGTTCAAGCTTATATAGGGGCATTTCTTAATTTGAGCACGTCTGTTTCTCTTTCTTGTAATGAGCACGTCTTTTTCTCTTTCTTCTACTGAGCAAGTCTGTTTCTCTTTCTTCTAATGTAAGTGGTCAGTTAAAGACGAAGAGTTTGGATAATGACAAATGCTCTGGGGAAATAGAGAATTTTTCCGAAGCGACCAAGATAAAAGAATTATGTCCGTTTGACCAGAGAAATTGAGAGACTTGGCCCCAGATGTCCTGGACTAAAAAAGGTTACGTATGTGGAACAATCCATGAAACATGAAATGGCACTGTACCCGTAAGTTCCCATTACATAATTCGGACAAAAAGTAAGAGGAGCTTTCATTGCATTGAAAAACAAATGAAGATCAAGAAAAATCAAGTCTAAAACGAAAATATGAATCTTCAACACAAATGTCAAGTCAGTCCTATTTTATGGCCCTAAAACATGGAGAACAACAAAAACAACAACCAAAAAGCTACAGACTTTCATACATGGGTGCTTGCGTAGAATAGAAGGGTTGAAATGGTATGACAAAGTCGCAAATGTGGAACTGATGACAAGTACCAGACATGTGTCAGTGGAACAAGAGATGAGAAGAAGACGCTGGCGATGGATAGGACACACTCTGAGGAAACCTGTTGATAGCATTACAAGGCAGTGTTTGTTCTGGAATTCCCAGGGAAAGAGAGGCAGAGGTAGACCAAAAAAAAAAAAACACATGGAGAAGAGAACTGGATACAGAGGTGAACATGATGAGGAAAATATGGAAAGAACTTAAGTTGATGTCACGTGTATCGATTAATTGAAAAATAAAAGAGCGAAAAACTAAAGGTACTAGATTCCGGCGTTACTGACTGGGAGAAATCGGCAGGACTTCTGAGCCCAACTCATCACAGTGTATGTGTGTGAACAGTGTTAGTGTGTGCGAGAGTAAGTATGAAAATGAGATACGTGTATAATGTATGACAGTGTGTGTGTGTTAATATTTATGACTTTACATGGGTATGGGTGTCTATCAATGAGTGTCTGTTTATTTTCAGTCCCTTAAGAGTTGCTTTCTTGTAAACGAGCAAACTTGCTCTATGTCCCTCTCTCTCTCTCTTGCACTGTGTCTCTCTCTCTCTCTCTTTCGTCTCTTTCTGTTCTTGGTTCTATATTCTCAGTATATAGTTTTTGAAGAACACCCTTTAATTTCATGACCAAAGTTTTCATTAACTTGTTTGACTAATTAGTTGGTTTATTTCTTTGTCTTTCGTAAAAAGCACTGACCCTTTCTTTCATTATTCATAACTCTTTATAGAAAATAGGCGCATACAAATTTATGTTAGCTAATTTTGTTCTTATAACACTGGCTAACAAAAAAAAACTTTTTTTTTCTTTCTCTAACATTTCTATGTTTTTCTGGTCAATTTTAATGTGCTGTTTTTAAATCTGCAAACCGTTTTTCTCTATCAGGTCACGATCTCTAGAAATACGCAATTGAAGGTTTTTAACAACACATACAGTATTACAACATCATTCGTACAAGAAGTATAACAGTTATGTAGGCTTGAATTTCTTTGCAGTCGACTTTCGTCGGTGAATGGCATGTGGTACATCGCGATGAAGCATCCAACAATAATCGGCAAGCATGGTCACACTCCACCGGCCTTGATAACGTGACTCCATTACGGCGATATCTTGATGGAATCGTTCTCCATGTTCATCGCTGACTTCGCCAAGGTTGTCAGGGGAAAAGTCAAGATGCGAATCGAGCAAATGGATTTTGAGGGACATGTTACAGCCCATAATTCTGTATGCATCTATGCACTGCTTAACAATATGCAACATAGTCGACAGATTTGTGATTTCCCAGAAAGTTATCGACGATCGATTTGAATGCCATCCATGCGCGAAGTTCACTACCATGTAACAAGTTCTCGAATTGTTTGTCTGCAATAACTTTCCTAATCTGAGGTCCTACAAAGATACCTTCCTTTATCTTTGCATCTCTAACTTGCGGAAACTTTTCTCGAAGATAAGTGAAAGCTTTGCTCGTTTTATCTAACGCTTTTACAAAATTCTTCATGAGCCCCAACTTTATATGTAACAGTGGTAAAATGAAGCTGTCTTTGTTAACTAATGGCTCGTGTATTACATTTTTATGCCCGAGCTGCATACGATCCCGGATAGGCCACACCTTTCTTGCATAATGTTTCCTGTCTGTTGCGGCTGTCCCATTCACATCGGAAGCAACAAAATTTTAGTATACCCAGTCTGCATGCCCGTGAGAATTGCAATGACCTTTAGGTCTCCACAAATCCGCCATTGGTAGTCATTGTACTTTATTTTTTCCAAACGTATAGCCATATTGTCATAAGTTTCTTTCATATGAACAGAGTAGGCGACTGGAATTGATGAAAATAAATTTCTGTTATGCAATAACACGGCTTTTAGACTAGTCTTGGAAGAATCGATGAAAATCGCTATTCGTTGACTATGTGCTCATGACCGTTTACATCTTTGCAATAGCAAATGTCATCATCCATCTCAAAGTATTGAACAAGTTCTCTGTGTCTATGACGAAATTTAGATATCGGAGTATTGGGCGCTAAAAGATTCCATTCTTTGAGTCGCGAACCGAGTATTCCGCTTGTCCTTTGGTAAGAGCGAGATCACGTATTAGATCTGAAAGTTCTGAATGGTTAATTAAGTAAACACCATCATTCACCGGTATGTAATCTGAGTCAGAATTTAGTTTTCTAAAGCAGGTAAACTATCACTTTCTGATGGTTCATTCACGTCCAACGGATATTGTTTTGGTGGTACTTGGATCGGACACGTGATTGGATCATGAGGCACTGGTTTCGAAACCGATTCAATATTTGGATAAACCACAGACTTTCTAGTTTTAAAAGTGAAACCATGGATATTTGTCAAGCAGAAGTAACAATCAGTAGTGTGATTTGTATGTTCACGCCATATTACTGGCACTCCAAAAGGCATCGACTTATGCTTCGGCGATTTTCGTAACCAACCTGCCAATGTATAGAACAAACTGCATTTGGCTTCCAAGATTTATTTGCATCATCAACTTTCGAATCGAAATAAAGTTCATATGCTTTCTTTAGTAATGGTTTAAAGTTTTTCTGGTCAACACGATCGGTAAAATATCCGCACACGTAACAGAACAGATCAGCCGAATTTCTACAACTTCTAGAAGCCATATTTTGCTGAGAATTATTTCAAAATACAGTAACTATTTGAAAAATCGCGTAACATATGTCACGCATCTTTTAGCAGTATAAAAAGTAGAATTATATTGCTTTTTATTAATTTTTAATAAGTTATATAGTAAAAATGAAACGGAGCAAATAACGGTTTCCCAAAAATATATTTATTCACAAATATCTTAAGAACCCGATGTGATAGAGATAAACGGATTTCAGATTTGAAATCAGCGCAAGAAACTGACCTAAGAACACTTATTCTTATATAAGAAAGAAAAATCTTGTTTGTCAGTGTAATCACAGTTCGATGAACGTGTTCTTTACCTTGGATCTTGCCTGCTATCTTATAATCTACGTGTGGAAAGGAAGTGGTATTATGTCTGGAGTCCGTGGAACACTCAGTTCTTTCTGCCCGAACTAAATGACAGCTGTCATTACGAGGGGTTTTCCCATTCCAAGCACACAATTAAATCATTTTTGAATGTATACTTTCAAGATTTTACTTACTGTACTTAAAATTGTGAGCGTCCGATTAGCAGAGTGGCTAGAACGCTGACCGCTCGCGACAATTGGACTGGGTACGAAACACCGCCACATCATGCTCCTGTCTTCCCAGCTGAAAACTGGTACCTGACTCTGTTCTTGAGTTAAGGAAGGCATAGGCAGAGAGGAACGTTCTGGTCACCCAACCTCTCGAACTTGGACCTAGAATAGTGAAGTCTCTAACACCTCACTCCACGGCAGCATCTACTATGTGACAACCTTTACCTTTGCTTAAAATCATGGTGCGGTTTGTGTCACATAAATGGTCGTTCTCTTTTAGGCATTTTCTCTCTGCCCATATCTATTTATTTTTTTATTTTCGAAGCACATAAATCTATGCCCCTATCACTGTTTACATTTTCACACTTCGAATCACGTCAGCGCAAGTCGTAATGGACCATCCTTAAGGATTAATCTTAATCGCTTAAGTTACTGAACAAGACTGACTTCAGGACGGCGGACGTGAATTGTTTGTTTATGATTGCATAACCCACTTCCGTCCAGACGGGTAAACTTATGGTGCTTCGCAACAGA
>JAMPIV010008107.1:0-166291 GCA_024509875.1 Oreohelix idahoensis | reverse complement strand
AAGTACTGTTCAAGAACTTGAGAACCTTCGGTGTAAAACATTGTGACAATAAAAAACAATGTGAGAAGTACTGTTCAAGAACTTGAGAACCACTGTGTTTAAAAAACATTTACAACAAATATAAGTGTCTGTTTGGTACATTCTTTTTGAGTTGAACGACACACGCCTCGAAAGATAGAAAGAGAGAGAGAGAGAGAGAGAGAGAGAAAAAGAGAGATAGAGAGAGAGAGAGAAACGAACGAACGAACGAGCTTTATTTTCAAAGGGTTGAGAATTGGTCACGCAGACCCATCTAACATTCTGCCCTTCCTTTCGCTCACCTTTCATGCAGTATCCTTTCAATAGCACATGTATTTTAGCAATATTTAAGCATACAACATTATCGAGGTAAAATAATAACATACATTTGTAACATGTAGACATAATCAAATTTAAGGGGGGAAAAAATTATTAATTAAAATACAGTAACAAAAATTAATACCTTAAAAGAGAAAGCGAGAAAAGAGAGAGAGAGAGGAGAGGGAGAGAGAGAGATAGAAAGAAAGGGAAAGAAAGAGAGAAAGATAGGAAGAGAGAAGAGAGAGAGCGAGAGAATAAAACACAGTCTTATTTTTAGGGTGTTATGAAAGGAAAGAGGTGTTAACAGACCTGCCCGCGCAGGCTGTGACAGAAAAGATATTGATTTACAACCACGCGCGTTCGAAACAGGTGACAATTTTCCCTTTCAGTTAAAATAACGGAGATTTAAGTACTAACGTGTTTGGTAGTTTGCACCATAGCAAGGCGTTTTCTTTGTGTAGCTAATGGTATGTTCTAAATATTCTTTTTAATGTGATAAAAGTGTTTATTAATTTTTTGCGTTATCAGATTCTGTCTTTTTTATATTTGTTATGTTAACACAAATAAGGCTCACAAAAATACTTGTTTAACAGTAGGTGAGAAAATAAGGAAAATCTTTTTTTCCTAGCACATAACCGGTTAGTCTTATCAACCACTCTTTAAAAATGTTATGTCAAGATAAAAAATAAAAACAATTTAGTATCTGAGTTAACATAAAACACACAGTTATTAAGCTGAGTTAACAGCTTAACGGATAGACTATTTTGAAACAGATTTTTTAGCAACACGGGTCGCGAAAAATTCGAATGCACAGACATACCTTTTAAATAAAAAACAGATATTTAATACGACACACGCATAAACGAGCAACTAAAACTTTTATATTTTTAAAGATATACAACCTAACACAGAGTACCGAATACACATACACACACACACACACACACACACACACACACACACACACACATACACACACACACACACATTTAGACCTTTGTGTAGGTTATGTCTTCACAGTGTCTGTTAAGAAAAAATATGCCTAGCGAACAACAACGGTCAGATATTTAAACAGAGAAATAACAGCTATATATTTAACATTCTAACGTGTTTCTCACTTTTTTGTTAAGTATTTTTATTTCAAAAATACTTTGCTTGATTCTCTATTTTATTTTATTTTTGTAAAAACTTTTGTTTAAAATGGTTGGTCGCAAAGAAAAAAGTTATCTCTAACGGCTTTCTTTCCTCGTCAATAAACCATCTGCCCACATTACAAATAAACGATAATTGGATTTATGCTGGAACATAACGAAACAGACATCGAATTAGAAACATCTGTCACTAGGTAAATAACGGCTCTCGATTTTTTCGAAGGGCTCAAGTAGTAGTAGGGTATGCGCAACTTAGGTAGTATTCTACCCCTCCATCTTGCCCCGCCTCTTCCTATTATCTCCCCCTTGTTAGCTCAAATCCGCCATCTTGTTATCTCCCCCTTGTTAGCTCAAATCTGCCATCTTGTTAGCTCAAGTCCGCCATCTTTTTTATCTCCCCCCTTGTTAGCTCAAGTCCGCCATCTTGACCCAAATAACCTCCCCTTGTTAGCTCAAGTCCGCCATCTTGACCCAAATAACCTCCCCTTGTTAGCTCAAGTCCGCCATCTTGCGCCGCGCGCCTGCAGATTGCGCTTATATAAAAGTCACGCGCCTGCAGAATTTTTGCTATATAAAAGTCACGCGCCTGCAGCGCGCCTGCAGCGCGCCTGCAGAATGATACCTGTTTTGCGCATACCCTACTACTACTTGAGCCCTTCGAAAAAATCGAGAGCCGTTATTTACCTAGTGACAGATGTTTCTAATTCGATGTCTGTTTCGTTATGTTCCAGCATAAATCCAATTATCGTTTATTTGTAATGTGGGCAGATGGTTTATTGACGAGGAAAGAAAGCCGTTAGAGATAACTTTTTTCTTTGCGACCAACCATTTTAAACAAAAGTTTTACAAAAATAAAATAAAATAGAGTATCAAACAAAGTATTTTTGAAATAAAAACTTAACAAAAAAGTGAGAAACACGTTAGAATGTTAAATATATAGCTGTTATTTCTCTGTTTAAATATCTGACCGTTGTTGTTCGCTAGGCATATTTTTTCTTAACAGACACTGTGAAGACATAACCTACACAAAGGTCTAAATGTGTGTGTGTGTGTGTGTATGTGTGTGTGTGTGTGTGTGTGTGTGTGTGTGTATGTGTATTCGGTACTCTGTGTTAGGTTGTATATCTTTAAAAAAATATAAAAGTTTTAGTTGCTCGTTTATGCGTGTGTCGTATTAAATATCTGTTTTTTATTTAAAAGGTATGTCTGTGCATTCGAATTTTTCGCTAACCCGTGTTGCTAAAAAATCTGTTTCAAAATAGTCTATCCGTTAAGCTGTTAACTCAGCTTAATAACTGTGTGTTTTATGTTAACTCAGATACTAAATTGTTTTATTTTTTATCTTGACATAACATTTTTAAAGAGTGGTTGATAAGACTAACCGGTTATGTGCTAGGAAAAAAGATTTTCCTTATTTTCTCACCTACTGTTAAACAAGTATTTTTGTGAGCCTTATTTGTGTTTAACATAACAAATATAAAAAAGACAGAATCTGATAACGCAAAAAATTAATACACACTTTTATCACATTAAAAAGAATATTTAGAACATACCATTAGCTACACAAAGAAAACGCCTTGCTATGGTGCAAACTACCAAACACGTTAGTACTTAAATCTCCGTTATTTTAACTGAAAGGGAAAATTGTCACCTGTTTCGAACGCGCGTGGTTGTAAATCAATATCTTTTCTGTCACAGCCTGCGCGGGCAGGTCTGTTAACACCTCTTTCCTTTCATAACACCCTAAAAATAAGACTGTGTTTTATTCTCTCGCTCTCTCTCTTCTCTCTCTTCCTATCTTTCTCTCTTTCTTTCCCTTTCTTTCTATCTCTCTCTCTCCCTCTCCTCTCTCTCTCTCTTTTCTCGCTTTCTCTTTTAAGGTATTAATTTTTGTTACTGTATTTTAATTAATAATTTTTTCCCCCCCTTAAATTTGATTATGTCTACATGTTACAAATGTATGTTATTATTTTACCTCGATAATGTTGTATGCTTAAATATTGCTAAAAATACATGTGCTATTGAAAGGATACTGCATGAAAGGTGAGCGAAAGGAAGGGCAGAATGTTAGATGGGTCTGCGTGACCAATTCTCAACCCTTTGAAAATAAAGCTCGTTCGTTCGTTCGTTCTCTCTCTCTCTCTATCTCTCTTTCTCTCTCTCTCTCTCTCTCTCTCTTTCTATCTTTCGAGGCGTGTGTCGTTCAACTCAAAAAGAATGTACCAAACAGACACTTATATTTGTTGTAAATGTTTTTTTAAACACAGTGGTTCTCAAGTTCTTGAACAGTACTTCTCACATTGTTTTTTATTGTCACAATGTTTTACACCAAAGGTTCTCAAATTCTTGAACAGTACTTCTCACATTGTTTTTTATTGTCACAATGTTTTACACCAAAGGTTCTTAAATTCTTGCTTCTCAATACATGTTGGTTGGTTCTCACGTTTTTAGCACGAATCTTACGTTCTTGAAACAGTGATTCTCACGTTTTTAGCATATTTGTTGTTTGAAACATACAATATAATAAGTGTGTATGAGTGACGTGAACAGAAATTCACGATCGCTGATTTGCGCGGGTCATCGATCCGACTTCTTTCTAGTGAGGGTACAAACACGTGTTTGTTGGGTTTTCTTAAAATGTATGAAACTGGTCTCGACCATGAATCAGTTACAGCTTGTAACGCTAAGTACGTGTTTAGTTGCTGACATACTTTAGTCTACCTGCAAGGTATATCTCTACGGGTGTGTTCAATAAATTGTCTATTTGTTTTTGTTCAGCGTGGTCTTTCCCAATATTTTTTTTAATGTTGGAGACTGCGAGTGTTTACGGGTCATTTACATAACATTAACTGAACATTGGGGTAAGTAGATTTTATTACTCATGATATAATATAAATAATAAAGAAAACTACCCCGTGACCCACTACACACACAACACAACACAAAACCAAAACCGCCCCCATCATACCGAACCGTACGCATCTGCCTCTATAACAGGTAATACTTTTAAAAATATTTTTTCCTCTTTATTCTATAGCGGATAGGAAAAAATGGGAATTCACTCAAGAGTGTTTATAAAAAGACCTTCTTCTCAAGTCAAGTAGTAACCTAATTGTGTGAAAGTTTTGGAGCAATCAAATTTGTTACAAAACATGTAAACGATAATAACATAACTCCTGCCAATAAAAATGATAAAGTTACTTCTAAACCAGCTTGCTGTTTGTAACAAGACTACGACACATCTACATAGATAACAAAGTTCTGTTGAGATCACTTTTGCGTAGTGTACAAATAATGCCTTAACAAAACTATTTAAAACATTACAGATAATTTATAGTTAAAGCCTCTATCAAACCAAGAAAGCTAACACTGAATATTTGTTCAACAGCACGTTGAGTATCGCTTAGGTTTCTGAGTATGTAACCATCTGTCACCACGAATCGTGTCTCAAACCGTTTCACAACCTAGCTTAAAGCCGCTATAACACAATCGATTAATTTTTCATTAAGCAAGTTGCTGTTAGCGAGCAAATAAGGCTGGGCAGGTGTCAAGCGACCTACAACGCGTTTGAGACTAGTGTTTTAGCTTGACTATTTAGCGTATAACTGCTGTAACATCTTGTATATGTATACCTGTCTATATGTAAAATAAACAACACACACACTACCAGGACGCAAGTTCGATGGTAGAACTAGTACTGGTTTCTAAAACTTCACTCTGATCTATACATATTGTAGATACAACAATTAAAATACCGACACACAAAAAAACCCATACCCCAGCACACCCCACGATTCGACAGCCCCACAAACTACACCACACAATTAAGATACCTACAACCAAACACACTACCGGTACAATACATCACACAAAAAACCCCCCGACCTCACCCACACCACTACAAAAGAAAACACAAAACCTCAACTCGCTTCAAAACTCCCTTCTAAGCTGTGATATCTCCACCTCTCGATCGACACAACCGACTACAACCCGACATTGTTTAGGGACCGCTTTTGCCTTCCCATTGCGAACCTCACTCGATCAGCCAGACTGCACTGCTAGAGACTGTTTCCAGGACCACCCCTTGCATGTGGGGTCATACCTCTTTGTAGGTGACGGCTCCCACTAACTAGGTGAACATGCCAAGAAGTGATGCAATACTTAAACCTTTGGAGAGCTGAGTGAAGGTCGAGAGAGTAAATTTTATCGAGACCCCCCTTTATTACACGTGCGAAAATCCTTTGGTGGGTGATATCTAAAGTTTTCCCCCAAAACCGGTGGTCACATTTCTATCATCTCGGGGGTATATTTCTGTCGTCTCGAGGTCATATTTTCTATCATTACACATACATATTTCTGTCGTGTCGAGGGCATATTTCTGTCGTGTCGAGGACATATTTATATCATTACACATACATATTTCTGTTGTGTCGAGGGTATATTTCTGTCGTGTCGAGGGCATATTTTCTATCATTACACATACATATTTCTGTCGTGTCGAGGGCATATTTCTGTCGTATCGAGGTCATATTTTCTATCATTACACATACATATTTCTGTCGTGTTGAGGGTATATTTCTGTCGTGTCGAGGGTATATTTATATCATCTCGAGGGCATATTTCTATCGTGTCGAGGTCATATTTCTACCACCTCACGGGCATTTCCTAGTGAGTAGTTGTCTACGACCAAACTTCACCTCTCAGCGTCTTATATTCTCATCACTAGCCACACACAGCGTTAGAACAACACGTTAGTTTTTACGCGGACCTAGGGGTAGATATGTTCAAAGATGTGATTTCCGTACCTGGTGTCACGTTAAAACACCTCTGCAAAAACCCGCCCATCCAACGTCTCTTTTTCGTTATGCTGCGAGCGGTAGGCAGATTTGCACCACACGTTGCGCCAAAAAAAGTTTGACAAAAGTCAACCCAGCAGTGACAAACTTAGAAGACTAAAAGGGAAATCTTCCCATTTGACCCCCTCGTTGAACGAACAAGACAAAACGTGCATTGACAGACTCGCCAAGTAAACCGAACCACCTGTGTTCTGAGAGCTCCAAGGGGTATACGAAAAGAGGTGCGGTTATATGTCACCCATAGATCAACTAACTTTGTCACTAAATATATAAAATGTAGCTAGTGTTTTCTCTTTTATATTTCTATATATGTATAACTAAATAGCATCTAACTGTTGTAATATCGGCTACCTATCTGTAATATGTACGTATAACTGTTTGTAAAATAATCATCACACAACACGCCCGCCATTAATGAACTTATATATTACTATATTCCAAGACCTCTCCTCCTCCACGTTCCTCCAACACATTTTCGTTATATAAAAGTCACGCGGATGTAGACATATAAACACACACACACCAACACACATAACAAAACAATTCCACAACACACACCCTACTACTCCGCCCTAACCTAACCCCACCTGCTACATTACAGATTAAAATATCTCTCTTCCACCTCCAAAACCATACCACATCACACAAAAATATCCCCCCTAGCCTAACCCCACCTGCTACATTACACCCGTACCTCGTCACCGACGCCTCTTCACTCCCACCTCTCAATGATGGTCCACTCGCCTGCTACACCCCCAAAAATGTACACAGAGGCATCCTGACAACGTCACCACATCTCCCCTCAACCTCTAAAATATCTCTCTTCCACCTCCAAAACCATACCACATCACACAAAAATATCCCCCCTAACCTAACCCCACCTGCTACATTACACCCGTACCTCGTTACCGACGCCTCTTCACTCCCACCTCTCAATGCTGGTCAACTCGCCTGCTACACCCCCAAAAATGTACACAGATGCATCCTGACAACGTCACCACATCTCACCTCAACATCTAAAATATCTCTCTTCCACCTCCAAAACCATACCACATCACACAAAAATATCATCCCTGCCCCTGCATCACTCCTACAGAATTATTATATGTCTATAAATAACGTCTTCTTGTTATCTAAACATATCTCTATATAAAAAGTCATGGACCTCCTCCTCTCCTCCTCCTCAATTCCTTATATAAAAAATCACCCCGCCATCTTGCGCCATATACCACCTGCTTGCTATCTCAAGTCCACCATCTTGCCCTTGTACATTTTCCCTATATAAAAAAGTCATCCCGCCATCTTGCGCCTGCAGCGCGCCGCCATTTTTCTCCTTATATAAAAAGTCACCCCGCCATCTTACCCCTGCATCACTCCTGCAGAATTAATATATATCTATAAATAACGTCTTCTTGTTATCTAAAAATCACAAAGTCTACCTATTATCCTCTTCCTATTATCGTCTTCTTGTTATCTCAATAAACACATATTACTATATTAAAAAGTCATCCACTTCTCCTGCTGCTCCACCTCCACACTGCGTATTTCCTTATATAAAAAGGCATCCCGCCATCTTACCCCTGCATCACTCCTGCAGAATTAATATATATCTATAAATAACGTCTTCTTGTTATCTAAAAATCACAAAGTCTACCTATTATCCTCTTCCTATTATCGTCTTCCTGTTATCTCAATAAACACATATTACTATATAAAAAAAGTCATCCACTTCTCCTGCTGCTCCACCTCCACACTGCGTATTTCCTTATATAAAAAGGCATCCCGCCATCTTACCCCTGCATCACTCCTGCAGAATTAATATATATCTATAAATAACGTCTTCTTGTTATCTAAAAATCACAAAGTCTACCTATTATCCTCTTCCTATTATCGTCTTCCTGTTATCTCAATAAACACATATTACTATATAAAAAAAGTCATCCACTTCTCCTGCTGCTCCACCTCCACACTGCGTATTTCCTTATATAAAAAGGCATCCCACCTGATGCTCCACCTGCACACTGAGTATTTCCTTATATAACAAGTCACCCCGCCTGATGCTCCACCTGAGTATTTTCTTATATAAAAAGTCACCCCCTGCTGTGCCACCTGCGTATTTCCTTATATAAAAAGTCATCCCGCCTGATGCTCCACCTGCACACTGAGTATTTCCTTATATAAAAAGTCATCCCGCCTGATGCTCCACCTGCCCACTGAGTATTTCCTTATATAAAAAGTCACCCCACCTGCTGCTCCACCTACGCAATGAGTATTTCCTTATATAAAAAGTCACCCCGCCTGATGCTCCACCTGCACATTGAGTATTTTCTTATATAAAAAGTCACCCCACCTGCTGCGCCACCTGCGTATTTTCTTATATAAAAAGTCACCCCACCTGCTGCGCCACCTGCGTATTTTCTTATATAAAAAGTCATCCCACCTGATGCTCCACCTGCCCGCTGAGTATTTCCTTATATAAAAAGTCATGCACCAACACCTGCTGCTCCACCTGCGCAATGAGTATTTCCTTATATAAAAAAGTCACCCCACCTGCTGCTCCACCTGCACATTTCCTTATATAAAAAGTCACCCCGCCTGATGCTCCACCTGCGCAATGAGTATTTTCTTATATAAAAAGTCATCCCGCTTGCTGCTCCACCTGCGCAATGAGTATTTTCTTATATAAAAAGTCATCCCGCTTGCTGCTCCACCTGCGCAATGAGTATTTTCTTATATAAAAAGTCATACGTCTGATCGTCAGAGGAAGCCCCGCCGCTAAAATATATCGCTATATAAAAGTCATGTGCCTCCGCCTGAAACGCCACCGCCTGAAATCGATCGGAGTATTTTGCTATATAAAAGTCACACGCCGCCGCCTGAATGATACCTGTTTTGTCCCCTGGAGCGAACTTTGGGAGTGCTTGGCAAGGAAGAACATGCCAGCACATGTGATCAGTGCTATACAGAGCTTCTACAAGACTTGCAGACATTATTTGAGGACAGCAAACCATAGATCAGAAGAGTTCAGGACCACCACAGGTATAATACACGGTGATATTCGGTCACTTTATCTTTTCAAACTCCTCATGGACGAAGTCATCAAAGCATGTGTGGAGATTACAAGAAAGTAGGGGTACTGGAGGATGAGACAAGTGTGTATTTCAGAGCTGACATTTGTTGATGATGTTACCATGATTGCTAAATCAGAGGCACATTTTCAATCCAATTTCCAAGTCTGGAAGCAAAAACTGGAGAAGAGAGCGATGGTTAACAGCGATTCCAAATAGAAAAACAATCGTGATTTTACGAGATGGAAAAATGAATCATATTATGCTTGGGAGACCAAATACTGGAGCAAGTCAACCACTTTAAATACCCTGGATATATCATAGACTGGAAGAAAAGCATCAAAGAAGAGTTGGCTACCCAAAGAGAGTCAGCTGGAAAACTATTTAAGGCAATAAATCGAGGACTTCTTAGCAAAATAGATATTGGAAAGAGGACAAAGATTGCTGTAAACAGCTCCACCTATGTCTTAATCGTGACATATGGATGCGAGTTATGGGAATGGCTAAAACCCACAAACCAGCTTCAAACCTCAAACATGTGTCTGAAGAAGGTGGTTGATGTAACAAGAAGAGACATGGTCCTCAACCAAACGATTCGTCAAGGCCTCAAAACCCAACCCTTGCAGACCCCAGTAGGACAGTCCAACTTAAGATAGTCTGGCCATATATGCAGAATGGAAGAATGTCGGCTACCACGACAAACATGGGGAACCAAGTGCCAGGGATTCAAACCTCCGTGACGACCCAGAGTTTGCTGGGAGAACAATGCTTGACAATCCCTGAATGACCGAGGACTGGATTAGAACCAGGTTGGGAGGAAGACCACCGATAAGACAGTATGACGTTCTTTCTAGCAAACCTCTACACCCCAGGGTAGAAGAGAAACGACTAAGTAAGGTTTTCTTTCCGTATCTTCTTTTTTTTAAGGTTTCTCATTGGTTTCAAAGCCAGTGTGTCTAGATAAGTTTGACTACATCCAATGAATGTAAAATAGAATGTATAAGAGTGAAATGACTGCAGGAGAAATAGTGATATCATCAATACATGAAGCAGAAATAACTCGCTGTAATTCTAACTCGTCGTGTTCTGAGGAGTTACTGGCTCGCGTAATACCATGTCTGTATAATACTATATTTTAGTCAGGGGAAATAACGTTTGTTTTTTCAAGGGAAACAATTTTATTAATAAAAACTTATTATTTGTTCTATAATTACTTTATCGGTTTTTAAACCTGTCTAACTTTGCTATTTAATTTTATGGCACTATTATTTGTAAACTAAGTTGTCTAGCAAAACTGGCACTTACTATAAAGCTTTGGTTTCTCAAATGTAGCATTTAATATGCAAAATAAGGAGCTGCACTTGATACATAATTTTAAGTGCGAACGCTTATGTGTGCTGTTTCCTTTGTTGGAACTCATCATCATCATCTCATCTCAGCCCGTAACCCGTCATGGGTCGTAGGGGTGCCATGGTGGAAGCATCAGCAGACAGGGTCCTCCACTGCTCTCTATCCTCAGCAATGCGTACCAGTGTGGAAAAACCGTGTCCTGCCCATTCTTTGATGTTATCAGCCCAGGATTTTCTTTGCCTTCCTCTTCTCCGTTTACCTTTGACTGTTCCCTGGAGGATCGTTTTCGAAAGGGAGTCATGACGAGTTACATACCCAAACCAGGCAAGCTTTCGACGTTTCACTACTGACAAAAGTGGTTCTTGGTGGCCTGCATAGGTGTTTATCTTCTCTCTAACATAGACATTTGTTTTATGCTCTTTATAGCAAATGCGCAAAATTCTTCTAACATTTATGCTCGAAAGCCTGAATCTTTCGCTCCGTATCTGCAGTGAGTGTCCAGCCCTCACACACATACAAGAGAATAGATAATACAAGTGATTTGTATAATTTGATCTTCACAAGAAAACTGATGTTACTTTTCCAGATCACATTCTGCCTTGTCATAGCAGCTGAGGCCATCTCAAGTCTTGTCTTGATTTCTTTACTTGATCTTCCATCACTACATATAGTGGACGCGAGATATTTAAAGGTGTTAACTTCTTCTAACGTTTGCCCATTTAACGTAATGTTGGTCGGAACATGTTTCTTATGGCTATTCACCAATATCTTGCTTTTTTCTATATTAATTTCCATCCCATAAGTTCTTGTTACCTTCTCCAGTCTAGAGGTAAGGTCTTGAAGTTGTGATTCTGTTCCAGCTATCAGATCGATAACATCAGCAAAACGTAGATTGCAAAGAGGTCGGCCTCCAATCGATATGGTTATTTTATAATCGTAGAGAGCTTCCTGCATATGATGTTCTAGATATATATTAAAGAGCACTGGGGACAGGATACATCCCTGGCGAACTCCTACAGTTGTTTTGAAAAATTCTCCAATGTCAATGCTTGCAAAAACAGCACTGCTTGCGTCCTTGTATAGTGCTTCAATGATATCTATGATGTTGGTATCAAAATTGAATGTTCTCATTTTTTGCCATAAGCCTTCATGCCAGACTCGACCGAAGGCTTTTGTGAAATCGATGAAGTTATGGTATAAATCGTGTTGATGCTGGAGATGTTTTTCGATCAGTAATCTAATAGTGAAGATTTGTTCTGATGTACTTCATTTTGGTCTAAAGCCAGCCTATTCCTCGGGCAAGATTTCTTCTGATTTCTGTTTTATTCTGTTTAAAAGTATCCTTAACATAACTTTACTTGGATGACTAATAAGGCTAATGGTTCTGTAGTTCTTGCACATTTTTAGATTTCCTTTCTTTGGAAGCGGTATTACTAATGATTGCGTCCACTCTTTTGGCCATTTTTTTGTACTCCATATCTTCTGGCAAATTGTTGTCATGATTTTTACTATATCTGGTCCTCCATATTTCAAGAGCTCTGCTGGGATATTATCCACACCCGGTGACTTCCCTCCTTTCATCGAACATATAGCCTCTTCCACTTCTAACCGTAATATTGCTGCATTTCCGAGTTTCCTATTTTCGCACTTAATGTTGTTTAATATGTTATAGTCAGTGTCGAGTTTACAGTTATATAATTCTTTACAATATTCTGTCCACCTTCTCATTACAGCTGTTTTTTCATTGAGCAGAGCCCCATTGCTATATTCTATGACAGTTACCTTGGGCTGTTGGGGTTTTGATAGTCTTCTTAATGTGTCAAAAGCTGCCTTGCTGTTACCTTTTATTAGCCCCGTATTAATGGACTCACATTGATCAGCTACCCATTTTTCTTTGGCCTGTTTCATTTTCTTTCTAATATTTTTATTCACCATACTGTATTGCCATGCTGCTTCAGGAACCTCTTTCTTAACCTTTTTCATTTCCCGCCGTGTATCACATAACTTCAGAATGTCATCTGTAACCCATCGTTTGTTTATTTTCTTTCTTTTACCAAGTATTTCTGTTGCTGATTCAATGAGCACGTCTTTCATGTTCTCTGGGATTGAATTGATATTATCCTCCAAAAAGTTGAGAGCTGCGAATTTTCCTCCAACAGTTGCCTCAAAGATTCCCGCGATTTCTGGATCTTTCAGTTTGTCTAAATTGAATCTTAACTGAGAACATCTGTTTTGATTATATTTCTTTTTGAGTTTAAGCCTGAGCGTCATCAATACCATGTCGTGATCACTACCAATGTCGGCGCCAGGAAAAGTCCTAGTCTTGGCTTTATTAATACTGGTCTTGAATCTTTTGGATACAAGAATACGATCAATTTGGCCATGTATCTCAGTTTTCGGAGCATGCCACGTTGTTCTTCTTGATAACTTATGAGGAAATAGTGTATTTGCAAGGGTTAGTTTATAGTTGCTGACAAATTCTAGTAGTCTTAGTCCTCGATCGTTGGTTTCTCCTGTCCCAAATTTCCCCACTGTGCCAGCCCACTGACCGTATGCATCTGGCCCTATTTTAGCATTCCAATCACCTAACACGATGAGAAGATCTTTCTTTGGAATTTTCTTAATTGTTTCATCCAGATTTTCATAAAATGTATCAATTATCAAACCCTCATAGTCAGTAGTAGGGGCATATAACTGTATGATGGAGATGTTCTTTGGATGTGCTGCAATACGTATGGTGATAAGCCTGCTATTTATTGGGGTGCAGCTGATGACAGAGTTCAATCTATCTTTGTGTACAATAAAACCTACACCATGCTGATGTTTGGACTCATCTCCACTAAACCAAATTTTGTGACCATCATCCGTTATTGATTCACCTAATCCTGTCCATCTGACTTCTGCTAGGCCCAGGATGTCCCACGAGTATCTAACAAGTTCATATGTTAGTTCTCTGACTTTTCCACACACATGTAACGTGCGTACATTCCAAGTTCCAACAACAATACTTTCTCTAGGAAGTTTCAAAACAGGTGTTTGTACCCCATTCGCTGACTTATCACTCTCAAGGGGCAATGAGAGCGCGGTCGTTGTTAATCCGGGCCTCGGCCGATCCGGCATATTATTACTGAGTTGACTTTCCATCATAGCATTTCAGTGGGCAAGAGGTTTGCTTGGCGGTGCCCGTTTCCTCTCCAAGTATCCTTGCAGGTACATACAAAAATGTACCTGGAGCAATCTGGTTTTTAATTTGGTTTTTTATAATTTTTATTATTTTTGGGTCATTTTCACCTATTGGTCCTTAACTTCTTTTGAAGGGTATATAACGACTGTTCCTCCCCCTTTGTAATATTTATGTCCGTGAGTATAAATAAGAGCGCATGTCGTAAACATATTTGTCTTGGATGGCTTTTGTGGTTTGTATACATTGTGTTCATGATAATGATGAAGAGCACATAACAGCTCTGACAACACATTTTGGTGTGCAATTCTACGAAATCTTTGGGATTTATTAAAGACCATTGGCTTTGAGAGTGATAGACTATATCAAATATTCACTACTTTATAACTTGTATCGGGTGGAAATGTTTTAAAAAATATAAGAAAGAACAGAATAAAAACATTTTAAAAACCCCAAAACAGTCTTAATGAAAATTACTTGTTTAATATTATTTAGTTAGTTGCCTGGAAATAGTTAACGCATAAAAGTTTAAATCTTATTTAATTTAGTATTTGCTTTTTAATTAGGTTGTTACCCTTGCAGTGGAACATAAATGCTATCTCTCCTTACAAAACTGTGGCAAGGCGTAGAGAAATCTGATTTCGCACGTGACCAATGTTTGTGATTGTCTTCGGTTGTTTCTTCTCTCTCTGTTGTGTAGTTCATCATCAAGCTTTTGTAGTTCTTCAGTTCAACATGGTTTGTAATTCTGTCTTGTCTCTCTGCTAATAGACTCAGTGGCTGCTTGCAGTATCGTTTTGTTTAGGCTTTCAACCACTTTGTAACTGATATGTGCGTTACTGTGTACGTGTGTTAGTACTTTTACAGAACCTGTATGTCAGCATTTGTGTTGATACCACAGTGAACCAATTTTATTTGTGTCAGACAAGAACAAAATATACGCAAAAGGCATAACAAAAGAAATAATAAACATGGACAAAACGAAAATGAAAGATGGAAATTAAAAATTCGAAAAAGAGTTTTATACTTTGTTGAGACAATGTCTTTTATCTTTCGAAATAATGGACCATGTGACTGATGTGAATAATATTACATGTGACCTGACTTGACATGTCCCATAACGCTTGATCACCACAGACGATGAACGCGTGCTTGTAGTCGCTACTTTTATATTTTGAGTGCTACTCGGTTTAATTCCGTCACAAGTAGACGTGTATATTGTCAATTTATTTATGTTTCATTTTGACTTGTCTTCTATTACTTAGTACTATGCTTTGAAGAAACAATTAGTAGCCTATGTGATTCTGATATGTGGCCATTTTACATGTCAGCTTCGTCTCTTTACTGTTGTGAGGATGTCTTCACGTGGTCTTATATAACTTTGTAACCGGTGGCGGTTGTTGAAGAACTGCTTATTTCACTAGGTGGCAGATGGCAGGCCTAGTGAAGTAATTCAAGTTTTTACACACACAAGTCTCTTTTGTTTAGCTTCCAAGTTAATGCTATTGTGGATGAGTACTGGCCATCTCCGCCAGAGTTGGTGATTCCTGGATGAACTACTTTTCCTCCTTTGTTCAACCCTCGACTCGTTCTCTTCCTTCTTCGTTGTTATTATAGTGACTGATCGTATAGTGGAATTTATAATGATTATTGACCTGGCCTACATACAACAACCCTCAAGGATAGACTCAAACATCTGTTGTATCCATCAAAACTTTTATTTACATGTGATAGTTTTCTTCAGTAAGGCAGATAATTCAACACAGAGCTCACATACAATTATATCCTAGTTGCTTCATACCTAAGCTCTATATCCCAGGTATATGCATAGTTCTCCTGTTAACTTGTTTAGTCTGTTCACCCTTTACTCCTGTTTACCTAGGTACCTCCATACTTCATCTCAACACTTCCTACTCAATGTATTTATCCTTTATTTATGCCTTTATTTCTACTTCATCTCAGCACTTCCAACTCAATGTATTTATGCCTTTATTTATGCCTTTATTTCTACTTCATCTCAGCACTTCCAACTGAATGTATTTATGCCTTTATTTATGCCTTTACTTCCTTCTGACCTCTGTAGAACTCCGTTACTATCGCTCAAAAAGGTTAGCTTAACTCATGTACAAGTATCAAATTTTCTATATATATGTATATACCTACTTGCGAAAGCTTGTGTGCAATTCTTACAGAAGTCGACTTATCCAGTCGCTTACTTGTCGTAACTATTTCTGTAGACAGCTCATTGGTTCACTCTCTGTGAACTCACTCTGATAAAATATGGTTTTCCTCTTGGAATTCATTCTTACCCATCTATTCGTATATAACAGTACCAAGCTTGACCATCAGTGTATCATTCACCTACTTCTCTTCACTAGGTTGCTTAGTCAACAAAGTTCTCAACATTTAGTTGACATGTCGACTTGGAATTTCTGTATTACTTCTCCTGCAATTTTTCATCAATATGAATGATAAGTTTAAAACCATACTTACAGACAAATCACTGAATCTCTCCCGAAATACACTCTCTACTGTGACTATAAGAACTTTGTTAATCATCTTCTACACTGTCTATACGAAACTTTTTAGTTATCTTGTATAGTTACTGACTAGAGCTATCACATCCTCTGAACCTTCTAAAACTTATGCTATTTCCGTCTAACCACAGGATCCTTTAATCTTCTGAGTTATCTCTACAGCTTATGCATTTTCTGTATAACTTCAGAACTTTTCTGTATAACCACAGAATCTGTTAAACTGGGGGCAACCGCCAAAAGCACTTCTTGCTTCTTCAACTTCTGAAACCCGACTGCCCTTCAGAAACCCACAAACCTTTCTGACCTCTAGTCATTGTTCCCTGGTGCGTTTCTTTCGCTACCTCTGATTCGTTGCTCCAACCTGTTTTCACCTAAATCTATTGGCCAAGCCTTATTTACAACTCACGAGAAAAAATACTCACGCTTTATTAGCGCAAGCCAAGTCGATGAACCGTTGTCTGTTATTTTCATATACTATATTTTTCCTGTGAACTGTCTTAAGCGGTTCATCTGACTTTGCCAATAGCATAAATAATGCATGGGCAATCCCCACGGCGACTTACAACCCAGAGCCGTACAAATGTATCCCGTAGGGAGACATTTGCGTTCTATCAAGTACTATTTAGTCTTTCGAGCATAAATGTTATAGAAGAATTTTGCGCATTTGCTATAAAGAGCACAAAACAAATGTCTATGTTAGAGAGAAGATAAACACCTATGCAGGCCACCAAGAACCACGTTTGTCAATAATGAAACGTCGAAAGCTTGCCTGGTTTGGGCATGTAACTCGTCATGACTCCCTTTCGAAAACGATCCTCCAGGGAACAGTCGAAGGTAAACGGAGAAGAGGAAGGCAAAGAAAATCCTGGGCTGATAACATCAAAGAATGGGCAGGACACGGTTTATCCACACTTGTACGCATTGCTGAGAATAGAAAGCAGTGGAGGACCCTGTCTGCTGATGCTTCCACCATGGCACCCCTACGACCCATGACGGGTTATGGGTTGAGATGATGATCTAGTCTTCACTTAACATACCATCATATACCTGCTCCTGTATATTGTGGCCGTGGGGTGTGATGGGGTTTTGCTGTTTTGTCAGAGAGAATAGATTGTTTGACTAGCCTATGCGCTAGAGTTAGAGATTTCTCTCCTACAGACTTACAGGGGTTTACCAGGTTCGGGGCTGATCCTCTATGATGGTTATATTTGGAGCAGTTGCTAAATTAATATTCGTTTTCCGACAGACATACCTTTCTTCCTTTCACATATATGTGTCAAAGTAAAAGAGAGACGACCTGCCTTTGGTCTCAAGGTGAAATTTTATTAACAGCATCTTTTTACAGGTATGTGTAGAAAAAAACAATGGCATGCCTACTTTATTCATCCATGGAAGTACATTTTCTTAGTTCTGCAACAATTTCATGTTCGCAGTTTTCAATGTATCTATCCAGTTTTGTTCTCATTTTATCAAATAGTTTCGTATCTTACTAAACTTCTGGTGCATTTGCATGACTGTTCCACTCTTTATTTTCGTCTACTGGAAGACTTACATCCATTTTCTTCCCCTACAATCTGCGGAAAAGCCATCCTGTCTTGACAGGTCTAATGATACATAATAATTTGAGGCACTCTACTTACTGTTCTCCTTGTTAGAATTAATGCACATATGAACCACTAGGACTATGAGAATACTAAATGAAAACATAATCTAGTTCATTTGAAAAATCTTCAAAATCTGCAGCGTAAGAAAAAATGCGTCTGGCACTTTCGGCTTCATATCTGCTACTAGCCAAACCCCGCGAAAACCAGCCGGTACCTAAAGCGTGCATAAGCTCACTTTTCAGCCCAGCGATTGGTCAATAGTTTCTACAACGCTATGTTACCATCAGCTTTCCATCTCCCAATGTATTGTTATGAAAGTTATGGGGATGGTCCTTTTCTATAATAATTAGCAATTTAGTTTTATATCAAATTTTCACTTTCCGAGCTATCTTCTGTTTCGATTAAAAGTGATACATTTTCTTAGTATGATTTCTTGGAATGACTAAGTTAACGGTCACATATAGATCCCCGGGCTCTGCAAATGTATCCCGTAGGGAGACATTTGTGTACTATCAATATCCAAAAATATCCCAAAAATTTTCTAAGTGGAAAAAGAAAAAAAATTTTGAAAACGTTTTCAAAGTCCCAAAAAAAATTTTCCAAGTCCAAAATATTTAGGAAAAATTTAACTTAATTCCTACACTGGGGTTCCTATGTCTATGTTACTGACTTAACTAAAGAGGCCTTAGTAATGGACATCATTTTCAAAAATGTAAACTATCTTTTGTCTCAAAACATATTTCAACCAAATTTACTAATTGGCAACACTGGTCAACAAAATATTCTAAACATCCATCTAATCCATAAGGTCGTCACTGAAAAAAATGTGACGAGTGGCACAATTGGGAAACATGAGCAATAATATATCTCATTTGCTTAACTCAATTTCATTTCATTTAAAAATATAGTTGAGAACATTCTATTTGACATGGTGGTGGAAGAATGTTATATAATCTCCGTTCCTGTTATTGGCTCCATATCATAAAACTCCGAGTACTTCAAAAATGTTTATATTATTTTCTTCCTGGTGTTCCAATGATTATGGGCTTACATTATTTATACACTAATTCAAAACTTTTTTCCAAAATCTCCCAATCCTTATTATAATGGTGGTCCACTTCCATAAAACAGTCAATTTCCTCGTGGGTAGTCACCATGATCTACTTGCTCATTATTACTATTATTACAAAACATCTCTAGGCATATATGTGCAAACATTTTCCCAAGTGTAATGTAACAAAACATCTTGACATTCAGTCATAATTTACACAATACAAACTTGAAAACGGCATGGCCTAATCCTATTAACTTGTATTTGAAATTCTTTTGTCATGTAATTGACATTCTCCAAGCGATTTGTGTCTAAATTCTTTTCAAGTCTCCATCACTGTAGAAAATGTTTATAAATTTTTTTTTTCTTCAAATATGCAATGTATTTCTCCAATATCTATACAAGTTATACGTCTGGTGGTGATCCTGTACATTAAGAATTCGGTTATGTCCAATCCTTATAGATTTATTTTCTATCCTCTGTCAACACAGTATCGTCTATGTGGACTATCTCCTAGAAATATTTTTCAAAACATTTTTTTTTTTTTTTTCAGAACTAGAATTTTGCGGTCATTGGACATCAAACTACTCCACAATTATTAAACCAATATGTTTGTAACATGTTATTACAAAATGTGAAATACAAGGGGAAAAAAATAGATTTTCAAATCATCATGAATTTTCTATATTGGTTTCTGTATTCTTATTTTCTCTGTTGAGACCAGTTCCTGATATTCCGGGCAATATGTATCCATGTTATCTCCGGTTATCCTTGTATACGATTTACCATTTTCTTTTTTTCAATTGATCATTCACGGTGCTCCAATATTGTATACTATTTACTCCTTACTAGTCCTCTTGTTAATCCGGAAATTCATCATTAGTAACTCCTTATGTATGATATCTAGCAATATGTTTATTAACAACACATCAAACAATCATTTGTAACCATCAACAAAAAATTTCATAATTTTATGATAACAAGAGGTAAAATACTTTTGTACATATGTTCAATATTTCAACACCAACTCTGCCTTCGCAGGTCGAAGGTTGGTCAGAGTTATGTGGTGTTTGTAATATCTGCTGACTACAGCCAGATGGGTGACTTATGGTACTTTAATTCAAAATCTCTTATGTCATTTATTATATACGTGTGGGACAAGAGGGTATATATTTTATGGTATCCCTGACGCAGTTAGATGTATTTCCATCCAGGTACTCTTTTCTTATGTTACAATATCTCCATCATGTGTATCCGTGGTACGTCTGTGTGGGTAAAGTGGGATGATACAAATATTTATAGGGGACTTAGTGTACTGACTGAGATCAGCTGTGAAGGTATCTGTATCTGATAAGTGTGGTGTATTACAGATGACCTTACTTGCTACCACATTTAGACCTCAGTCAGACCTATTCTGGAATATTGTGATGACTACGTTGAATGTCTAGGGTTATGATAATGATGAAGTGTATGTTCACAACAACCAACTGACAGATAAACAATTTAATTTAATCCACAATACTTTACAACACTGTGACACTCACATACATAGAACACTCTATAAGACTATCTTAAATGAGTCAAGTGTTAAAG
The DNA here is from genome assembly GCA_024509875.1 of Oreohelix idahoensis. Classification (NCBI taxonomy): domain Eukaryota; kingdom Metazoa; phylum Mollusca; class Gastropoda; order Stylommatophora; family Oreohelicidae; genus Oreohelix; species Oreohelix idahoensis. The sequence goes on along the minus strand of JAMPIV010008107.1, from coordinate 145,561 downwards.
TTTAAAAATATATGTATTAATTCCTTCAAATATTAGATATCCTGATTCAACTACAAAGTGAACCAGGAATCACAATCAAATGTAATCACAAGTTATATGTACACAATTTATAGGTAGAATCTTTGTATTGACATATATTATTATTGCAATATGTGTGTAAGTTGTGCTGTAGTACTATGAGGTAATACTGGCTTTTCAAGCTAAGTTGTTGTTTGTCATCATGACTTCAAGTGTTTGTTTCTCGTGGAACTAATAGTGGAAAGGTCACAGTTTCTGTTTATTTGAAACAAATAAATGTCCCTCTAGATTTAAGGTAAAGTCACTGTTAGAGGGGGTATACACAAGATTGAGCTGCTCTGGCAAGGAATCTTAACTTCTGTGTGGGCGGCAGGAAACAGTCTCCACTGCTCGCTTGCTTCACCGTGTTCTTGAGAAACCACACTGGTCGATATATTGACCAAGGAGTCTGCTACCAGCCTCTGGATTCAGCAAAACTCAGACCAGGTGCTGCTTTAATAGTTTCGTACCACGGTCCCACAATTCATGGAAATATTAAACAAAATACGTTGACTGGCAATGAGTTATGGCACAATTCCGATCTGCCTTTGTCCCAGGCTTTCATAAGAAAAATATGAGCTGGATCTCAACGCACTTGCTTCTCAGTAAGTTTATTTTAAAAATGTGGCCGTGAACTGACGCTCCTAATTGACTATATCAAATGGTGTAGCCAATAAGACCATGTTTACAAAAGTATTTGAAAAAAGTACCCTTCCTACCGTTTCCCGTAACAACCAAAAGTAGTATTTGCAATCGACTAATCATGTTTAGGCTTACATATTCTTCTAGCCAATAAAATCGGATTTAACTTGTTGGCCTATTTCCCGTAAAATAGTGGTTTCAAAACACGCCACTGAGCAATTATGATTTGGTGCTGTCAGACAACCTCACTATTTTATTTTGGCTATAATTTGTTAATTCCTAGACTATTTGCGCAACACTTAACATATTCTTTGTCAGCAAGTCCTAAGGAACCCAAATATATAAATTTAATGGAGCTAAGTGGCTGCGTTCAAAATATGTATTTTCTTCTACCACTCGTTCACTTCGATACGATGGGGTGTCTTCTGTACTGTCAGGAGTTCAGACGAAAAACAGTATTGGGTCATGTTTCCTAATAAGCATTAACCATGTTTTTTAAAACCTAACCTCGTATTGGTAGTGTTTTTTGTCACTGTCTATTTGAAAAAAAGTTAGTGCTTCATGCCTTTCCCGCGTGATGGCATTAATTTTATATCGCGAGTCTGTGGTAGTATTGCATACGTTCCTCCGTTCAGCCCTCTCTCTCTCTCTCTCTCTCTCTCTCTCTCTCTCTAAGTCCATCTGTCTTTTCATTACGCAGTGTAATAATGACATTAATGCTAGTATTAATCTAGGTCATTACGCAGTGTGTCTATCTCAATGTTTTCTAAGAAACACAGCCGGTCTCAACACTTTTCACACCTTTGTCTGAGGTCACCCTCTCCTCTCTTGCTCTATTTTACTCTTTCCACTCTTATCCTATTCTTCTACTTTTATTTCATATTTATTCATCTCCCACTCATTCTGTCCCCTTCTATTTCCAGTCCCCACTTTTATCACGTTGGGTAGTTTATTTTCCGGTTTCGTTTTTTAGTTTCTTAGTATGCATTGTGTACATCCGGCGGCGGAAGTCGCTTTCTGTTCAGCCACGCGCTTATTAACAGACAGCGATTTTGATAGAATTTCGGTTCTTGCCTTCAGGGAAGTACCCAGTTTTTATTTTATTTAGTTTTTATGTGTCCTATCTAGCCTTCACTTTCTTTCCTTTCCTGACGAAGGCCTTGTGGCCGTAACGTAGACTATTTTCTTTGTCTTTTGTCCTCGTAAGACGAATCACCTTTTTTCGATTTTTTTTCAAACCCATCCATTGTATTCCACGTCTTACCGCAGTTCCCCTCCACTTCCTCCATTATATATATAATTTTTTTTGACTGCACCGTGTCTCTGTTATCTCGTATCTCTATCTACCTATCCTGCTTATCTCCCTGATCCTATCCTATCGCCTTTTCTCAGTATTTTATATCCTATTCACCTATTTATTTTCGTATTTCCCTATTCTTCCTTCATACCTTTTATTACCGCAATCTACCCTATTTATTTATTGTTTCAGCGTTTTATATTTTATTTATTATATTTTACGTTTTTTATTTTCTGGACGTTTTACTTTTCCCCACTATGCCCTCCCTGAAATATTTTATCAACTCTCTCCGTGTGTCGGTTACCACCAGCTTTAGCTCCCTACCTCCTGATATATCCCGTGTCGCTATTGACTTTGCGTTCGTTACTTTCAAGAAAACTAGATTCACCTCTCATCTCCACTTTATTCACACCTGCCTCCACCACAAAATTCTTCCTAATGGATTTTCTTCCAATTTTCATCCATCTGCTGGTACACTCAATCCTAGGGAACAACGTCTCCTACAACGAATTGAGACCAGATGTGGCTTTCAACGTATGCGCGTAGTGGCCGCCAGTCACTCCCGCCTTTTATCAGACCTCAGTGCCCAACAGACCCAGCTTCTGCTTCGCTTACGTTGTCTCACCTCCAACAACTTCCCTTTCTATTCTATGATACGCACCACTATCCACACACACTGAACCGGCAGCTGCATGAGTTCCTTTCCACGTCTAAACACCATAAACTATCCCGTCTCATCCCTACCCCCATAGCTACCCCTCCATCCTCCACTCCATCATGCACTCAGGTAGTCTGCATCCCCCCAGATCTACCCCTCTCTGAGGGAGAGCGCTCTGTTCTTAGTAAGGGCCTCAAATTTGTTCCTCTTCGTCCGACCCTAGACCAATACAATCTCCTCCAGGATGTTCATCGGTTTCACCGTCGCATGAGGCTGAAGCTCCATTTTAGAGATAAAGACAACACTCCGCAGTCTCAGGCTGAATCCGACATCTTCGCACGCTTTTCTGACTCTACTAAACCTCCCTTTACACCTAAACCTGGAGCCTCTCATGCCCTGGACCTGTATATCAAGAACACCATCCATGACATTCAACAGCTCCGCCCTCGTAGATTGCATTATTCCAATCTCACTTCGGCGGAGTCTGGTGCTCTCTCCCTTCCTCGCCGTAGAGACGACATTGTCATCAAACCGGCTGACAAGGGAGGAGCCATTGTCGTCTCGCAGAAGGACTTGTACCTAAGTGAAGGTAAAAACCAGTTGACCAATGGCTCTTTTTACAGGTCCAGGACCAGCGATGCGACTGTCTCTAACAATCGCATTGTACACAACACGATTAAACAGCTTATCACTAGTAATGATCTTCCTCCCGAAGCATCTCATCTTAGGATTCATGACAGCTCTTTGGGCAAGCCTGTATTCTACATGATCCCCAAAATTCACAAGATCGAAAACCCTGGAAGACCTATTGTCTCAGCCTGTTCTTGTCCTACTGAACACATTTCTGACTTCCTCGATAGCATTTTCCAGCCTATCGTTGAGAATCTTCCCTCCTTCATCAAAGACACCAATCACGCTCTTACAACTTTCTCCTCTATCCGACTCCCAGCAGACCGCTCCTACCGTCTTTTCTTGCTGGACGTCTGCTCTCTGTATACCTCTATTCCCCACTCTGATGGTCTCCGAGCTCTTCAGTTTTTTTCTGGACCAACGCACTTGCCCTTCTATATCCACTGTCACTCTTCTCCGTCTTGCTGAACTGGTCCTTCAACTGAATTCCTTTGAATTCAATGGTCAGTTTTTTTACCAAATTAGTGGTGTTGCCATGGGAACGAAGATGGGTCCCAGCTATGCCTGTCTATTCATGGGCCACTTGGAGCATCAGATATGGCAACAATACTCCGGTCCTTTCCCTGGGTTTTACCGCAGATATATCGATGATGGCATAGGTCTCACAGATATGTCTGAGACTGATTTACACCGCTTCATCGACTTTGTGAACCACTTTCACCCCACCATCAAGTTCACCTCCCTCGTCTCCACAGTATCTGTCAACTTCCTTGACATTACTATTTCTATCACGCCCTCCGGCCTTAATACCTCAGTATACTACAAGCCGACAGATGCCCACAGCTACCTCCTGTATACCTCTTCTCATCCTCGGGCCTGTCGTGACTCCCTTCCTTTTTCACAACTTCTCCGCCTCCGCCGTTTATGCCAAGACGACGATGACTTCCACTTACGAGCAAATGAGATGTTGGATTTCTTCCGTAACAGACTTTATCCAGAACATGTTCTCACCTCTGCTCTCCAACGTGTGCTCCCCATCTCTCGTCTGGAGGCCCTCAAACCTCACCATAAATCCACTTCGGATAGAGTCAAATTAATCTTGACCCATCACCCTCACAGTACTACTGTCAAACAGATCCTTTTCCGCCACCTCCCTATCCTCCAAGCAGAGCCTCTGACCCAAAAAGTATTCAGTGAAGCACCTTTGGTGGCATATAGACGTGACAAGAACTTGAAGGATCTTCTTGTTCACAGCCGTCTCCCAAAGGAGAATGCCACTCACTTTGGCACACTACCCTGTGGTCGGACACGATGCAACACGTGCAAGTATGTCATCTCAACCCAGAAGGTGTCCTTTCCTAAGGCTACGTACACCATCACTAGTAGCTTCACGTGTGAATCGCGCAATGTCATTTATACGAACATATGTAAACGTTGCTGCAAAACCTATATTGGCCAAACAGGCAAACGACTTGGGGACAGATTCAGCCAGCACTTAAATGACATCGCTCAGCAAAAGTCAACACCAGTTGCTATACACTTCAATGGTCCTGACCACCATGGTCCCATCGACATCCAGGTCACAGCGATCCGATCCTGCTCCTCTGACACTGCCAGCCGAGAACAGCTTGAGAACCGTCTTATCCACCCTTTTTTCGATTTTTTTTCAAACCCATCCATAAGAAACACAGTACCAGTTTTATTTTTGAACCGCGTGTAGTTTATGCAGTAGGCTTTACTAGTAAACGTGAAAGCGTTACAATTATGCAGACGGAGCATAAAAAAGGGGTTTTTATTGTTCAGCCATTACGGAGGTATACACGCTGGCGCATGCCATTGAGAAAGCACTGGTCTTCCACCATTCTTCTTTCCTTTTATTGAATTAATTCGTTAGGCTTTACATTTACTAATTAATTTCGCTATGTGGATTTTGAATGTTTCACGACAAATTCCATCCTCTTAAAACAGACGTTATATGTCAGTCTATAATTCTATATACATATAGAGAAATTTATTATTATTCCTGGGGCTGACGGTGATTTTCATCACACGGATGGCGGCTTAGAAAATCCGCTCCCAGGTTTCGCTGATTTTATTTTTATCATGGATTAATGCAGGTGGGTCAATTCAAAGTAGTCACGACTCAAGAAATCTGCCCCAGACCTCTGCAATCCAAGAATCCATTTCAGATATGTTACTGTACAGCTGCAAGTGTTACGGCTTGTCTTACTACTGCTTAGCAATCAATATTCACCATTTCTTTTCTCTGAGTCTGCTCAACGTCATGTCCAGAGAAGATTAGATGTTCCTCAAATTGTACGTTATGAGGAGTTGATCTATATGGTGAGATCTGAGTGGTGTAGTGGATCCAATAATTTTCTCATCAGCCTTAATAAACACTCGGACTATCCTCAATTCAAAAGGCAACAAGGGAGACACTCTGCTCCTCCGAAATGTTCCCAGCCAACAATTGGTCTGATCTCAGGCTTTACTGGAATCTGATAGTATCCTTTGCTCAGATCCACTTTTGAGAAATATTTAGCTTTATTTAGCCTGGCAAACAACTGATTTGTATCTGGCAATGGATCCACCTGACCTTCTGTAATAGCATTCAGTCTCCTGTAATCTATACAGAGTCTATGTTCTCCAGAGGGTTTCCTTAAGAGCACCACACTGGAATTATACGAAGATTCACTGTGTGAAATGATTCCTTCCTTCAACAAATAGTCTATCTCTTCCTTCAAGGCTTTCTCCTTAGCAAAAGGAATCGAATAGGCTTTCATACAGACAGGTGTGGGGTCTATCAGTTTCATATCATATTCCAATAAGTTTGTATGCCCCGGTCGGTCCGTTAACACCTCTGTATGATCATCTAAAACCTGTTGCACTCTCTCCTTCTGATCTTTCGTTAAGTGTGTACTGATTTTCACCTGTGCAGCTGTCTCACAGGGGTGTAATGGATATTCAAATGATGAAAGTGGTTCCTTTTTCATCTCCATTGCAATGGACAAGGTCAACAAGTGTGTCTCTTCCTGATTTTCTCCTTCCAAATATTTCTTCAGGAGATTCACATGATAGATTTTTTCTTTCCCCTTCTTATCTATCTTATAATTTGTTCTAGACACCTTCTCTAGAACTGTATATGGACCTTGCCATCCAATTTGTAACTTATTCTGACTACCGGGTAGAAGCAGCAGTACCTTCTCTCCCACAGCCAAATCTCTGTCTTTAGCATTCTTGTCTATTTGTCCATGCACTGGTAGGGTCTCTTCCACTAGAAGCACTGTAGTGATGATTTTTCTTTCCAGAATCATCCTGCACAAAACGACCACTACCAATTTTTCTCGTGGGGCTCTCTCCCCACTTAGAATTCTTGATGAGAGAGTTCCTCTCTACATCTTCTTCCTCCAGTTTACATAAGTCCGATTGAGGGATTTTCGGCTTATCCTGGGGTAAGACATCTTTTTGCACTCGCTGCATAGTGGCCATTGTAAAACAGTCAATCGAAGCTTGTCCGTGAAAAGGGGCTTCCCATTTCACTCGGTCCACTTTATCAAATTTATTTTTCTTTGTATTGTCAGGCCTAAGTTTGCCCAGTGGCGTGTCCAGGTCCTGATCAATGTTCCCACTTGTGGGTGTTCCCTCATGTGCTATGCTACACCTCTCTACAAAATTCACAATGTCCCACCTTGCCTTGGGCCAATAATAATTTTGAGCTACCTTTTGGATGATGGTACCTATCTTCTCATGGTCCCCATCTTCTCTCACATGTAAGCTCCTTATTAAGTCTGTCCTATACCTTTTAGGAAGTACCAGCTGTCCCTGACCTTTGGATCTAGTTCCAGTCTTCCGGTATATCAGTTTGTTCTTCATATAGAAGTCTCCTTTTCCTGGAGGTGTGTGACAATGGGACAAATTCCTAAAACAAGGCTTGAGGGTCTTATCCCCAGCCTGTGCCTTCCTCAACTCTTCTGGAGTGGTATTTAACATAATATCCTCCTCCTTTCTTGAGGTCGTCCTGACCTGAAGGGTGGCCATTACTATAGGATTCCTTCTGCAACGGTCAGTGTCATGATTGTTCATCTGACAATTCTTACACCACCTCCTTTTTTGGTTGAAAGATTTTCTTTCATCAAATTTCCTTTCATCGAATTGTGGGGTTTTATTTTTATTGTCATACCGTGGCCTATCAAACTGGTGCTTACCTTTGTTCTGATCTCTAGGATCAAATGTATTAAAGTTCTGTGGTGCCTTAAAATTATCTACCTGTTTCTTTTTATTACTTGTTACCTCTGCCTGAGCTGCTTGATACCTTTCAGCGACATTCAGTAACTCACCCAGTCTCTCTGCACCTTGTTCCATGAGAAACTTTCTCAGGTCTGGAGCCATGGACTCTCTTAGTTGTTCTATAAGGATCATTTCCTTAAGATCTTGGGTTTTCCCCAGAGAAGTCCATTTCTCCAAGTATGTCTCTAACCGTGCAGAGAACTGGTGATAGGTTTCACCTGACAGTAGTTTAGCATTCCTAAATTTTTTTCTATAAAATTCACCATTCTTTTCATATCTTAACAAAAGAGCCTGCTTTAGCATGTCATAATTTTCTTGATCACCTCTGCTCATTTTGGCAAAAACTTCATAAGCTGCACCACGAAGCCCTTGTGATAACTTTAAGCTCCACCTTTCTCTCTCTAACCCATACGTGGTAGCTAACAGTTCATATCTATTTAGATAGCTCTCGATATCATCTTCTTTCTCAACAAAATGATCTAAATGAAAATTCATAGCTGAGGTTGAGGCTCCCTGACTAGCAGTGGCATCAGAGGTAAAGGGACTGGCACCATTTTCAGGAGCATGGCCTTGAAATTCCAACTCCCTTAGTCGTAATTCGTGCTCCCTTTGTAATCTCTTATCTTCTGCTTCCCTTTCTGCAGCCAATCGCTTGTCTTCCCTTTCTGCAGCCTGCCTTCTTTCCTCTGCTTCCCTTTCTGCAGCCAATTTCTTCTCTTCATACTGGAGCCTTTTAATCTCCCTATCTGCCTCCAATGCCTTAGCCTCAGCCTCAATCTGCAACCTCTTAATTTCTTTTTCAGCCTCTAACTTTCTTTCAGCCTCTTTTTCTAATCTTTCAGATTCTAATTTTCTTTCTGCTTCAAATTTTCTTTCTTCACGTTCAATATATTTGTCACATTCAGTAGTGACATAAGCAATCATAACTTGCCCGTCCATTCCTAACTCTTTCGCAACCTGCACAGCAGCAGATCGAAATTTTGCTAGGTCCGCCATTTTCTAACAGGCAAATGTATACAATATTTAACCAAACAATTTTATCTATAAATAATTATCTAAGGACAACCACAGGCACTGAGAGCTCAACCTTATTTTTCCACCCAAGAATACCTTTTAATTTTTATTATTTCCAGAAGTGAATTACTCCCAATATATATGCTAGGGGAAGGTTCAATATCCCGGACGAGCCCCCAATATATGTGGTAAAGTGGGATGATATAAATATTTATAGGGGACTTAGTGTACTGACTGAGATCAGCTGTGAAGGTATCTGTATCTAATAAGTGTGGTGTATTACAGATGACCTTACTTGCTACCACATTTAGACCTCAGTCAGACCTATTCTGGAATATTGTGATGACTACGTTGAATGTCTAGGGTTATGATAATGATGAAGTGTATGTTCACAACAACCAACAGACAGATAAACAATTTAATTTAATCCACAATACTTTACAACACTGTGACACTCACATACATAGAACACTCTATAAGACTATCTTAAATGAGTCAAGTGTTAAAGTTTAAAAATATATGTATTAATTCCTTCAAATATTAGATATCCTGATTCAACTACAAAGTGAACCAGGAATCACAATCAAATGTAATCACAAGTTATATGTACACAATTTATAGATAGAATCTTTGTATTGACATATATTATTATTGCAATATGTGTGTAAGTTGTGCTGTAGTACTATGAGGTAATACTGGCTTTTCAAGCTAAGTTGTTGTTTGTCATCATGACTTCAAGTGTTTGTTTCTCGTGGAAATAATATTGGAAAGGTTCACAGTTTCTTTTTATTTGAAACAAATAAATGTCCCTCTAGATTTAAGGTAAAGTCACTGTTAGAGGGGGTATACACAAGATTGAGCTGCTCTGGCCACGGAATCTTAACTTCTGTGTGGGCGGCAGGAAACAGTCTCCACTGCTCGCTTGCTTCACCGTGTTCTTGAGAACCAACACTGGTCGATATATTAACCAAGGAGTCTGCTACCAACCAGTGGAATCAGCAATACTCAGACCAGGTGCTGCTTTAATATTCGTACCACTGTCCCACAATTCATGAAGGTTGTAACTTTAAACAAAATACGTTGACTAGCAATGAGTTATGGCACAATTCCACTGATTCAGCCTTTGTCCCAGCTTTCATAAGAAAACCATATGAGCTGGATCTCAACGCACTTGCTTCTCAGTAAGTTTTCCTTTTTTCAATAAAATATGTGGCCGTGAACTGACGCTCCTAATTGGCTATTCAAATGGTCCTAGCCAATAAGACCATGTTTACAAAAGTATTTGTTCATGGTGGAAATTTTCTACCCTTTGCTACCGTTTCCCACTAACACACCAAAACATAGTATCTGCAATCGACTAATCATGTTTAGGCTTACATATTCTTCTAGCCAATAAAATCGGATTTAACTTGTTGGCCTATTTCCCGTAAAATAGTGAAATTTTAAAACAAAATACACTGAGCAATTATGATTTGGTGCTGTCAGACAACATCAATATTTTATTTTGGCTATAATTTGTTAATTCCTAGACTATTTGCGTAACACTTAACATATTCTTTGTCAGCAAGTCCTAAGGAACCCAAATATATAAATTTAATGGAGCTAAGTGGCTGCGTTCAAAAAATTGTATTTTCTTCTACCAATAAGTTCACTTTACGATACGATGGGGTGTACTTCTGTACTGTCAGGAGTTCAACACGAAAAACAGTATTGGGTCATGTTTCCTAATAAGCATTAACCATGTTTTTTAAAACTAACCTCGTATTGGTAAAATGTTTTTTGTCACTGTCATTTGAAAAAATGATTTGTGCTGTCAGTGCAACATGCCTTTTTATTTTGGCCCGCGTTAATTCCTAGACTATTTGCGTAACATTAATTTTCTATCAGCGAGTCCTGTGGTAGTATATAAATTTAATGGAGCGTTCTCCGTTCAAAATCTCTCTTCTCTCTCTCTCTCTCTCTCTAAGTACGATCTGTCTTTTCATTACGCAGTGTAATAATGACATTAATGCTAGTATTAATCAGACCCAAAACAGTATTGGGTCAGTTTCCTAATAAGCATTTTGGCCATGTTTTTGCAAAATAACCTCGTATTGGTAGATCGGCTTTTTACCACTGACAATTTGAAAAAAAGCCAGTGATCCAGCCTCCAGGACGCGAGTCCGTGATGGCATTACATTTTACAATCGCGAAGGACCGTGGACTAGAATGGAACAGGCGGAAGTTCAGACCTGATAGAATGGTCTCTCTCTCTCTCTCTCTCAAACTCTCTACACCATCTGTCTTTTCATTACGCAGTGTAATAATGACTAAGTAAGTAAGTATTAATCTAGGTCATTACGCAGTGTGTCTATCTCAATGTTTTCTAAGAAACACAGTACCAGTTTTATTTTTGAACCGCGTGTAGTTTATGCAGTAGGCTTTACTAGTAAACGTGAAAGCGTTACAATTATGCAGACGGAGCATAAAAAAGGGGTTTTTATTGTTCAGCCATTACGGAGGTATACACGCTGGCGCATGCCATTGAGAAAGCACTGGTCTTCCACCATTCTTCTTTCCTTTTATTGAATTAATTCGTTAGGCTTTACATTTACTTTTTAATTTAGATATGTGGATTTAGAATGTTTCACGACAAATTCTCCCCACTTAAAACAGACGTTATATGTCAGTCTATAATTCTATATACACATAGAGAAATTTATTATTATTCCTGGGGCTTACGGTGATTTTCATCACACGGATGGCGGCTTAGAAAATCCGCTCCCAGGTTCGCTAATTTTATTTTTATCATGGATTAATGCAGGTGGGTCAATTCAAAGTAGGCACGACTCAAGAAATCTGCCCCAGACCTCTGCAATCCAAGAATCCATTTCAGATATGTTACTGTACAGCTGCAAGTGTTACGGCTTGTCTTACTACTGCTTAGCAATCAATATTCACCATTTTTTTTCTCTGAGTCTGCTCAACGACATGTCCAGAGAAGATTAGATGTTCCTCAAATTGTACGTTATGAGGAGTTGATCTATATGGTGAGATCTGAGTGGTGTAGTGGATCCAATAATTTTCTCATCAGCCTTAATAAACACTCGGACTATCCTCAATTCAAAAGGCAACAAGGGAGACACTCTGCTCCTCCGAAATGTTCCCAGCCAACAATTGGTCTGATCTCAGGCTTTACTGGAATCTGATAGTATCCTTTGCTCAGATCCACTTTTGAGAAATATTTAGCTTTATTTAGCCTGGCAAACAACTGATTTGTATCTGGCAATGGATCCACCTGACCTTCTGTAATAGCATTCCATCTCCTGTAATCTATACAGAGTCTATGTTCTCCAGAGGGTTTCCTTAAGAGCACCACACTGGAATTATACGAAGATTCACTGTGTGAAATGATTCCTTCCTTCAACAAATAGTCTATCTCTTCCTTCAAGGCTTTCTCCTTAGCAAAAGGAATCGAATAGGCTTTCATACAGACAGGTGTGGGGTCTATCAGTTTCATATCATATTCCAATAAGTTTGTATGCCCCGGTCGGTCTGTTAACACCTCTGTATGATCATATAAAACCTGTTGCACTCTGTCCTTCTGATTTTTAGTTAAGTGTGTAAAGATTTTCACCTGTGCAGCTGTCTCACAGGGGTGTAATGGATATTCAAATGATGAAAGTGGTTCCTTTTTCATCTCCATTGCAATGGACAAGGTCAACAAGTGTGTCTCTTCCTGATTTTCTCTTTCCAAATATTTCTTCAGGAGATTTACATGATAGATTTTTTCTTTCCCCTTTTTATCTATCTTATAATTGGTTCTAGACACCTTCTCTGGAACTGTAAATGGACCTTGCCATCCAATTTGTAACTTATTCTGACTACCGGGTAGAAGAAGCAGTACCTTCTCTCCCACAGCCAAATCTCTGTCTTTAGCATTCTTGTCTATTTGTCCATGCACTGGTAGGGTCTCTTCCACTAGAAGCACTGTAGTGATGATTTTTCTTTCCAGAATCATCCTGCACAAAACGACCGCTACCAATTTTTCTCGTGGGGCTCTCTCCCCACTTAGAATTCTTGATGAGAGAGTTCCTCTCTACATCTTCTTCCTCCAGTTTACATAAGTCCGATTGAGGGATTTTCGGCTTATCCTGGGGTAAGACATCTTTTTGCACTCGCTGCATAGTGGCCATTGTAAAACAGTCAATCGAAGCTTGTCCGTGAAAAGGGGCTTCCCATTTCACTTGGTCCACTTTATCAAATTTATTTTTCTTTGTATTGTCAGGCCTAAGTTTGCCCAGTGGCGTGTCCAGGTCCTGATCAATGTTCCCACTTGTGGGTGTTCCCTCATGTGCTATGCTACACCTCTCTACAAAATTCACAATGTCCCACCTTGCCTTGGGCCAATAATAATTTTGAGCTACCTTTTGGATGATGGTACCTATCTTCTCATGGTCCCCATCTTCTCTCACATGTAAGCTCCTTATTAAGTCTGTCCTATACCTTTTAGGAAGTACCAGCTGTCCCTGACCTTTGGATCTAGTTCCAGTCTTCCGGTATATCAGTTTGTTCTTCATATAGAAGTCTCCTTTTCCTGGAGGTGTGTGACAATGGGACAAATTACTAAAACAAGGCTTGAGGGTCTTATCCCCAGCCTGTGCCTTCCTCAACTCTTCTGGAGTGGTATTTAACATAATATCCTCCTCCTTTCTTGAGGTCGACCTGACCTGAAGGGTGGCCATTACTATAGGGTTCCTTCTGCAACGGTCAGTGTCATGATTGTTCATCTGACAATTCTTACACCACCTCCTTTTTTGGTTGAAAGATTTTCTTTCATCAAATTTCCTTTCATCGAATTGTGGGGTTTTATTTTTATTGTCATACCGTGGCCTATCAAACTGGTGCTTACCTTTGTTCTGATCTCTAGGATCAAATGTATTAAAGTTCTGTGGTGCCTTAAAATTATCTACCTGTTTCTTTTTATTACCTGTTACCTCTGCCTGAGCTGCTTGATACCTTTCAGCGACATTCAGTAACTCACCCAGTCTCTCTGCACCTTGTTCCATGAGAAACTTTCTCAGGTCTGGAGCCATGGACTCTCTTAGTTGTTCTATAAGGATCATTTCCTTAAGATCTTGGGTTTTCCCCAGAGAAGTCCATTTCTCCAAGTATGTCTCTAACCGTGCAGAGAACTGGTGATAGGTTTCACCTGACAGTAGTTTAGCATTCCTAAATTTTTTTCTATAAAATTCACCATTCTTTTCATATCTTAACAAAAGAGCCTGCTTTAGCATGTCATAATTTTCTTGATCACCTCTGCTCATTTTGGCAAAAACTTCATAAGCTGCACCACGAAGCCCTTGTGATAACTTTAAGCTCCACCTTTCTCTCTCTAACCCATACGTGGTAGCTAATAGTTCATATCTATTTAGATAGCTCTCGATATCATCTTCTTTCTCAACAAAATGATCTAAATGAAAATTCATAGCTGAGGTTGAGGCTCCCTGACTAGCAGTGGCATCAGAGGTAAAAGGACTGGCACCATTTTCAGGAGCATGGCCTTGAAATTCCAACTCCCTTAGTCGTAACTCGTGCTCCCTTTGTAATCTCTTATCTTCTGCTTCCCTCTCTGCAGCCTGTCTCCTTTCTTCTCTTTCTGTAGCTTGTCTCCTTTCTTCGGCTTCCCTTTCTGCAGCTAATCTCTTTTCTTCTCTTTCTGTAGCTAATCTCTTTTCTTCTCTTTCTGCCTCCAATTTCTTCTCTTCATACTGGAGCCTTTTAATCTCCCTATCTGCCTCCAATGCCTTAGCCTCTTTGTCAGCCTCAATCTGCAACCTCTTAATTTCTTTTTCAGCCTCTAACTTTCTTTCAGCTTCTTTTTCTAATCTTTCCGATTCTAATTTTCTTTCTGCTTCAAATTTTCTTTCTTCACGTTCAATATATTTGTCACATTCAGTAGTGACATAAGCAATCATAACTTGCCCGTCCATTCCTAACTCTTTCGCAGCCTGCACAGCAGCAGATCGAAATTTTGCTAGGTCCGCCATTTTCTAACAGGCAAATGTATACAATATTTAACCAAACAATTTTATCTATAAATAATTATCTAAGGACAACCACAGGCACTGAGAGCTCAACCTTATTTATTTCTACCCAAGGATACCTTTTAATTTTTATTATTTCCAGAAGTGAATTACTCCCAATATATATGCTAGGGGAAGGTTCAAATTCCCGGGAGCGAGACCCCAATATATGTGGTAAAGTGGGATGATATAAATATTTATAGGGGACTTAGTGTACTGACTGAGATCAGCTGTGAAGGTATCTGTATCTAATAAGTGTGGTGTATTACAGATGACCTTACTTGCTACCACATTTAGACCTCAGTCAGACCTATTCTGGAATATTGTGATGACTACGTTGAATGTCTAGGGTTATGATAATGATGAAGTGTATGTTCACAACAACCAACAGACAGATAAACAATTTAATTTAATCCACAATACTTTACAACACTGTGACACTCACATACATAGAACACTCTATAAGACTATCTTAAATGAGTCAAGTGTTAAAGTTTAAAAATATATATGTATTAATTCCTTCAAATATTAGATATCCTGATTCAACTACAAAGTGAACCAGGAATCACAATCAAATGTAATCACAAGTTATATGTACACAATTTATAGATAGAATCTTTGTATTGACATATATTATTATTGCAATTTGTGTGTAAGTTGTGCTGTAGTACTATGAGGTAATACTGGCTTTTCAAGCTAGGTGGTTGTGTGTCATCATGACTTCAAGTGTTTGTTTCTCGTGGACATAATATTGGGAAAGTTCACAGTTTCTTTTTATTTGAAACAAATAAATGTCCCTCTAGATTTAAGGTAAAGTCACTGTTAGAGGGGTATACACAAGATTGAGCTGCTCTGGCCACGGAATCTTAACTTCTGTGTGGGCGGCAGGAAACAGTCTCCACTGCTCGCTTGCTTCACCGTGTTCTTGAGAAACCACACTGGTCCACTGTCCCCCTGAAACAAGAAGGTTGTACCTCCTACTACTTCAGATATATTGACCAAGGAGTCTGCTACCAGCCTCTGGATTCAGCAAAACTCAGACAAGGTGCTGCTTTAATAGTTTCGTACCACGGTCCCACAATTCATGGAAATATTAAACAAAATACGTTGACTGGCAATGAGTTATGGCACAATTCCGATCTGCCTTTGTCCCAGGCTTTCATAAGAAAAATATGAGCTGGATCTCAACGCACTTGCTTCTCAGTAAGTTTATTTTAAAAATGTGGCCCTGAACTGACGCTCCTAATTGACTATATCAAATGGTCTAACCAATAAGACCATGTTTACAAAAGTATTTGAAAAAAAGTACCCTTCCTACCGTTTCCCGTAACAACCAAAAATAGTATCTGCAATCGACTAATCATGTTTAGGCTTACATATTCTTCTAGCCAATAAAATCGGATTTAACTTGTTGGCCTATTTCCCGTAAAATAGTGGTTTCAAAACATGCCACTGAGCAATTATGATTTGGTGCTGTCAGACAACCTCACTATTTTATTTTGGCTATAATTTGTTAATTCCTAGACTATTTGCGTAACACTTAACATATTCTTTGTCAGCAAGTCCTAAGGAACCCAAATATATAAATTTAATGGAGCTAAGTGGCTGCGTTCAAAATATGTATTTTCTTCTACCACCCGTTCACTTCGATACGATGGGGTGTCTTCTGTACTGTCAGGATTTCAGACGAAAAACAGTATTGGGTCATGTTTCCTAATAAGCATTAACCATGTTTTTTAAAACCTAACCTCGTATTGGTAGTGTTTTTTGTCACTGTCTATTTGAAAAAAAGTTAGTGCTTCATGCCTTTCGCGCGTGATGGCATTAATTTTATATCGCGAGACTGTGGTAGTATTGCATGCGTTCCTCCGTTCAGCTCTCTCTCTCTCTCTCTCTCTCTCTCTCTCTCTCTAAGTCCATCTGTCTTTTCATTACGCAGTGTAATAATGACATTAATGCTAGTATTAATCTAGGTCATTACGCAGTGTGTCTATCTCAAGGTTTTCTAAGAAACACAGTACCAGTTTTATTTTTGAACCGCGTGTAGTTTATGCAGTAGGCTTTACTAGTAAACGTGAAAGCGTTACAATTATGCAGACGGAGCATAAAAAAGGGGTTTTTATTGTTCAGCCATTACGGAGGTATACACGCTGGCGCATGCCATTGAGAAAGCACTGGTCTTCCGCCATTCTTCTTTCCGGTTATTGAATTAATTCGTTAGGCTTTACATTTACTATTTAATAATACATATGCAATGAGCAAAAATCAAAGAGATTTCTTCTCCGAAAATATGGAAGTATTTCTATTTCATTTTCCTCTGGGCGTAGAACATATTCAGTTATTATTTTTTTGTTTCATTACGTGTACCTAACCTCTGTTGTTCCTATAGGATGATCATAATCCGTTTGTATTTCTTATGTCCATGGATGATCCATACTCATATGGTTCCCGTCTGTGGTAATCATTGTCTCTGATTTGTTATATGTGTATGGAATCCATGAAATTATTCCATTATATTTTTTTCCGTCTTATTTCGTTACTACGAAAGACTACAATTTTATCTATCATTCCACATTAATGTGGGGCATTTGTGCATCAACATCACAACAAAACATCAGTTGTGTCATCCTTAAGTTCTACCATGACATGTGGTATATCGTACACAATGGCACAGGCAACCTACATAAATAGCTGCTTCCTCTTCTTATGTGCCATAGCAGTATCATCGGTAAAGGGGTGTGTAATCTGGGGTCAGCATATACAAATGCTATAAAAGGGTATTTCATTTGCTAAATCAGCATGCGCAAATGCTATTTGGGACAATCTGGCATAGGCAGTATCAACAAAATACTGCTGGGGTATCATCTGCATAGTTGTCATGTGCAGAGATCATGCTGACAGGGGGTATGACTGGCAGAGGCAGTATCAACAAAATACTGCTGGGGTATCATCTGCATAGTTGTCATGTGCAGAGATCATGCTGACAGGGGGTATGACTGGCAGAGGCAGTATCAACAAAATACTGCTGGGGTATCATCTGCATAGTTGTCATGTGCAGAGATCATGCTGACAGGGGGTATGACTGGCAGAGGCAGTATGAGCAAAAACTAGTTGCGCACTCTGATGTGGTGATTTGTTTTTCTCTTTTCTTTTATGTCAGCTGCTAATATCAGGGCAGTCAATGTTTTACAGCATGGCCTACTTTCATGTCATATATCACATGTGAAACAATTGTGTAATAAACTGTCAATCAGTGTCATCAAAATGTGTGAGGGTGGCATATAAACATGTAACACATCCTATAAAAACATTCAAAATGTGTTCTCTTTTTCTTTTTTCTTTTATGTCTTTTTTTTCATTATTCAATTTCATTTCTTTTTCTTTTCTGTTTGATTTCTTTTCTTTGCATTCTCTTTTTTTTTGTTCATCTTTTCTGGTTTGCAAATTTTTTTTCTGTAATATCAAGATTTCAAGAGAATGATAATAATCAGTGCACTAAACATTTGAGATACTACCAATATTCCTAATAGTAAATTCTAAACAATAGGGCTGCAAGCAATAGCTAAGTTCAGAAAAGGAATAGACATAGTAGTAGTATCTGTTGTCAATAAGTAGCAAGGAGGGGGTGCTGTAGTTCTTGATAGATAGGGGAAATTTAAAGATCTCCTTATTATAACATTATTGTAATTCCAAGGGATGGAAATGATTCGAATAGAAAAGCTCATACGTCTAGAATGTCGTCTCAAAACAGTGGAAACAAAAACAGTAAGTTAAGGATGTAAGAAGTGGAGTGAGGAACATCTTACCATAGTGAGTCAAAGGTTGGATATGCAATCTCTTGTGCAAAGTGTAATAATTTCAAACAAATTTCGTGGACATGCTAAAAAAAATACACCTGTGGAGAAAATAGGATAACATGCAATAATAATTTTGGGTATGCATTTTTGACTAAGTACAGATGTCATAGTGGGATCAGTGTGATGGACTAAGGTGATAGGTAATAGATGAGTTAACATAATTGGGAATAAGGATATTAGTATCAGGTAAGAAGAAAATTACTCGTGCAAGGTGCCTGCATGAAGGTGCACTAAGATGCATGTAACGTGAATCACTGGGCTCTGGAACTGTAAGAACAAGAAGTCTAGTGAATGAAGCATGGAATATGATCAGTTACAAAAGTATAGATCAATGTTACAACAGAATTAGTGTGACATAAGTGGGGCTGTGTAAATTAACATCAGAACTGTCTAACTAATTTAGTGTCTGTAAACTCGTAACACTGTATCTTGTGGTTAATTTTTATTTCACAAAACCATAAAATGTCTAATTAAAATCATCTGTGGGCTGGTCTTGGGGTACTCTGGTCATAACATGTCTGTGGAACAATTTGTAGGGTGTGGCTTTGACATCTCATTCTGGAACCAATTCATCTGTGATTCACATTGGGACAGTTAATTTTCACACAGGCTGAAAAGAGAGTATATTGGAGAGTTAGAACATTATTAGACAGTAAGTTCACTTTCGCGTTGACCGTGTTTGGAGTGGCAAACACATAAACACCTGGGCGTGTTTCAGCAAAGCTTTAGTAGTAGGTTCTTTAGTTTTTCTGCCATCTCCAACTTTGCGATGTCCCTACTGGTTAGGCGAGCATCATATTGAGTAACTGTGGGTGCAGCATGTGATACGATATTGGCTGATTGTTGGGGCGCTGAGGACATCGACGAAGACGGTGATGATTTCAACGTAGCCTGGGAATGTGTGGCTGGCACCTCTTGGCGTGGTTTGTAAACATGTTTGCGTTTGGTCAATATTTTTCGCCTGATATGGTTCTGCAATACTCTGCGCGACTTGGAGATAGGAGGTGAGTCATCAGATTCTGGTATATAGGGGCGTTTGACGCTGGAACTGACTGGTAAGAATAGGGTGCTATCCGCACATTCGCTGTCACTGGTTTCCACACTACTGGGTGGGTCTGGCGAATCAATGTCTGTTTCTCTCTCATATACATCGAACATTTCTCTGTCGTTATGTTCGTTTGTGTCTAATGATACTGCACTAGGGTTGAAACTCAGTTCCCTCATTTCTTGTTCAGCTTCATCTTGATGATAATGACTGGTAAACGGTTCAATGAACTGTTTAGTGATAGTTTCTTCTAGATCTGTTTGTTCGGAACGACCAACTATGTTCTTGTGGTATAGCAGTGTTTAGTTGTCACTAGTATTCCAACTTGAGCTGCCTGAACTGGGAGTGTGGTACGTATCAGCTGACGAGTGATCACTACGGGAGTAAGTGTGAGTGTGGATAAAGGTTTGCTTGGTATTGTCATCTCTTGAAGTTTGCGGCCTGATTTCTTCAGTTCGTGTGCTGGTATTGAGGGGGGGGGGGGGGGGGGGTTGTGTGGAACAATCAACTTGTTTCTGGTGACGTGGAGTAACCTTTAGTGTTTCTTTCTGTTTGGGTTGCCTGTTATACCCGTGGGTGTGATGTGTGTTACCCATACGAATTAAATTTATCTCATGGCATATGCAATCTTTCTTTGCTTGATTTGTTTGACTTACATGTGTCCAATTTCCATCTGCTGTCGTTATGCGACACCCTCGTCCGTTCTCCAACGCTACGCTTTGAAATTCCCATATCTTTTTTGATTTTATTTCTGAAATGAAGTTTCGTACTGCCATTTTGTGTGCTCTTGTTTTCAGTGTATCCCAGTGTTTCGTGACTGTTCTTGTACGTCTGGGTTTGTGATCATACAACTGGATCGGTGATTACGTACGTGGTATGCTCTCTATAGCCTTGTAGCAATATTGTGGTGGTTTCATCACTGGGGCATGGGATAGAATTCTACTGGGGTTCGAACTGTATGTGGTCAGGGCTGGATACCTTTTGCTCTGCCATGTGTTGCATGGGTATTGTGGCAAATCTCTCTTTAAAAATATTTTCTCCATCTTTAGTCACTGCTTAATCCTTTTTTCTGCTCCTTAATATAGAGGACTGGTCAAACGGCACCATATAGAGTTATGTGCCAGTGGTGTCTCCTTTTGGGCCTGTCGCGGCGCCATTTAGCGTTATGTGATCGTCCCGTCACTTCTCAGTGTTTCCTTAGTAGGACTGGGCACGGCACGATATAGAGTTATGTAACCTGGTGTAATGGGGTTTTGCTGTTTTATCAGAGAGTGTAGATTGTTTGACTAGCCTATGCGCTAGAGTTAGAGATTTCTCTCCTACAGACTTACAGGAGTTTACCAGGTTCGGGGCTGATCCTCTATGATGGTTAGATTTGGAGCAGTTGCTAAATTAATATTCGTTTTCCGACAGACATACCTTTCTTCCTTTCACATATATGTGTGTCAAAGTAAATGAGAGACGACCTGCCTTTGGTCTCAAGGTGAAATTTTATTAACAGCATCTTTTTACAGGTATGTGTAGAAAAAACAATGGCATGCCTACTTTATTCATCCATGGAAGTACATTTTCTTAGTTCTGCACAATTTCATGTTCGCAGTTTTCAATGTATCTATCCAGTTTTTTCTCATTTTATCAAAAAGTTTCGTATCTTACTAAACTTCTGGTGCATTTGCATGACTGTTCCAGTCTTTATTTTTTGTCTACTGGAAGACTTACAGCCATGTTCTTCCCCTACAATCTGCGGACAAGCCATCCTGTCTTGACAGGTCTAATGATACATAATAATTTGAGGCACTCTACTTACTGTTCTCCTTGTTAGAATTAATGCACATATGAACCACTAGGACTATGAGAATACTAAATGAAAACTAGTTCATTTGAAAAACGCTCAAAATCTGCAGCGTAAGAAAAAATGCGTCTGGCACTTTCGGCTTCATATCTGCTACTAGCCAAACCCCGCGAAAACCTGCCGGTACCTAAAGCGTGCATAAGCTCACTTTCAGCCCAGCGATTGGTCAATAGTTTCTACAACGCTATGCTAACATCATCTTTCCATCTCCCAATGTATTTTTAAAAACGTTATGGGGATGGTCCGTTTCTATAATAATTAGCAATTTAGTTTTATATCCAATTATCACTTTCCGAGCTATCTTCTGTTTTGATTAAAAGTGATAAATTTTTAATGAGTTATCTTTCTCAGTATGATTTTTTGGAATGACTAAGTTTACGGTAACAATATATACATTTATAAACTATGAATCATAATATGAAAAGTCCAAAAAAACTAAGATCCTAAGTGTAACGTTATCTCATTACAGTTACTAAGTCATCAATTGAGGTATATCCTCAATACTCGACCTCATATAATACAACCAAATAATTAACAATAATTCTACACGTGCAATATTTAAATATGTACATTTTGTCGACATGGTAACTGTCTCGGGAAGCAGAGATTTGTCAGTACTCTTTATGTCTATAGTATCTGCCGTCAATGTTGTGCCTGCATTGTAACGGTCAGATAAGCGGAGTTAACCTAATTAATATAGCGAGACATGCATAAGTAAATGTCATAGCGCGATAGTGAAAGGCATGTGTTGCTAAGTCAGAATTTGATGTGCTCGACTGATGTTAACCTTGGATGCACCGTTCGAGTCAACTAAGTGTCCTGGGGCGATAGTAAAAGACAAGTGTCTCTAATTAAGTCAGAATTTGATGTGCTCGACTGATGTTAGCCTTGGATGCACCGTTCAAGCTGTCAATTCTGTCCGAAATGATAGACATTATACACATGTGTACTAAACTTTATAGAATATAAACATCCCTGTGTCTAAAGTTAATGTTAACGTGACCATGTGGATGAGTCATCACTATCATCCATCAATTAGCTACACATAATATTTCTGGTAATTTATTAATTCTCTTGTATAGTTTCTGCTTTAAAACAGCAATACTGCAAGTATGTCGTATTCTTGGTGTCGCTATGTAGTCAGCGCAATTGTAAGGGGCGGTTAATCATCTGTAGGTGATGAAAAGGGGAAAGGACCTGTGTCGTGGGAATGTTCATCCTCAGTGCATCATGCGCACTGTTTGTTACCTGTATATGGGTAAGAGAAACTTCTTACTCTGTTATGACTTGGCTGTATCTGTTGCATATCTCGTCTTTTCTATTCATTTCTCTCTCCTTTTTTTCTCAATTCAAATGTGGATATACCTGGAATCCATACGTTAATAAAACAAATATGACTATAATGCTATTTATTCTAACAATAATTATCAGTCTTGATCCTCTGATGTGCCGAATCATGTACCTTGGGACGAACACTGGCAAGCTCTGTGAGTTTACATGGAACAAATGTACATAGTCAGGACTCTGTGTTTCTCTAGATTAGTCTAATTATTTTTTTTTCTGTCTCTTTCTTTTTTTTCTTTCAGACTTCTATTCTCTCGTACTTTAAAAAAAAGTTACTGAGTACTGTAAGTATCTAAATGTTCACACGAATATCAACATCAACTAACTTAAGCACAGAAAGACTTAATAAGGTGACTTAGTTTTAGGTACTGTGTTGATTAGAGTACCTATAAGCACTATTGCTGGGTGAGTGCCGCGAATTAGTACTTTAGCTGGGAGAGTACTTTACGATGATTACACTAATTTCGAGATTTCTTTTGCAAGCTCTAACAGTGTAATTTCTCTACTGGAGAGGCGACTGTCGTACTGTGGCGAAGTTATTATCGATTGTGCTATCGTGTTTATAGTCGCTCTGCAGGAGAAAGGGGGAGATTGAATATTTGTACGATGTTGCAAACCTGGAAACGGTTTGTGTACTTGGCGATGATTTCGTTTGAACCTGGCTCGTACATGTTCTTGCTGTAGACGTAACAGCTTCGTTCTTGGCGGTGAATCTGGTGATGAAGAGTGGTAAGGACGTTTGGTGGCTATACGTATATCTGTGTTGGTGGTATCATCCATGCAATCGCTGTCGCTTTCTTCTCGTTCTGTTGTGTCAAGTTCTGATTCATCAGGTGCCAAAGGCGTATCGATAATGTTCTTGTCTCTGTGTGTGTCATCAGAAGGTTGCGATGTTTTAATGTTTATATGCTCTGCTGTAGGGCTCTGACTATGATGGGTTATGTTGCTTCTCATTGCTTGTAAAGGTCTTTCATCATCGCTATCCAAGCTGGAGTGTGTAGGCTGGTGTTGACTTGAAGCTGGCGGTTGTAATCGTCGACTGGTATGTTCTTCTGTAGGGCTCAGACTATGGGGGGTTATGTTGTTTCTCATTATTGTTTGCAAGGGCCTCTCATCTTCGCTGTCCCAACTGGAGTGTGTAAGCTGGTGTTGACTTGAAGCTGGCGGTTGTAAACGTCGACTGCCATAATTTTTTTGACTCGTTATGGATGGATGGGGTTCGTTGTCATGCACTGATACTGGTGTGCTGCTATCTCTATCGTGTAAACGATTGTCTCGAAATATCAAACTCTCTCTGAGTTCTGCTAGCGGAATATCATCTTCGTCTTCTGAGTTGTCTCTACAACGATTCAAACGATGTATAGCATCTTGTAATTGATCTGGAGTGTTACTTTGTTCTACGTTAGTATCAAGCTCACCATCTGTGTCTGGTTCTGTGTGTGAAGTGCTTGGGAACTTGTAGAATTATAGTGATACAACGTGGCTTTTCGTACTGGTCTGCCATTCGATAAAGCTGGTGGTGCTGTCGGGCGATGAGTATCTTTATTCATTTGTGCTGCGTGTGCTTTGGTGACTATGTTCTTCTCTTCATTCCATAATATGTAAATTATGGGTGTTGTCTGTTCAAGTACTTTATATCCGTCCAGCCATCGTGCGTCAAATTTGTTATCTCGAACATGCTTCTTGTAATAGACTTTATCACCAACTTGAAATTGTTCTAATGTAGCTCTTTTATCGTGCTGTTTCTGCCATTTCTTAAAAGCTTTCTGGGAGTTTCGATTAGCTATTTGGTGTTCTCTATGCTTTTCTCGTAATATAATTTCGATGGGATCTTCGCCTAGATACTTCTTCTGAGGTTGCAGGAGATTGTCTAATGGGAAAGTAGGTTCACGTCCATATAACATGTAGAATGGTGACAGTCCTGTCGTCTCATTTATGTTCACTCGTATAGCTTCAAGGGCTTGATTGATATATATATCCCAATATTGTGCATTTCCTTGTATATATTTGGCAAGGATATCATATATATATATATATATATAGCATTGCATTTCCTCTCATATTTTGGCAAAGAATGTCATGCAATGTAGCATGCATTCTCTCATTTCTTCCATTTGCCTGCGGTCTATGTAAACTACTAGTGGTTTGTTGAATATGCAAAGTCTGGAGTGTCTTGAAAGGATTACCGACGAATGGTTTCCCGTTATCTGTAATTATTCTCTTAGCGTAACTATGTCTTGGTACAAATTCTTGCAGAAAAAACTCCGTCACTGTCGCTGACGTTATGTTCTTGAGAGGATAACTTTCAGGCCATACCGAATATTGATCAACAATGTGTAAAAGGTATACATTCCCAGACTGTGTATTGGGATATGCACCAGAAATGTCCATGCTTATGACTTCCATAGGGAAATGGGATGGTTTCATCTCTTGCAAGGGAACTTTAGTTGGTCTCATGTTTCTCATTCTGCATATTTTGCAAGTACTAACATATTCCATTATGTCTTTGTACATTGACATCTAATAGTATCTTTTCTTGATAATGTCGATGGTTTTATCTCTTCCAACATGTCCATTATTGTCATGGTTCTGCCCTAGTAAATGAGGTACTACCAAATGTGGAATTACTATTTGTAGTCTCCCTTCTTGTTTCCTATCGATGTGATATAGAACGTGGTCATGTGGCAGTATTGTAAACTGTTTGAGTGATGTGGGTTTCTTTTCTATTTGTTTGATGAGTTTGAGAATTTCGGGATTTCTTCTCTGCTCAGTTGCAGCGTGTACATCAAATGTGTCCAAATCCACTGTTTCTTGTGTGCCAGTATCTGTTGTGGCGGTGGTATTGTCATCATCTATTCTGTTAGAATTTATAATGTTGATCTCATTTGCATTGTCATTGATGTCAGTAAACGCATCTGGATCATCATCCTGTGTAGTACTGGGGTGGAGAGTTCGAGAAAGGAGGTCAGCACACGTATTCTGAGTACCTGGGATGTATTCAATTTTTGTGTCATATGATTGTAAGTTCATGGACCATGTTTGTAATTTCTTGGGCTGCTCATGTGTGTTAGTGAGCAAATTCACTAATGGTTGGTGGTCCGTTCTAATGATAAGTTTGGTACCTCTGATATAAAAATCAATTTTCTGTATCGCGTAATGTATGGCGAAAGCTTCTTTCTCTGTAGTCGACCAACGTCTCTGTGTTTTAGAGAGGGCGTGTGACACAAATGCTATAGGCATCTCATTAGGAATCTCTGGTATGATAGGTGTCTCGTTTTCTTCTCTGGGTTGGACTAAACAAGCGCCTATTGCTGTGTTCGAGGAATCCGTGTACAAAATCATTGGGCGAGATATATCTGGATATGCGAGACGTGGTATCGTTGTAAGTGCTTCCTTAAGGTAATCAAAGGATTTCTGACATTTCTATGTCCACTTAAATCTTGAATACTTCTTGGTAAGGGCAATAAGTGGTTCAGCGGCCTTTGAAAAGTTAATAACGTGGCGTCTGTAATATCCACAACAACCGATATATGCTCGTACCTGCTTCACTGTTGTGGGAGCGGGTATTTTCCTTATTGCTTCCACTTTGTTTGTGTCAGGGCGAATACCATCTTTGTTGACTATGAATCCTAAATATTTGGTTTCTGTTTTTAGGAATTCGCATTTTCTTATCTTGAGTTTAACTTGGTGGTGTCGGAGGCGATCAAAAACTTGTTCAACCTTCTTTAAATGGTCATCCACAGTATATGATGTGTGAATAAGTACATCGTCTATATAAGCCAATGCAAAAGAATGCATTCTATGTAAAACCTAGTCCATCAGTGCCATGCATGTTGCGGGACTCCCTTTCAAACCAAAAGCCATAACGTTCAATTTGTAGCTACCCAAGTGTGTACAACATGTTGACTTTTCTTTCGCTGCTGGTGTCACAGGAATACACCAAAATCCTGAGCGTGCGTACAATGTAGTGAAGTGTGTAGAATGTCCAAGTGTCGCCAAAATATCATCTATGCGTGGTAATGGGTGTGAAATAGTTTTTGTAATTCTGTTCAATGCTCGGTAATCGCAACAAAATCTACTCGTTCCATCTTTCTTTGATACAATTACTATTGGCGACGACCATGCTGACCTCGCTCTCTCTATAATTCCTGCACTCAACATGTCGTTTATAGCATTTTCCACTATTTCACGGTTTTTCAAAGGAGTGTGGTAGGGTTTCAAACTAATGGGTTTTTCTGTTGTAGTCTGAATGTCCATATGTACTGTGTTTGTTCTGCCTAACTCCATATCTGTTAGCGCAAACACATCTTGTTAATTAGTGTCGAACGCAGTAAGTTTAGATTTATATTAACCTTCTACTTTCAGTGTGGCCAATAACTGCGACAACCGATGTGGTGTGGCATTCCGTATGTAGGACTCATTGTTTGTCCACGGTGTTTTGACATATGTATTCTCTTCTTCAGTTCTATGAAAGTTACTTCTACTCTCTCGTTCTATACTGTAGTATTCAAAGGGCTTTGCATATCTGGGTTCATCTCTTCGATAAAATGGTTTTTTCGCGTACCTCATATTGGGTTTCCGCCATGGAGTATGCTCTTCATCTGTTCTATATATGTTCCGTCTGCTCTCTCGTTCACTAAGGCAGCATTCAAAGGGCTTTGGATGTCTGGATTCATATCCTCGATACAGTAGATTGTTTGAGTATCTCGTATTGGGTTTCCGCCATGGAGTATGCTCTACCTCTGTATTGTAAATATGACGTCTACTCTGTAGTTCACTACGGCAGTATTCAAAGGGCTTTGTTAGAGTTGGTAGTAGATGGTGGGTAACGAGATTGTCATAATGCAATTGCTTTCTACTATCGCCTGCTCTTCTATGTATCCCATCATGTGCTTTTCTTTGTATCACTTGGTTCACTCTCTGAGCATAACAAAGATAGTCATTTTTCTCCGCATCTGCATCTATGTGTTCAGGTTCATTTCTGCAAGCTCTATCATACGTGTGTCATCTTGATTGGTATGTCTTCTCTGTGTGTGTGTAAGAGTAGCACGATTATCAGGTATATACCCAGTGTTATTCATCTTCTGCCTATGAAGTGTTTGCTGATATCTTCGTCTCTCATTATTCTGCTGGTTATGAATTCTATCTCTGTCCATTGTTCTTTTTGACTGGATCATCGTTCTGGTTCCTTGTGTATGACGCCTAACTCTGTGTGTAAATTGGTTAACATTGGTATTATGGTCCTCTGTCTTAAGGAAACCATGACCGACACAGTGACCTAGGAAAGAAATTTCGCTAAAACCAATACAGGCTTTAGAGGGTTTCGCTGTCAACTTATGCTTGCGTAAAGTAGACAGTAATTCATATAACCCCAAATAGTGATCTTCCCAAGTATCACTGAAAAGACGGATGTCGTCTAGGTATGCAATGACATCTGATCGATAAGATAGGATTCGACGCATCATGCGTACGAATGTAGCTGGGGCGTTCATAAGGCCGAAAGGCATGGAATTCCATTGAAACAAACCCCTAGGTGTAGAAAAAGCAGAAAGAGGTTTGGAGTGTTCAGATAAAGGAACTTGCCAATATCCCTTAGACAAGTCAAGTTTAGTGAAGAAATGAGATTTAGAAAGCCTAGTAAGTAGCTCTTCTAGTAAAGGCATAGGTTCAGCATCGAACTTCGTAACTTGATTCAATTTGCGATAATCAACGCAAAGACGTATGTTATTGTCTTTTTTCCGAACAATAACCATCGGCGAAGAATATGCTGAAGTGGATGGTTCAACTATTTTTAATTCTATCATCTCATCCTACTCTTTCTCGACCTGTGCTTGAAAATGTATAGGGATAGGATAAGGTCTGACCCTAATAGGATTATGGTCAGTTAGAATAATGTCATGTTCAATGACATGGGTATGTCCAGGAATTTCAGTAAGGACATCCTGAAATGTTTGTAACATTGACGAGACTTGTCGCTGTTCCGCCTTAGATAAATTAGGAGAAACGGTGAGATTTTTCCATGATTCACTAGAATGAAGTGGATTCATCAGAAGATGAAGATTCACATCCGAGAAACTTGTTTCCTCATCCTGTATTACGGATGTCGTGAAACATTCTAAATCCACATATATAAATTAAAAGGTAAATGTAAAGCCTAACACATAAATTCAATAAAAGGAAAGAGAAATGGTAAAAGTACAGTGCTGTCACAATGGCGTACAAAAATCCCCTTGTTTTCTACTTCGTCTGCAAATTGTAACGTTTCACGTTGATAGTAAAGCCTACTGCATCACTACACGCTTTCTACAATAAAACGTGTACTGTATTTCTAAGAAAACCTTGAGCTAGGCACACTGCGTAATGACCTAAATTAATACTTCCATTAATTTCATTTTATACACTACGTTAACATAAACGGAAGGACAGATGGAATTAGGATAGAGAGAGTGAGGGCTGAAAGCAGGAACGCATGCAACACTAACACGCGTCTCGCGATATATAATTAATGCCACCCCAAGCGTAAGGCCAGAAGCACTAACTTTTTTCAAATAGACAGTGATAAAAAACACTACAACTACGAGAGTTAGGTTTAAAAACCTGTAAAATGCTTATTGGGAAACATGACATTCTACTGTTTTATGTCTGAAATCATGACATTAGTATAACAGAACAGTCGAAAAGGCAGGACAGGTGGCGGTTCTAAATCGATAAAAAATAAAAATACACGACTATCCTAGAAGAAAATGCATATTTTGAACGCAGCCCATTAGCCCCATTAAATTTATATATTTGGGTTTCTTAGGACTTGCTGACAAAGAATATGTTAAGTGTTACGCAAATAGTCTAGGAATTAACAAATTATAGCCAAAAGAAAATAGTGAGGGTGTCAGACAACACCAAATAATAATCGCACAGTGGCATGTTTTGAAACCACTATTTTACGGGAAATGGGCCACCATGTAAAATCCTATTTGATTGGATAGAAGTAAATGTAAGGCTAAACACGATTATTCGGACTACAACTACTAATTTTGGTTGTTAGGGGAAACGTGAGAAGGGTAAAATTTTTTGAAAAGCTGTGTAAACATGGCCCGATTGGTTAGACCCGCCAATATAGTCAATTAGGAGCGTCAGTTCAGTGCCACATTTTAAAATAAACTTACTAAGAAACAGTGCGTTGAGATCCAGATCATATTTTTCTAAATAAAAGTCTGGGACAGAGGCAGATCGGAATTTGTGCCATATTCATCGCCAGTCAACGTATTTGTGTATTATTTCCATGAATTGTGGTAAGCTTGACATATTTGATATCGTTTTAATGAAAATTGAATGTAAATTGATAATTTATGTCTGTATATGTGTGTGGTTAAAGAGCCAAGGATCCAGACCCCGAGGACGACCCAGAGTCCGCTGGGAGGACAACATTAGACAATCTTTGAAGGACCGAGGACTAGAATGGAACCAGGCCAGGAGGAAGACAGCCGATAGAATAGTCTGGCGCTCTCTCTTCCAAACCTCTACACCTCACGGTAGAAGGGGAACGACTAAGTAAGTAGTATATGTGTGTGGTTCAGTAGCAAACATGAGGCAAAGCATAGATACGGCTCCAACCTGAACAGAACATATCGGAGAAAAGAAAACTGCATGGAATTGCCAAATAGTACACTGACACCTATCTTATTGACTAGAAAGAACTAATGCTGGAATTGCAGAGGCGTAGTAACCATTAGGGAGGAGTATACTGGTGTAAATTGTTTCAGATGAAGCTAGCAGTTGGCCTACCGCTCTGAACTCAGTGTTTGTTATGTATTGTGTTCAGTGTGGAAATAGATTATAAATTGGATCTGAAGTAGGAGGTACAACCTTCTTGTTTCAGGGACCGTGGTCCTAAGTTATTGAAGCAGCACCTGGTCTGAGTTTTGCTGAATCCAGAGGCTGACAGCATACTCCTTGGTCCA
The DNA here is from genome assembly GCA_024509875.1 of Oreohelix idahoensis. Lineage (NCBI taxonomy): Eukaryota > Metazoa > Mollusca > Gastropoda > Stylommatophora > Oreohelicidae > Oreohelix > Oreohelix idahoensis. The sequence goes on along the minus strand of JAMPIV010008107.1, from coordinate 114,855 downwards.
GATAGCGACCAGTGAGGTGTCTCCAGAACACAGGAAGCAATCGAGCAGAGGAGTCCTTTCCTGCCGATATCACGAAAGATAAGCTTCTGTGGCCAGAGTAGCTCAACATTATGTGCCCCCCCCCCCTCAAAAATTGACAGTATATTTAACACAGAAGGACAATAAACTGTTTCAAATGACAGGAACTGTGAACTTTTCCCAATACTATTTCCAAGATAATCAAACACTTGAAGTCATGATGACAAACAACAACCTAGCTTGAAAAACAAAACCAGTATTACCTCATATTACTACTTCACAACTTACACACATAGGATAAGAATAATAAAATATGTCAATACAAAGATTATATTTATAAACTGTGTACATACTACTTGTAATTACATTTGATTGTGATTCCTGGTTCACTGTGTAGTTGAATCAGGATATCCATTATTGAAAAGAATTATTACATATATATTTGAAACTTTACACTTGATTCATTTAAGATAGTCTTATAGAGTGTTATATGTGTGTGAGTGTCACAGTGTTGTAAAGTGTTGTGGAATAAATTAAATTGTTTATCTGTCTGTTGTTGTTGTGACTTACACTTCATCATTTTCATAACCCTAGACATTTAACGTAGTCATCACAATATTCCAGAATAATTCTGACTGAGGTATAAATATGGTAGCAAGTAAGGTCATCTGTAATACACCGCACTTATTAGATACAGATACCTTCACAGCTGATCTCAGTCAGTACACTAAGTCCCTTATAAATATTTATAACATCCCACTTCACCACAACGAACAGGGATGAGTAATGACCATGAGGGACTTGAGAATCGTCCGTCGCCTGGAAAATAGGCTGCAAATAATCTGGACGTTCATGGAATTCCGTAAGCATGTTGATGTGGAAGGTTTTATGCTTCCCGTTAATATCGACAATATAGTCAACATCGGAAATTTTCGATATTATATCGTACGGACCTTTCCAAGAGATAAGAAGTCTGTTTTCCCTACAAGGTAGCAAAACTAATGCTTTGTCACCAGGACAAAGTTGTCGTAAGCATCTCTTCTTATTGGCAAATTGCATTGCCTTCTGTTTAGCAAATTCAGAAGAAGAAGTTGCTAATTTGCATGCTTCGATAATCTTGGGTCTAAGCGCGATGACATATTCGTAAGAAGATTTTGTGTCATCATCCATATTATCAGCGGTTATAAGATCATGAAGCAAAGACATATGGCGGCGCGGTCGCGCGCCAAAGACAAGTTCAAAGGGAGAAAATCATGTATGTTCATTGGGGACCTCTCTGTAAGCAAAGAGGGCCGCGGGTAAAACCCTGTCCCAATCTTGAGGATGATCCTCAGTTATCTTTCCAAGTAAGTTTTTGAGTGTTTTATTTAGCCGTTCGACCATCCCATTAGACATTGGGTGATAGATACTACTCAAAGATCTTTCTATCTGCAGAGTAGACATTACTTGAGACATGGTATCCGATACTAGTTGGGTGCCATGGTCTGATAATATTTCTCTGGGGAATCCCAGACGAGAAAATATAAGCCAAAGAGCATCTGCAATATCAGCAGTAGAAATACTTTTCAGATGAATAGCCTCTGGCCAGCGTGTGCACATGTCAACACACGTTAAGATAAACTGATGTCCTCTAGCAGACTTGATCTTAAACGGACTAATAATGTCTATTGCCATTTTCTGAAACGGCCGAATAGGAATATCTGCAGCCTGAATAGGTGCAGCATGGCGTGGACCTTTAGATTTGACTTCTTGACATACTATACAAGATCGACAATAAATCCGTAAAAAGAAAGCCGCAAGAACTCTTGACTTAATATGGGAAAAACCCATATGTCCAGCACACTGAGAGTCATGAGCGTGCTGCAAAATTTTAACTCTCATATTCTTGGGGACAAGAATCTGAGAATGCATGGACTTAGTGGAGTCTTGAACCATACGTACAAGTACGCCATTCTTCATTGTAATCCAAGATTTACGGTTTGTATCTTTATTTGGATCAACTTTTTTTTGCAAGAGTGAAGAATTTCTTTAAGGAGGGATCATCTTCTTGCTGTTTTATAAACGAGTCACGAGAAATTACCAAGGGATCATCTTGGTTATGCACTTCATTATCTTCAGTAGATGAAGTTTGAGGCATATTAAGAGCTTGAGCTCTTGTGACTACTGCATTAGCAGATTGCATATTTTGATTTTCCCAAATAGCAATTTGTTGCGGAGTGCATTCTTTGACTCCGTGAATACGACCGATGATAAGATCAGCGATCGGATTCGGCAGAAGACATGCGTGCACATCTCCCGTAAAGAAAGGAGTAGCAATCTTAATGATAGCAGTAGAGTACTTCTCCAAAGTGCCGCCGAATGTTACACATTTGACTACTTTGTCTGTGGCACGGGAAGGATCTACGAGTGACTGCCTAACACCAATGGTGGTGCATCCAGAATAAAAAAGAACTGAGACTGAATTATCATTTACTAGACCTTTATGCAAGACAAGAGAACCTCTTCCATCATGCGCGACTGACGCAGGAAGAGTGGGAAGAGGGTGACCACAACTTAAAGTAGACACCGTAGTTGGTTCGAATAATGTTTTGCATTTAGGGCACTGAGATGCTCTCCCAAAATCAAAAGCAGAACATGCCATATTATTAGAGTTTTTATTATCATTAGTCTGATTACAGGCTTCATGGAACTCTTGCTGTGCAGAGTTTGCCTTATAATGTGATTTATGTCTTTTGTATTGTGATCTACCTCGATTATTATTGCCTCTACAATTATTATTGTTTGCTCTATTGTAACCCCTACTTGGGTTTGAGTCATAGTTTTCATGGTTACAATTATCATGCTCATTATAATGAGAATCTCTGTAAGTTTGGTTTTGTTGTCTCCATGATGGATTACTTGGATAGTTCCTATTATGACTTCCCTTGCGGAAATGTCTATAGTTGTGACAACCACTGTATCGAGGGCTGTCAGCTTGTCTCCAGTCCTTCGAAGAAGAACCCTGATATGATTGATTACCTTGGTTTTGATAACTATTCCAGTTACCCTTTTTATCAAACCTATTTTGAGCTCCTTGAAATTTGTGTGAGTAATTAGGATTGTAAGGTGTTGCCGAAGCAACTGGCATACTCTCCTTAATCTTAGTGTTGCCAAAAGTTACGTCAGGATATGCAGTGACATATTGGCAACAATATTCTTCCATTTGTTTTAATGTTTTGGGTTTACGCTCATGTAGGAATTCAAGGAATGGTTTATTTACACAAGACATGATCTTGTCTCTAAGCAACAAGTCCATAAGTGCTTCATATGTTTTTTTCTGTTTTGGATAGCTCAATCCATCGTGTAAATGTAAGACGTGCTTTTGTAATGAATTCTGAGAATTCTACCCTTGTTTCAGGTACCATTGTCTTAAATGTTTAGGTTCATGTCTATTTCATTGAGGAGCTGGTCTGATATGAGTTTTTTAGTGTTACCAGTTTGCTCGAGCATAGTTCCATTTCGGCTGTCTTTTGGTTTCCGTTTTTGTTTTACCATGCGAGATGGTGGTGAGGATGGGTAGGTGGTCGCTTCCTATGTCCTCCAATACCCTTCATTTATACCGGTTGGTGAGGTCTGCAGACACTAGTGTTAAGTCTGGTCGGCTACTGGTTCCGCTAGCTTTATGGTAGAGGGTTGGTGGGGATCTTTTGTTTTGGAGGACTATAAGGTTGGAAGTGTTACATAGCTCTTCTACTGCCTGGCCTGAGGTGTTGGTGTCCTTGTATCCCCAAAGTGGGGAGTGGGCGTTGAAATCCCCTGCTATGATTGTTCTCTTGTATTCTATATCATCAACTTAGATTCCATTAGTTTCTCTGGGGGGTCTGTAGACATTAATGATTTAGAAATGTCCGTCACTTCCCCAGACTGTCACTCGTTGTATGTCAGTTGCATCATCGGTTCGAAGACTTTCGACCTCTGCCTGTACATCATTCCTTACCAAGGTTAGGATTCCTCGACAACTATTATGGCAATGACATTTGTACATTGTGTAGCCTGGGAAGTTGATGGATTTGTCCTTAAGAACGGTTTCTTGAATCAGTGCAATGTGAACTTTCTGATCCTTCAGTAGTTTTTTTAATTCTAACGATTTAGTTCTTATTCCATCTACATTTAACTGTATAATGATAATATACTCCTCGGTAGCACACTTTTCGCCAGGAGCAGCCGAGACGCGACCTGCATGACGCGGACCTTTTGTGAGGCGACTACCGAGCTTGTATATCTTATGTTGTATTAGTGTCATGGCATCATGAGTAGTGGGGGGAGGGGGTTGGGATGACTTTCTTTCATCCCGGTAGTTATCCTCTTTTTTCATGCGGGGTGTGCAAGGCATGGTGAGCAACTGTACCATCATCGGTGGGGAAGTATTATTTTCCCTTGCTCTCCTGTTCGCCTGATGTTTGTCCTACCGCCCGGGGATATACAGCCTCAATACCATGTTGCACCACCTCAGTGGGGTTCACCGTTGTGCAGTCCCCGCCACCAAATGACCGCTGTTTTCTGGAAACATCCATAATTTGTCAGCTATTTAGTAAGCACTAGCGCTTCTAGTTGGTCAAAAGGATTGTCACGTCGTGCACCCTAGTGCTTTTACTATGAGATGCTGTGGGTGGTATGTAGCTGTGCTAGTCCAAGTTGGAGGCCAGTCACAGGTAAAAGCAGGCTTTGCAGGGGGGCTCAACATAGTTTGGCCAGTCGGTCGAGACTGTTACCGGGGGATGGCCTCCACTGTTTTTATGGCTTCTGAGAGCCATATGTCAAGCGGGGGAGGTCAAGGTGGACCAGTGAGTTTGAGCCACTGGTTCAGTTCTCCAGTGCGACCACTCTTGCCCAAAGGTGCTACCACTAATGGCCTCTCCAGATCTCCGTATATCTTGTGTTAAAAGCGATAAGATGAGCTAGACACTTGTGGGTTCTAATATAATTTAATAACGGATTGTTAAGAGGTTTTACCTTCACACGTATTAGGATAGGATATTGCTATTTTGGTTAAATGTTTGTATTTCTTCCTAAATCTAGGCTGATCAAAAACCCCGCAAACTAGCGGTCTTATAATCTTATAAGTATCCAGAGATATTATTGTATTGTTGAGTCTTTGTGTTGTGACCTGTGCGGTCCACATTTTTCATCCATGATAGAGGCCAATCTAGAAACAATAAACATAATATTAACTGAACCTGAACATTACCAGATTTTATATATATATCTATTTATCTGACATATGACAGTAGTTTTTCCATGGGATTATACTCAAGAGAACTCACAGTTCAGACTCGGCCATCACCTCAGAGAACAGCCGATAATTATGTTCATTAACATTTTTCGTAACGTAACAGAGTGTCTCAGCAACCAGAGGCTAGACAACACCGGAACCACATAATGTTTTTCTTTCTATGCCGGTGACCATCACGAATACGACTTTTTCCAACCAAATAAAATTCAGTGATACAGGACTTATCCAGGAAAACAATTAATGCACCAACTTCGGCGACTACCTTAGTTAAGCAGTCAGCACCAAGGATAGTCTGGGACCGGATTTGGCAAATAATCTTCCACTGTAGGGTCATAGTACTTGTTAGTGTGTGTTTCCAAGGAATACCTGCGACAACTATTGGGTAAGCGAGTATGCGTGTGCCCACAGTATGACTGATTGAACGAACCGAAAGAGAGAAGCGTATTTTTCTTTTATTACCACTATCATACAAATCTTCCTTAGTTTTCTCACTAACCTGAGTATTTACGGGATAGCTTAATTAGGAACTTATTCTTTTCCCTTACTGATTATTCCATTCCCTTTTTGTTAATTTTGTTCTTTTGGGTTAATTAACCTCTGTTAATTCTTTTTTCTTTTCCTTTACCAGAAGGAAGGACATATTGGGTTGATTTAATTTGTCTGTAAACCATGCTTTATTGATGTATATGCTTGATGTTGTAAATTTCTTGAAATAATACATGTAGCAAGTGTAATTTGCTGGGGAAATTAAGATGTTATTCCTAACAAGAAAGATAGCTGTGTCTGTGTTACTGTGTGTGGTCAAGCAAGTGTAGGCCCCTGAATCTAAAAAAAGATGATGATGATAATGATATATATTATCAGGGAACCTAACGCTATCTCCCTAGATCTCACACAGTCCGTATTTTGATTCTAGTTGCTGGTGTATGATGTCTCTAGTGTCTAGGGGTGAAATGAAAATGATGGTACATCAACACAATACGCTTTAACTCACTATAAGAAAATGAATAAGACTGTGGTTAAAGTTTTCTTTAAAATTTGAATGTTTTTTCTTTGTACAATTTAATCTGCCTGTCCCGCCATCTCTTTTGGACAGGTCTTTGAAAATGAGGAAATATATTTACATATAATGCTTTAACAAAAAGTATTGTTAATATAGAGTTCCTGTAGGTGTATTCACAGACTAAAACTTTAATAGTTGCTAGTGATAGTCATTGGGTATGAGGAGCTGTTGTTTTCTTCATGCCCCATATAATTCTGTTTTATTTTTTATAAGAACCAGTTTATTCGGATAAAGTGTCAGATGTCCCAGCTGTTAACGTGTCACCTGGGATTCTTGGTAGGACGATCATAAATCAGTATAAATCAGCACATACACACAAGCTCCTTCTGGCTATCTGATGACAGCATAAACTTTATAATGGAGACTTTTCTCTTCTCACTCACTCATCAGGTTTCCTGTCACCGGATGGTAACAGGAAATAAAAACCCTGTAATAAAAAAGACACCCTGGCCTTTCATATCTGATCACATCTTCTTATCCCTATGTACACATGAAGGTATGGGGTCAGCCTCGTGTGCATTCCTGTGCATCAGCCCCTAATTATATGGCTCACACCTTTCTGTGACCACACCTCAGGTCCCTATGGCAGATACGCCACTGTACTTTTACATAATTTGCTTCAATCCAATAACGTGGAGTAACCACATCTCCTTTTGTATGATTTTTTTTCTTTTCTAAATTATAAACGCTCTAGGCATGTTGAAGAGTGTTCCTAGAACACTGAGGCTTACTAACATCTTCCAATACAAAATTATTAATATGAAATCATAATAATATGCAACAGTCAAATACAGTTCAATGTGAGGACTCAATAATGTTTGCTTCCGGCATGTCCTTCACTTTTCCACAGCAGTATCTAACTTTGGCAGTTTTAATCAAGCATGTAAATACATAAAGCATTCTTACCACTAATTCAAAGAAATATGTCACAAATAACGTTGACTGGCAAAGAATATGGCCTCAGTTTTGCTCTGCCCCGTCCAGATAGTGAATTTAGTAGTTAATTTTACATTTATCATATCTGCTCTCAACGTAGTTGTTTGCATAAAATTTTCTAGTCAAATGGCCACGAGACCACTATGCCTCTTGCCAATATCTATTAGAGCCGACCAATGAAAGCAGGCACTACTAAATCTTTTTGAATTTAGTTTGAAAAAAAAAAACAAATTCCAAACAAACTATGTGCCTCGTAGTCCATTGATCAGTCTGCGTTAGTTATGCCAATAGAAAAAGATGTTTACTTTTAGTTAACATTTTTCCTATCTCCCCCTTGTCTCTAATATTTCTTTCATTATTCAAATAACCAACTAGTTTGAGTGACGTCAGAATTTTACCACTAGGAGGAAATGGAAAACTGTCTGTGTGTTTGTCTCTGCTGGCTTTGCCCACAGCGTGTATATAGTAAAGAGACCGCGTGTAGAGCTAAGAGGGTTTTTCAAACCGTTGGTAGTGCTGGCGTTAGTTATTACAATCGTCTCGTTCTTACTACTGAGAAATGTCCAAATTATTACAAATGATAGTGTTAAAGTTAACATATTACGTTAATTCAAACGCCAGTTTGGTCTCACAGTTCTGGCAATTCGTTAATTATAAGCTTTTCCCCGTTTCGAGCAGCAGATCGGCGAGATGTTAAAATGTTTATTGTACGTTTCGAAATCGAAACTAAAAGCGTGTTAGACTTTTACGGCGGGTCATTTTTTTAAGCATCCCCACTGCACCAAAGGCAGCGCTCTACAGGCGTTGAAGATTAAACTAGTTCGACACCTGTGGGCTGGTGTATTTAGTATCTTAGGACTATAATATTACTGAAATAAGCGATTATCTCACAGATTTCGCTACACACCTCCGTTCATAAAACATGCATCCATTGCAGGTTATAATCTCTGAGACAACTTAGCGCAAATGAAGTCCTACATTTATTTCTGATTTTCATCACAAGGATGTCTACTCAAAAAATCTGCACCGACGTTCTGAGGGCCGTGAATATATTCAATTAGAAATGAATATGGCTGTAATAATAATGACCATCTTAATAATCTGGCATTTTCATGCTTTGCTTGTGATACGAATACGAGAGGTAAATGATCTGTTTGGACCACAAATATCCTGCCATATAGATAAATCTGGAATTTTTTAATAGCCCATATTAACGCCAAACATTCTTTCTCACGTGTTGAATAATATTTTTCCGCCTTGTTCAACTTGCGGCTTGCATAAGGGACTGGGTTCAATTCCCCATTTGTGAGGAGGACCTTTGCAACAATGTAGCGCCCAGGCCCACATTGCTTGCGTCACATCTCACGACAAATTCTTGATTCAAGTCAGGTGGGTGCAACACAGGCCTGCTTGTGAGTTTTTCGTTTAACTCCTGGTAAGCCAATTCACACTGTGCTGACCAATTTATTGTATCAGGTTGTCCCTTTCGAGGTAAATCCGTCAGATGAGCACATATAGAGTTAAAATGTTTAATGTACTTTTGGTAGAAACCACACAACGACACAAAAGATCGTACATTTTTCATTGTTAGTGGCCTAGGTGCACTTTTCAGTTTCTCCAGATTCTTGGGGGTCAGGGGTCATGCTACCCTGATGTACAGTTTGTCCCAAGAATTCCAACTCTTTACACCCAATACAACATTTTGTTGGTCTAGCAGTCAAGTTAGCCTCTCTGAGTCTATCAAACAGCATATTCAAAGAGAGAACATGTTCCTCAAAAGTTTCAGTAGCAATGAGGATATCATCCATGAAATTCGAGATACATGGATTTTTCAGGGGATCCAACAATTTTCGCATCATCCTAGAAAACACACTCGGGGCATTTTTCAACCCAAACGGCAGCATGTTGAACTCATAATGACCTTCCGAGGTGCTAAAGGCTAAGTAAGGTCGAACCTCAGGCTTTACTGGAATTTGATAATAGCCTTTGCTAAGATCCACCTTGGAAAAATATTTTGCCGTGTTCAGCCTGGCAAAAAGTTGCGTAGTATCAGGTAATGGATAGACCTGATCTTCTGTGACAGCATTCAGTTTCCTGTAATCTATGCACAGTCTATGTTCTCCCGATGGTTTCCGCAATAAAACCACACAGGAACTATAAGGAGACTCACTGTGAGAAATAATCCCTTCTTGTAACAAATAATCTATCTCCTCTTTCAAAGCTTTTTCCTTAGCGAAAGGAATAGAATAAGGCCTCATACAGATGGGTGTTGGGTCTAGTAGTTTCATATCATATTCCAACAAATTTGTGTGCCCCGGCTTATCCGTTAACACGTCTGTATGTTTCTCCAGGACCTTTTGAATCCTCTCTTTCAGTCCTTTTGTCAGGTGATTACTGATCTTCACTTGTGCAAATGTTTCACTGGGCTTCAGTGGATATTTAACTGAGGTGAGAGGTTCATTTTTCATTTCGGTTGCAATTGACAAGGCCATTAAGTGCGTTCCTTCCTGGATTTGTCTGTCCATATCTTTGTTCAATAGGTTCACATGATAGACTTTTTCCTTTCCCTTCTTGTCTATCTTATAATTTGTTCTGGATACCTTTTCCAAAACTGTGTATGGCCCTTGCCATCCGATCTGAAGTTTATTGTTGCTGCCTGGTAATAGAAGAAGCACCTTCTCCCCTACAGCAAGCTCCCTATCCTTCGCTTTTTTGTTATAATAAGCAGCATGCTTTTTCCTGGCTTGTCTCAAATTTTTATTTGCCAGTTTCCAACTAGTTTTTATACGAGTGGTCAGTTCGTTCACATATTGGTATGATGAGGTAACAAACTCTTCTGCCTTCTCATCTGTCCACGTCCTTAACAAGGCTTCCAGTGGACCTTTTATTAGCCTCCCAAATAACAGGGTTGCGGGAGCAATCCCGGTTGAATTATGTGGAACTTCCCGATAAGCAAACAATGCAGCGGGCAAATAATGTTCCCACGTATCAGTTTTCTCATGTGCCAGCTTTCTCAGGATAGAAATGAGAGTCCCATTGAACCTCTCTACCTGACCGTTCCCTTGGGGGTGATACGGACTACAATGAAAGTGCTTGGCTTGAATTAACCTAAAAACTTCTTCTGTTAGTTTCCCCTTGAACTGAGAGCCGTTATCAGTCAAGATTTGATGCGGGAATCCTAATCGGGTAAATATTGTAAGTAGTGCCTCTGCTACATGTTTTGAATCAATTGATGGCAGGGCTACCGCCTCTCCCCACATAGAACAAGTGTCCACCCGAGTAAGGATGTAACTGTTCCTCCTCTTGGTCCGAGTGAGAGGTCCCACAATATCCACTGCAACCCTCTCAAAAGGTGTTCCCACTATGGGCATTTCCCCTAGAGTTGCTGGAGCAGTCCAATGCTTCGGAGCTACTCTCTGACAATCTGGACAGGATTTTACATATCTCTTTATGTCTTCCGTTTTCCGTGGCCAGAAATAATGACAAGCTATGCGCTGTCCGGTGGCGCTGATCCCCAAATGACCACTAAAGGGAACTGCATGTCCTAATTCCAACACTCTCTCTCGATATGAAGTTGGAAGTACAAGTTGGCTGTGACCATTTGTTTCAGTTCCGGACTTCCTGTACAACAATTTGTTCGTCATATAATAATCCCTTTTGCTTGGAGGTGTGTGGCATTTAGGTAATTTCTTAAAGCAAGGCTTGAGTGTCCTATCTTCAGCTTGTGCCTTCCTCATCTCCCCTGGATGAGTATTTATTAGCTCATCTTCTTCCTTTCTGGATTGTGAACGGGTCTGGACTGCTGCCAGGACGACAGGTCTCTTGGGATTCCCCAAGAAGACATAACGACATCCCAATATCAGAGGGTAAATGGGTGCGTCTATCACTGCTGCTCTGATTATCCCTTCCACATAGCGAATTTTTACTGTTATCTTTGCAATGGGAAGTTTCATGAGTGGTAGGTCCTTGGTCGCCCCTTGTATCTCCACTGTTTCTGTGGTATACTGATCCGGGTTCACCAAGTGCTTACTCACAACGGAATCAAAATCCACACCGGTATGGTAAAGGCACCTAATTGTGACTCCATTACATACCACGTCCTCACATACTGGGGGATGATAAGGTTCCTGCTGTCCAGTAAGTTTCACCTTTATTTCCTTTTTCCCAAACTTCATAGCAGCACATCCAGAAGGTTTCCTTGTACAAAATTTGGTGTCATAACCCTCTTTCTTACACCATTTACAATAGTATCTATTTTGATAAAGGGGTTTTCTTTCCTCATATTTCCATTCATTGAACTGTGGGTTTTTATGTTTATTATCATGGCGTGGCCTATCAAAATTTTGCTTAAACTTGTTTCTCTGATCTTTATTCTCAAATCTATTTGAGTTTTGTGGGGCCCTATAATTATCTACATGCGTCTTTTTGGCGCCAGCTACCTCTGCCTGGGCTGCCTGATACCTCTCAGCGACATTAAGTAACTCCACCAGCCTCTCTGCACCTTGTTCCATGAGAAACTTTCTCAAGTCTGGAGCTATGGACTCTCTCAAATGCTCAATAAGGATCATTTCTTTAAGGTCTTGGGTTTTCCCCAGAGCAGTCCATTTCTCCAACTAAGTCTCTAACCGTGCAGAGAACTGGTGATAAGTCTCACCCGACAAAAGCTTGGCATTTCTAAACTTTTTCCTGTAAAACTCACCATTCTTTTCGTATCTTAACAAAAGAGCCTGCTTTAACAAGTCATAATTGTCTTGGTCATCCCTGCTCATTTTGGAAAAAACATCATAAGCTGTTCCCCGAAGACCTTGTGACAACTTCAAGCTCCATCTTTTTTTTTCTAGCCCATAAGGTGTAGCTAATACCTCATACCTACTTAGATATGATTCAATATCATCATCTCTCTCAACAAAATAATCTAAGTGAAACCCCATAGCTGAGTTGGAGGCTCCCTGACTAGCAGTAGCATAAGAGGTAGAGGGGCTGTGACCATTTTCCGGAGCCTGGCCTTGCAACTCCAACTTCCTTAGTCGCAACTCATGCTCCCTCTGTAACCTTTTATCTTCTGCCTCTGCTTCCCTTTGCAGTCGTTTTTCTTCAGCTCCCCTTTCTAATCTTTTTTCTTCTGCTTCACTTTCTAATTTGTTCTCCTCAAACGGGAGCCTCTTGATCTCAGCCTCTCTATCAGCCTCTAAGGCCCTAGCCTCCTTCTCAGCCTCAATTTGTAAACGTTTATTTTCTGCCTCTCTATCTAACTCTAATTTCTTCATCTCTCTAGCATCTTCTAACTGGATTCTCCTCTCTTCAGCTAACCTATGTTCTTCCCTAGCAATAAACTTATCACATTCTGAGGTGACATAGTAAATCAAAACTTGACCCTCCATGTTCATGTCTTTCGCAGTCTGCACAGCGGCAGAGCGAAACTTGGCCAAATCCGCCATCTGATAAATACTAAAATGTTCTAACTCAAATTCTAAACAAGTACAACTTTAATTAATTATTCCAGGCTCTGACACTTCATCAATTCCCAAATCTTGGGCAATAATAAATGGGGATTCCCTGGGTAAACAGAAATGTTGTTACAGCTAAATCCCAGAACAGGACCCTAATATATGTAGTACTAGAAGTTCTAATTCCCGGACGAGCCTACCAATTTATGTAGCAAGTGTAATTTCCTGGGGAGGTTAAGATGTTTTTCCTAACAAGAAAGATAGCTGTGTCTGTGTTACTGTGTGAGGTCAAGCACACGTAGGCCCCTGAATCTAAAAAAGATGATGATGATAATGATATATATTATCAGGAAACCTAACGCTACCTCCCTAGATCTCACACAGTCCGTATTTTGATTCTAGTGGCTGGTGTATGATGTCTCTAGTGTCTAGGGGTGAAATGAAAATGATGGTACATCAACACAATTCACTTTAACTCACTATAAGAAAATGAATAAGACTGTGGTTAAAGTTTTCTTTAAAATTTGAATGTTTTTCTTTGTACAATTTAATCTACCTGTCCCGCCATCTCTTTTGGACAGGTCTCTGAAAATGAGGAAATATATTTACATATAATGCTTTAACTAAAAGTATGGACTGTTGCTCCTATGAATGTAATGTTAATATAGAGTTCATGTAGGTGTATTCACAGACTAAAACTTTAATAGTTGCTAGTGATAGTCATTGGGAATGAGGAGCTGTTGTTTTCTTCATGCCCCATATAATTCTGTTTTATTTTTGATAAGAACCAGTTTATTCAGATGAAGTTTCAGATGTCCCAGCTGTTAATGTGTCACCTGGGATTCTTGGTATGACGATCATAAGTCAGTATAGATCAGCACACACACACAAGCACCTTCAGGCTATCTGATGACAGCATAAACTTTATAATGGAGACTTTTCTCTTCTCACTCACTCATCAGGTTTCCTGTCACCGGATGGTAACAGGAAATAAAAACCCTGTAATAAAAAAGACACCCTGGCCTTTTCATATCTGATCACATCTTCTTATCCCAATGTATACATGAAGGTATGGGGTCAGCCTCGTGTGCATTCATGTGCATCAGCCCCTAATTATATGACTCACACCTTTCTGTGACCACACCATAGGTCCCTATGGCAGATACGCCACTGTACTTTTACATAGTTTGCTTCAATCCAATAACGTGGAGTAACCACATCTCCTTTTATATGATTTTTCTTTTCTTTTCTAAATTATAAACGCTCTAGGCATGTTGAAGAGTGTTCCTAGAACACTGAGGCTTACTAACATCTTCCAATACAAAATTATTAATATAAAATCATAATAATATGCAACAGTCAAATACAGTTCAATGTGAGGACTCAATAATGTTTGCTTCCGGCATGTCCTTCACTTTTCCACAGCAGTATCTAACTTTGGCAGTTTTAATCAAGCATGTAAATACATAAAGCATTCTTACCACTAATTCAAAGAAATATGTCACAAATAACGTTGACTGGCAAAGAATATGGCCTCAGTTTTGCTCTGCCCCGTCCAGATAGTGAATTTAGTAGTTAATTTTACAATTATCATATCTGCTCTCAACGTAGTTGTTTGCATAAAATTTTCTTGTCAAATGGCCACGAGACCACTATGCCTCTTGCCAATATCTATTAGAGCCGACCAATGAAAGCAGGCACTACTAAATCTTTTTGAATTTAGTTTGAAAAAAAACAAACAAATTCCAAACAAACTATGTGCCTCGTAGTCCATTGGTCAGTCTGCGTTAGTTATGCCAATAGAAAAAGATGTTTTACTTTTAGTTAACATTTTTCCTATCTCCCCCTTGTCTCTAATATTTCTTTCATTATTCAAATAACCAACTAGTTTGAGTGACGTCAGAATTTTACCGCTAGGAGGAAATGGAAAACTGTCTGTGTGTTTGTCTCTGTTGGCTTTGCCCACAGGGTGTATATAGTAAAGAGACCGCGTGCAGAGCGAAGAGGGTTTTTCAAACCGTTAGTAGTGTTGGCGTTAATTATTACAATCGTCTCGTTCTTACTACTGAGAAATGTCCGAATTATTACAAATGTTAGTGTTAAAGTTAACATATTACGTTAATTCAAACGCCAGTTTGGTCTCACAGTTCTGGCAATTCGTTAATTATAAGCTTTTCCCCGTTTCGTGCAGCAGATCGGCGAGATGTTAAAATTTTTATTGTACGTTTCGAAACCGGAACTAAAAGCGTTTTAGACTTTTACGGCGGGTCATTTTTTAAGCATTCCCACTGCATTAAAGGCAGCGCTCTACTGGCGTTGAAGATGAAAATAGTCCGACACCTGAGGGCTGGTGTATTTAGTATCCTAGGACTATAATATTACTCAAATAAGCGATTATCTCACAGATTTCGCTACAATACACTTAATACACCTTAAGTTATTGTGTTGGTCAACCCCTACCCATATATGTTATGCATAGTTTGTTTTCACGTCCGTGCGTGTTTTTCACAGAATTGTGTGTATGTGAGTGCAGTGTAACTTGTGTTTTGTATAAGGAGAGAAAGTGCGTCTGACGAAAATATAGTCTTAAAGATAGGCTGGATTAGAGAAACTACTCACTCCAGAGACTGATCTTCCTCTTACACTATCACCGTCGTGAGAAAAACTCTTTCTTACACATTACTCTTACCACTATCCCCTCTGCTCGGGCAGGACCATAAATATCTCACCCCTATCTTGTAACAATTACGACACGAAGTATAGTGGTGAATTCCTTTCCAAAGTTTATTCAACTCAGTTTCTTTTCTATGAAATCTTTTAATCTCTCAGGATAATCCTGTTTAATATGTTTGCTGGCACAGATAGTTACATTATTCCTCTATAAATTGTGCACTCATGTAAATTTCCCTACTTAAGCAACTTAACCAGATATCTTTCCATCCATTCTGCTGGTATCTCTTCCTTTTCCCAGACTTTACCAAGTAATTTATATAACATCTCTGTAGCCGTGTCGATATCTGCTTTAATGGCCTCTGACTGGATGTTCGGGGGGTTTTGTGGAGCTGGTCTATTGAGAATGTCTTTAAAATATTCTGTCCACCTATTCATTTACTCTTGTATATTGCTGAGCAGTTTTCCATTCTTGTCTTTTATGGGGCAACTTGTTTGCTTGTATTTCCCTGTTAGCTTCTTTGTGCTGTTATTCAGTTATCTCATGTTTCTTCTGCTTCTCTTGCCGACTCCTCAATTTACTTTCTCTTGTCTCTTTTGATACTTCTGTTTACTTCTTTGTTTGCTTCTGTGTACACTTCTTGAGCCTTGGCTTTGGAACTTCTGGTTTTGCTTGTGTGTAAATTTGATTTCTAGTTTTTTCTGTCTTTTACCTTATTGGTGGTTCCTGTTGTTATCCATGCTTTTTGTTGTCTTTCATTTATCCCCAGTATTTCTTCACAGGTCTCATTCCATACAGTTTTGATTTGCTGCCAATAGTCTTCTGTATTCTCTACATCTTCCAGCTGTTAGAGCACATGGAATTTGTTGGATATTGTGAACGCAAATTTGTCTATTGTTTCTTGATTTCTTAGATGTCCTACATTAAATTGTTGGCTCCATATACACAAAGAAAAATCTAAATACGAGGGGCGGTCGAAAAGTTTTGCACTTTACTAAGAAAGCGCTAAGACAGGCGGGATTGCTGTGTATCATTGTAAAGACACACTATTGGTTTACATTTCCCGCGCGTACATGGCGCGCGCGGAGTGTCGTGTGAAAGATAAATTGGCGGGAAACTGGTTCAGTTGTGTATGAAGCGGTGTCATGGACGAAAGGAGCATCGAGCCGAAACATCCGCACAGATGTTTGACATTTGCAATGCTGACGAAGATGATTTTTTTCGTAGACTGGTTACTGTGGACGAATGTTGGGTGCATTTCTATGACCCCGAGACTAAAAACCAGAGCAAACAATGGAAACATTCCTGTTCGCCACCACCAAAGAAGGCAAAGACAGTACCCTCTGCGGGAAAGGTCATGCTCACCGTCTTTTGGGACTGCCGCGGGGTAATACTCACCGACTACCTTCCTCGTGGCCGTACTGTCAACTCCACGTACTACCAAAGACTTCTCCAGAAGTTACGAGAAGAAATGAAGCACAAAAGACGCGGGATGCTGTCCAGAGGCGTTCGTCTGCTTCGGGACAATGCGCCGGCTCATGCAGCTCATGGCTCCATCGTCTTTGCCCAGCAGTGCGGGTATGAAATCATGCCCCATCCAGCATTCTCACCGGACTTGGCACCGAGTGACTTCTTCCTGTTTCCAAACATGAAGAATCCGCTTCTTGGACGTCGTTTTTCTAACGACCAGGACTTGATTACTGAACTGAAGACGTGGTTCCGGGCCCAGACGGGGGTGTTCTACAATCACGGCATCAGGAAGGTGAAGATGAGATGGGAGAAGGGCATTGCCTTGAGGGGTGAATACATAGAGAAGGACTAAAGTTCACACCAATTTCCAGGTACGTACCTTGACTCCTTCGTACTAAAGTGCAAAACTTTTCGACCGCCCCTCGTACATAGCAAATACCATAATTAATGAAATAAGTAACACCATGGTTTATATTTTATAGAACAACACTGTCTATTTTAACATTGTAATATAATTTGTAGACTCTTTGTTAAATATATTTTATGTTTATTATCCATATAATTTCCTGTGGTTTAAAAACATGCTGCTTCTCTGTCATGGAGAATCTTTATTTACTAGTATGTAACCCGTCAAAAACATGCTGCTTCTCTGTCATGGAGAATCTTTATTTACTAGTATGTAACCCGTCAAAAACATGCTGCTTCTCTGTCATGGAGAATCTTTATTTACTAGAGTATGTAACCCGTCAAAATTGACAGGCTTTTAATTATAGTATGCTCTTTCTTTTACATGTATTACAGACGGCATATTTTTTACTTTGGTCATTTTATTACAGGTCACCATCATTTGATCTTTGTAGTAAAAATTATATGGATGCAGTAAATATGAAGCCACGGAGTAACCTTCCTGAATGACATGGGGAGAAGGGATACTGATCTAATGGAACGGAAATTTACTAATTAATAGTTCTTTTATGACAAAATTTCTGGTAAATTTTGGTGTATCTTTAAAAATCCTGCCCTGTGTCAACGTTTATCCGGCCACTTTCTTCTAAACCTAAGGAATAAGCTTCCTTTGCATATTGGCGTCTGTCATGAAAACCACATTACTCATGTTAACTGTCCATGCTATGTTTAACGTTCTTCTGTAAAACCACATTACTCATGTTAACTATCCATGCTATGTTTAACGTTCTTCTGTAAAACCACATTACTCATTTTAACTGTCCATGCTATGTTTAACGTTCTTCTGTAAAACCACATTACTCATGTTAACTGTCCATGCTATGTTTAACGTTCTTCTGTAAAACCACATTACTCATGTTAACTGTCCATGCTATGTTTAACGTTCTTCTGTAAAACCACATTACTCATGTTAACTGTCCATGCTATGTTTAACGTTCTTCTGTAAAACCACATTACTCATGTTAACTGTCCATGCTATGTTTAACGTTCTTCTGTAAAACCACATTACTCATGTTAACTGTCCATGCTATGTTTAACGTTCTTCTGTAAAACCACATTACTCATTTTAACTGTCCATGCTATGTTTAACGTTCTTCTGTAAAACCACATTACTCATGTTAACTGTCCATGCTATGTTTAACGTTCTTCTGTAAAACCACGCCTCGATGGTCTCCAGTACTTTTCCTACATGTTTACTACTTGTCCATGACTCACTTTCATGTGTTAGGACTGAAGAGCTCTCTTTCATACTTCCACTGACAATTTTTATGGAATGTTGCTTTCATTTTATGAAATGCTGTTTTCGCCTCTTATAATACATATGGCTTGTAAGAAATGAAGGTCATTGAAAACAAAATATATATTAATTATAGCCCATCAGAGGTTGAACGGGATATTGCTCATCATCAAATAAAAAAAATGAGATGCATCATCTGTGCAATGTTATTAACACGCCCAGGTATTTGAATTTATTGACCTGATTTAAAACTGTTTCATTTACGTTGATTGTGCATATTGAAGAACATTAGCAAGAAAAGAGCGCAATTTCAGGGGTTGTGCAATTTAGTACAGAGGTCATAAGCGCACCACTTTTACGTAATTTTTACACTGCAACTTTGATGAAAAGAAGTTAATGATAGCTATTTTCAGGGAGGTATCAAAGAAGAGTTGGCTACCTGAAGAGCAGCAGCTGGAAGACTTTTTCAGGCCATAAAGCGAGGATTCCTCAGCAGAAGAGAAGCTGGCAAGAAGACGAAGATGGCTATATACGTCTCCTTCTATGTCCCAGTCTGGACGTATGGATGCAAGTCATGGACAATGACTACAACCCACAAAAGACAGATCCAAACCTGAGAAAGGAGATATCAGAGGAAGTTGATTGAAGTAACAAGAAAAGACATGGTCCGCAACCAGACGATATGTCAAGGCCTAAAAACCCAACCCATGCTGACTCAAGTAGAACAGTCCTAAGATGATTTGGCTATGTCCCGAATGAGAGAAGATCGGCTACCACAACAAGCATTGGAAACTAAGAGCCAGGGCTTCAGACCTCCAAGACTACCCAGAGTCCTCTAGGAGGACAACATTAGAGAATCTTTGAAGGACCGAAGACTAGAATGGAACCAAGCCAGGAGGAAGACAGCCGATAGGATAGTATGGCGCTCTCTCTTCCAACACTTTACACCTCACGGTAAGAACGATTTTTTCAGGGATGTAATTTATTTTCTATCAAAGGGAAACAATTAAGCTTCAAATTAGAAATAATAACTTACTTACTACTTACTTAGTCGTTCCCCTTCTACTGTGAGGTGTAGAGGTTTGGAAGAGAGAGCGCCAGACTATCCTATCGGCTGTCTTCCTCCTGACCTGGTTCCATTCTAGTCCTCGGTCCTGCAAAGATTGTCTAATGTTTCCCTCCCAGCCGACTCTGGGTCGTCCTGGGGGGTCTGGATCCCTGGCTCTTTGTTTCCCATGCTTGGAAATAATAACAATGAAATAAAATGTATATTTTAACACTTTAAATTAATATGAGACAAACATAAAGGTATGTTATCAGGCACTCTTAGGAAATAAAGAAGTAGAACACTAGACAACAGAAAAAACAACAGACATGAGTGGCTTAACCAGGATTCCTACGAGTACCTGATAACATACCTTTATGTTTGTCTCATATTAATTTACTGTTTACAGGCCTCGGGTTTCCCTTCCTTATGTGTTATAAATGTTTAACACTTTACCTGTGTTTTATATTCATTATTTAAAATATAACAGTACCTTTGCAAATTTAATAATCAACTTTAGTTAACAAAGTTAAAATATAGTGGTGTATAAAAAATGAAGCACAGGTGTTGCCATCAATGACTTTAAAGTGGCTATCGTAATACTTAACTATCCAAGTGTTGACGATTATTTATTGTTAGTGTTGGGTTCCGTCATTGTTGGTTCCAGGGGTGATATTGACTGTTCCATGTGTTCTCCAGGATGATGAGGAAGTTATTAGATCCCTTACAAAACTCAGCAATAACCAACTTTATGGATGATATCCTCATAGCGACAGAGACATTTGAGGAACACATATCATCTCTAGGGAGGTTGTTTGACAGACTTAGAGAGGCAGGATTGACCACTCGTCCCACCAAATGTTGTATTGGTTGCCAGGAACTGGAATTCTTGGGTCACACAATTTATCACGGAAACATGACCCCTGAGCCCAAGAATCTGGAAAAGTTGAGAAACGCACCTTGACCTCAAACAAAGAAGGGTCAACCAGCCACCAACTGTCAGGAGAGACAAGAACACTGTAGCGAGTTAATTAAATAATTTATTAATGATGAATTTTGCTGTTATTCATCATTGTGTGAAGAAACGGACTATCATTGTAGAACATAGTTCTTGGGAAAAGAGATTTGCTAAACCGGTTAACTCCTGCTGTCGTAACATAGTCTATTTCTCTCTCCATTTTTGTCTCTCATCCCGTCCCTTCTCACTCTCTTCTTTTGTCGTCAGTATTTTCTCACTTATACTGCTACTTTTGGAATAATAATAATAATCATAACCCCTTCAGTCATAACTGACTATGGGAATGTGCCCCCGAGGTGGCAGCCACTTAGTGCGATCGGCAGCTTCATCCTCCCATGTTGCTGGATCCATGTCCAGTGCCCTCATATCTCTCTTGCAGACATCTTTGAACCTCAGCTGTGGTCGCCCAACTGTTCTCTTTCCATCTGCTAATTGTCCGTAGAAGATATCTCTAGGGATGCGACCATCTTCCATGCGGCGAACATGGCCAAGCCAGCGAAGTCTGCGCTGTCTAAGCAGTGTATACATACTTTGAAGGCCAGCACGTGACAACACATCGACATTTGTCACTTTATCTTTCCACAAGATGCCGAAGATGTGGCGTAGACACCGTAAATGGAAGGTATTAAGCCTTCTTTCTTGCTTAGCATAGGTTGTCTAGGTCTCGCTGCCATATAGGAGTGTGCTGGTGACGCAAGCGTTATATACCGCAGCTTTGATCTTCGTTGTGAGTTTGGAGTTTCCCCAAACACGAGATGTGAGGCAGGCAAAGGTAGCTGCAGCTTTGCCAATGCGGCTGTCGATTTCTGTGTCCAGTGAGAGTTTGTCATTGATGGTAGACCCCAGGTATGTGAAGTGGTGCACAACTGCCAATTCATAGTTATCGATAGTGATAACTGGTGCAGCACCCACATCCTGACTCAGGACATTTTTTTTCTTCAGACTTATTGTGAGGCCAAAGTCCTTGCATGCTTTAGTGAAGCGACTCTACAAGCTCTGAAGCTCCTGTTGGCTTTGAGTGACGACTGCAGCATCATCAGCGAACAACAAGTCTCTTATAGTGACCCATCTGATTTTTGTTTTTGCCTTTAGCCTTGCCTTGAAAGATTAAACAGACGGCCATCTGACCTAGTGTGAAGGCATATTCCTTCAGTTGCATCTCTGAATGCATGTTTCAAGAGTAAGGCAAAGAAGATCCCGAAGAGGGTCGGAGCCAGAACACAGCCTTGTTTAACGCCACTTTGTATATCAAAGGGCTGTGAAGTGCTTCCAGCATATTGGACTGTTCCCTTCATTTCGTCATGGAATGACTTTATCCTTTCCAGCATTTTAGAAAATGCAGCCTATTTTCATGAGGATTTTGAAGAGTCCGTCTCTACTAACCAGGTCGAATGCTTTTGTGAGGTCTATAAAGGCGATTTATAAAGGCCTTTTCTGCTCTCTCGATTTTTCCTGAAGCTGTCGGAGAGAGAAGATCATGTCTGTTGTTGATCTACCAGCTTGGTATCCACACTGTGACTCTGGATATATGCGCTCAGCTAACTTGTGTAGTCGCATTAAGACGACTTTGGCAAAAACCTTACCAACAATACTAAGAAGAGAGATGCCTCTGTATTTATTGCAATCACTTCTGTCTCCTTTATTTTTATGCAGTGTTACAATCTTGGCATCTCGCATGTCTTGAGGAATAGTTGTCTCTTCCCAGCACTTGCACAGCATCCTATGCAGGGGATGTAATAGGGTACTCTTACAGCATTTGATTAAATCATGAGGAATCCCATCACTGCCTGGTGCTTTGCCGGAGGCCAAGCTATCAATGGCCTTGCTAAGTTCCTCTAATGTTGGTTCGACATCCAGCTCCTCCATAGTTGGCAGACTATTGACAGCATCAAGGGCTACAGGCGTAACGGTATTGTCTCTAGCGTAAAGCTCAGAGTAGTGCTCGACCCACATCTCCATCTGCTTACCCTTATCAGTTAGTTCTCTCCGCTGATGGGTTTTAGCGGTGCCGTCTTACTTTTTTGGGGGCCGAGTGCTTTCTTTATACCGTCATACATTTGTCTAATGTTGCCTGTTTGCGCTGCGATCTGGATGCTCTCACTGAGCTGGAGCCAATAGTCATATGCACAGTGTCGAGCAGTTTGTTGAACTTTGCTTCTCGTAGCCTTCAGGACCTGTAGGGTTCTAGCACTCTGTGAATGTTTGTATTCATTTGCAGCACTGCACTTAGCTTTAATGACAGGAGCCATCACATCTGATGAAGCATTAAACCAGTCATTTGACTTTGCCGTTTTCTTACCAAAGGTGGCAAGTGCAGTACTTTGAATGGTGTTCCGTAGATGCTCCCAGTGCTCTGTAATAGTATCACCATGTTGAGGGCTACTGAGCACTTTCTTGAAGGTCGCAGTAAATTGAGTGATCATGACAGGGTCTGACATCTTGCTGGTATCAATTCGTGGTTTCCCTTCATGTCTGACACGACAGAGTTTTCTTGGTTGTGCTCTGATTTTGCAACAAACCAAGGAGTGATCTGAATCACAGTCTGCACTATGGTACGAGCGCGTAGAGAGCACAGACCTGAGAAGTGGCCTTCTGACGAGAATCAGGTCCAGTTGGTTCCAGTGCTTGGATCGTGGGTGTCTCCATGACACCTTATGCTGGGGTTTTGTCTGAAAGTAGGTGTTGGTCACGCATAGGTCATGGTGGACACACAACTCTAAGAGCCGTTGTCCATTTTCATTCATCTTGCCTATACCAAACCTGCCCAGACATGAAGGCTGTCTTCCTTACATCATTTACGTCCTGTAGATTTTCGGATAGTCCTGTCAACTTTTGGAATACTTCAGTTGGATTATATACAGTGTGGCCCAAAAGTCTGTATTCAAAGATAATTCGGCAGCTACTTCTATTTGTAAGGATTCCTGTCTTGCGTACATGAGAACGATCTCTGTGCGTCCATCTGCTGTTAATGACGAATCAATATTGGCAGTGAAAAACGTATTATGAAAGTTAGAAGAGAGAAAAAATGTATATAAGACAATTGTTTATATTTCCAGACGTATGGCCCACCTCATAGTTGTTTACCAAATACTCTGCGTAACCATGCTAAATGTTTCTCTATCCCCATGTGGTAGTCATATCTCAGGCTCTATCCCAGGAACACCTGCTCAACAGGTACCTAAAATCCCATATGTCTGATACGTAAGTCTATGCTATCTATTCTGATGTCTATTTATTATATTAACTGTGACTTTCTGGCGTGGAGTTTGTAGAGCTAGGTAGAACATTCCCCCAGTTCTAGAAAAACAAATAATGTGCTTGTATGCAGCATTGTCACCTTAATGAATATGGGCTACTTTCTGAATCGTGTAAGTAAAGAATCAACTTATCCAAGTTAGAACAACTCAGTATCTTAGAAGACATGAATGTAGTAGCTATCGGGTTAAACAGCTCTTGGTGTTTGGAGAATCCACCTGTAAATTACGAAAGTCATTAAATAAAGTGGTCATATATCCAAAAACAAAAACTTCATTACGAATGTGTTTTTCTGTAACTGATGTTTTTCTTCACTGTCAAATTTATGTCCGTGCGTACTTACAATAGAGCTGGTCGTAGACCCGTTTTCTGTGAAGTTTTTTAATACAGTTTGTTCACACCCGAGTGGAACAGTCACAGTTACGACAGTTTGGTCACGTCTGCATATTTCAGAAGAACGGTTATGTGACAAAACTTTTGTACATGTACTTTTTAACCCCTCTCTCACTCCTTCATCCGTGTTTTATTTGGCATATTTTATGCACCTTCATTCATATTTTTGCTCTAAAGCCGCTCCCAGACTTTTTTACGTTTCGCCTGGTGAACCGTAATAATACCATGTTGATTACACAGTTCAGCGGGAATACGTTTATCACTTGAGTCGCCTAGCCACCGTTGATAGGATTGGATCTCTAGTATAGGAGCCACGGTAGCATAGTGGTTAGTGTACTTGCTTCCTAGCTCAGTGGTCTATGGTTTGATCCCTAGATGAGTGTGGTGAAGTGGGATGTTATAAATATTTATAAGGGACTTAGTGTACTGACTGAGATCAGCTGTGAAGGTATCTATATCTATTAAGAGTAGTGTATTATAGATAACCTTACTTGCTACCACATATCTATATATCTCAGTCAGAATTATTCTGGAATAGTGTGATGACTACGTTATGTGTCTAGGGTATGTGTATGATGAAGTGTAAGTCACAACAACAGACAGATAAACAATTTAATTTAATCCACTACTCTTGACAACACTGTGACACTCACATACATATAACACTCTATGAGAATATCTTAAGGAGTCACTGATAACTTTTCAAATAACAATATGTATTCATGGTTATCATAAAGGTATATGGGTCCTGATTCAAATACAAAGGAACCAGGAATCACAATCAATTTTAATTACAAGTATATGTACAGACTTTATCAATATGAATATTGTAGTGACATATATTATTAAAAATATCCTATGTGTGTCAGTTGTGTAGTGGTAATATGAGGTAATACTGGTTTTGTTTTGTTCAAGCTCTGTTGGTATTTGTCATCATGACTTCAATAGTTTGTCTTTTGGGACTATTATTGGAGATGTTCTCAGTTCCTGATATTAAGACAATTAAATTCCCCTCTGAATGTTATTTTTACAAAGTCATTTCAAGATGAGGGGGCATAATGTTGAGCTCAGCTGGCCAAATCCGCTTATCTTGCGTGATGGCGGCAGGAAGGGACTCCTCTGCTCGAATTCTCCCCTGGGCTCTGGAGACACCTCACTGATAGCTAAAAAGACCAAGGAGTATGCTGTCCGACTCTGGATTCAGCAAAGCTCTGACCAGGTGCTGCTCAGTACCATCAAGACCACGGTCCCTGAAAACAAGAAGGATGTACCTTCTACTTCATAACTAATTTATACTTTCTTTTTTACACTGATCACAACACATCACAAACATTGAGTTCAGAGCGTTAGGCCAACTGTCAGCTTCATCTGAAATACTTTATACCAGTATTTACCTCCTTAATGGTTACACGCCTCTGCACTTCCAGCATTATTTCTTTCTAGTCAATCATCCAGGTGTCAGTGTACTATTTGGCCATTCCATGCCGTTTTACTTCCCTCCGACACCCTCTGTTCAGGCTGGAGCATTATAGGCTTTATCTCCTGTTTGCCACTGAACTACACATATATATATACAGGCATAAATTAACAATTTACATTCAATTTTCATTAAAAGATACTGAATGGTTCAAGCTTACCACAATTCATAGAATAAACACAGATACGTTGATTAGCAATGAATTCTGGCACATTTACTGGCACAAATTCCCATCTGCTTATGTTCCAGGCTTTTATTTAACACAAATATGAGCTGGCTTCAACGCACTGTTGCTTTATCAAGATTATTTGCACTAGTGGTCTCGAACTAACGCTCCTAAGTGAGTATATCAGCGAGTCTAGCCAATGAGGCCACGTTTCGACAAGGGTTTGAAAAAATGTTACCTTTTCACGTCTCCCCTAACAATGAAAGATAGTATTTATAGCCCGACCAATCGTGGTTAGTCTTTCATTTGTTGCGCTCCAATCAATTTGGAGTTTACATGGTAGGCTAATTCTGTAACGTAAGATTTTTTTCAAACACGTTATAAAAAAATTTTATGAGCAGAAATGATTCCATGCTGTCAGGCATCCCCACTATTTTATTTTGGGTATAATTTATTAATTCCTGGACTATTTGCGTAACGTTTTACATATTCTTTGTCAGCAAGCCCTAAGGAACCCAAATATACAAATTTAAAAGAGCTACGTGGCTGCGTTCAAAATATGTATTTTCTACCTCCTGTTTCGAAGATGTGCTGTCTGGGTACTGTTATGTTTTCAACCGTAAACCCATCTATTGTTATCTTTCCTAATAAGCGTTTTTTATGATTTATAAACCTAACTCTGGGATGGGTAATGTATTTTATCACTGTCCGTCTGAAAAAAAGTTAGTGCATGTAGTCTTACACGCGTGATGGCAGCATTTGTGTATCGCGCGAAGCGTGTTTAGTGTTCGGCTTTCTGCCTCTCCCTTCTCGCTATCCTTTTGTCCATCTGTCTTTTGATCTTGGTAACATAGTGTAGAAAAAGACATGAATGGATTTTAAAATTTAGGTCAACTTGCATATTTCAAGGTTTTTCTTAGAAAGGCAGCACATTTTATTGTGTGTTTGGGAAACGCGTGTATGTTGCAGAAGGCCTTTAATATCAACGTGAAACGTTACAATTTGCATACGCAGTAGAAAACAAGGGGATTTCGAGTACAGTCATTGTGACAGCACTGTTCTTTACCATTCTTCTTCCTTTATTTATTATATGTATTTATTAGGCTTTATATTTACTTGATAATTTATATATGTGGATTAGAATATTCCACGACACCTCCCCTCTTAAAACAGACATTATATGTCAGTCCTTTATTCTATATTCACATAGAGAAATTTATTATTATTTCTGGGGTTTACGGTGATTCTCATCACACGGATGGCGGCTTAAAAAATCCGCTCCCAAATTGGTTTTTCCAGATATATACTCAATGCTAAAATTATATGGAGCCAAAAGTAAAGACCATCGGAGTAACCTGGAGTTTTCATGCCTAGCCTGTGCTAGAAACGATAACGGTTTGTGGTCTGTTTGCAACTTAAATGCCTTCCCATATAGATAAATATTGAATTTCTTTATCGCCCATATTACTGCAAGACATTCTTTTTCGCTAGTTGAGTAGTTGATTTCAGCTTTATTCAACTTTCTGCTAGCATATGTCACTGGGCTTAATTCCCCATCCAATGCATCAGATCTCTGTAGTAGAGTTGCACCTAACCCAATATTACTTGCATCCGTCCTTACTATGAATTCTTGACTTAAGTCAGGTAATTTTAAAATGGGTTTACTTGTGAGCTTTTCCTTCAATTCTTGGTAAGTCATTTCACATTGTGGTGTCCATGTAATGCGATCTGGATGTCCTTTACGTGTCAATTCAGTTAACGGTGCACATATGGAATTAAAGTTTTTGATATACTTCTGGTAGAAACCACATAATGAGACAAAGGATCTCACGTCCTTCTTGGTTTGTGGTCTCGGGGCTTTCTGTAGCTTCTCTAAATTCTTTGGGTCAGGGGTCATGTTTCCCTGATAAACTGTGTGTCCCAAAAATTCCAATTCTTTACATCCAACGCAACATTTGGTTGGTCGGGCTGTTAAATTTGCCTCCCTAAGTCGATCAAACAGCATGTTCAGAGAGTCAATGTGTTCCTCAAATGTTTCTGTTGCTATAAGGATATCATCCATAAAATTTGTTATACAGGGATTATTCAGAGGATCCAATAATTTTCTCATCATTCTAGAGAAGACACTAGGCGCATTCTTCAATCCAAATGGCAATCTATTAAACTCATAGTGTCCTTCTGAGGTACTAAAAGCTAGGTATGGTCTAACCTCAGGCTTTACTGGAATCTGATAGTATCCTTTACTCAGATCCACTTTGGAGAAATATTTAGCTTTATTTAGTCTGGCAAACAGCTGATTTGTATCCGGCAATGGATCCACCTGTCCTTCTGTAATAGCATTCAGTCTCCTGTAATCTATACAGAGTCTATGTTCTCCAGAGGGCTTCCTTAAGAGTACAACACCGGAACTATATGAGGATTCACTGTGTGAAATAATTCCCTCCTTCAATAGATAGTCTATCTCTTCCTTCAAAGCTTTCTCCTTAGCAAACGGAATCGAATATGGTTTCATACAGACAGGTGTGGAGTCTATTAGTTTCATATCATATTCCAATAGGTTTGTATGCCCTGGTCGGTCTGTTAACACCTCTGCATGATTATTTAGAACCTGTTGCACTCTCTCTTTCTGAGTTTTCGTTAAATGTGTACTGATTTTCACCTGTGCTGCTGTCTCACAGGGGTGTAATGGATATTCAAATGATGAAAGTGGTTCCTTTTTCATCTCCATGGCGATGGACAAGGTCAACAAGTGTGTCTCTTCCTGATGTTCTCTTTCCAAATATTTCTTCAGGAGATTCACATGATAGATTTTTTCTTTCCCCTTCTTATCTATCTTATAATTTGTTCTAGACACCTTCTCTAGAACTGTATATGGACCCTGCCATCCAATTTGTAACTTATTCTGACTCCCAGGCAAAAGAAGCAGTACTTTCTCTCCCACAGCCAGATTTCTGTCCTTCGCCTTCCTGTTATAATAGGCAGCATGTTTCTTCCTGGCTTGTTTCAAATTTTCATTGGCAAGTTTCCAGCCAGTTTTTAACCGAGTGGTCAGCTCATTCACATATTGGTATGAAGATGTAATGTTTTCCTCTGCCTTTTCATCAGTCCACGTTCTTAACATAGCTACATGTGGACCTTTAATTGTGTGGACCTATTTGTCCATGCACCGGTATGGTCTCTTCCACTCGAAGCTTTATAGTGATGATTTTTCCTCCCAGAATTTTCATTCACAAAACGACCGCTACCAATTTTTCTTTTGGGGCTTTCTCCCCACTTAAAATTCTTGATGAGAGATTTCCTCTCTACATCCTCTTCCTCCAGTTTGTTTAAGTCCGATTGAGGGATTGTCGGCTTATCCTGGGGTAAGACATCTGTTTGTACTCTCCGCATAGTGGCCATTGTAAAACAGTTAAGTGAAGCTTGTCCATGAAAAGGGGCTTCCCATTCCATTTGGTCCACTTTATCAAATCTATTTTTCATTTTATTATCAGGCCTAATTTTGCCCCGGGGCGTGTCCAGGTCCTGATCCATCTTCCCACTTGTGGGTGTTCCCTCATGTGCTATGCTACACCTTTCTACAAAATTCTCAATGTCCCATCTTGCTTTGGGCCAATAATAATTGTGAGCCACCTTTTGAATGATGGTACCTATTTTCTCATGGTCCCCATCTGGTTTCACATGTAGGCTCCTTATTAATTCTGTCCTATATCTCTTTGGAAGAACCAGCTGTCCGTGACCATGGGATCTAGTTCCGACCTTCCTATACATCAACTTTCTTTTTCATGTAAAAATCTCCCTTGCCTGGAGTTATATGACAAGTTGACAATTTTCTGAAACAAGGCTTGAGTGTTTTATCCCCAGCCTGTGCCTTCCTCATCTCTTCTGGAGTGGTATCTAACATAATATCCTCCTCCTGTCTTGAGGTCGACCTGACCTGAAGGGTTGCCATATACACAGGTTTCCTTCTGCAACGGTCAGTGTCATGATTGTCCATCTGACAATTCTTACACCACCTTTTTCCTTGGTTGAAAGATTTTCTTTCATCATATTTCCTTTCATCGAATTGTGGGAATTTATTTTTATTTTCATATCGTGGCCTATCAAATTGGTGCTTACCTTTATTTTGATCCCTAGGATCAAATTTATTAAAGTTCTGTGGTGCCCTAAAGTTATCCACTTGTTTCTTTTTATTACCTGTTACCTCTGCTTGAGCTGCTTGATACCTTTCAGCAACATTTAGCAACTCATCCAGCCTCTCTGCACCTTGTTCCATGAGAAACTTTCTCAGGTCTGGAGCCATGGACTCTCTTAATTGCTCTATAAGGACCATTTCCTTAAGATCTTGGGTTTTCCCCAGAGAAGTCCATTTCTCCAAGTATGTCTCTATTCGTGCAGAGAACTGGTGATAGGTTTCACCTGACAGTAGTTTAGCATTCCTAAATTTTTTCCTATAAAATTCTGCATTCTTTTCATACCTTAACAAAAGAGCCTGCTTTAGCATGTCATAATTTTCCTGATCACCTCTGCTCATTTTTGCAAAAACTTCATAAGCTGCCCCACGAAGTCCCTGAGATAACTTTAAGCTCCACCTTTCTCTCTCTAACCCATACGTGGTAGCTAATAGTTCATACCTATTTAGGTAGCTCTCTATATCATCGTCTTTCTCAACAAAATGATCTAAATGAAAATTCATAACTGAGGTTGAGGCTCCTTGAGTAACCGTAGCATCAGAGGCAAAGGGACTGGCACCATTTTCAGGAGCATGGCCTTGAAACTCAAACTCCCTTAGTCGTAACTCATGTTCCCTTTGTAATCTTTTATCTTCTGCTTCCCTTTCTGCAGCTAATTTCCTCTCTTCTGCAGCTAATCTTTTGTCTTCTCTTTCTGCTTCCAATTTCTTAGCCTCTTTGTCAGCCTCAATCTGCAACCTCTTAGTCTCAGCCTCAGCTTGCAACCTCTTAGTCTCAGCCTCTAACTTTCTTTCGGCCTCTTTTTCTAATCTTCTTTCTTCGCGTTCAATAAATTTGTCACATTCCGTAGTGACATAGGCAACCATAACTTGCCCATCTAATCCTAACTCTTTTGCAGTCTGTACAGCAGCAGATCGAAACTTGGCCAGGTCCGCCATTGTCTATCAGGTAAATTTCTACAATGTCTAACCAACAATTTAATCTCTAAATATATCTAATGGACAACACAGGCACCGTGAGCTCAACCTTATTTAATTCCACCCAAGGATACCTTTTAATTTTATATTCCCTGAAGTGAATTACCCCCAATATTTTTAATAGTTAAAGATTCAAAATCCCAAGAGCGAGACCCCAATATATGTGGTGAAGTGGGATGTTATAAATATTTATAGGGGACTTAGTGTACTGACTGAGATCAGCTGTGAAGGTATCTATATCTATTAAGAGTAGTGTATTATAGATAACCTTACTTGCTACCACATATCTATATATCTCAGTCAGAATTATTCTGGAATAGTGTGATGACTACGTTATGTGGCTAGGGTATGTGTATGATGAAGTGTAAGTCACAACAACAGACAGATAAACAATTTAATTTAATCCACTACTCTTGACAACACTGTGACACTCACATACATATAACACTCTATGAGAATATCTTAAGGAGTCACTGATAACTTTTCAAATAACAATATGTATTCATGGTTATCATAAAGGTATATGGGTCCTGATTCAAATACAAAGGAACCAGGAATAACAATCAATTTTAATTACAAGTATATGTACAGACTTTATCAATATGAATATTGTAGTGACATATATTATTAAAAATATCCTATGTGTGTCAGTTGTGTAGTGGTAATATGAGGTAATACTGGTTTTGTTTTGTTCAAGCTCTGTTGGTATTTGTCATCATGACTTCAATAGTTTGTCTTTTGGGACTATTATTGGAGATGTTCTCAGTTCCTGATATTAAGACAATTAAATTCCCCTCTGAATGTTATTTTTACAAAGTCATTTCAAGATGAGGGGGCATAATGTTGAGCTCAGCTGGCCAAATCCGCTTATCTTGCGTGATGGCGGCAGGAAGGGACTCCTCTGCTCGAATTCTCCCCTGGGCTCTGGAGACACCTCACTGATAGCTAAAAAGACCAAGGAGTATGCTGTCCGACTCTGGATTCAGCAAAGCTCTGACCAGGTGCTGCTCAGTACCATCAAGACCACGGTCCATGAAAACAAGAAGGATGTACCTTCTACTTCATAACTAATTTATACTTTCTTTTTTACACTGATCACAACACATCACAAACATTGAGTTCAGAGCGTTAGGCCAACTGTCAGCTTCATCTGAAATACTTTATACCAGTATTTACCTCCTTAATGGTTACCACGCCTCTGCACTTCCAGCATTATTTCTTTCTAGTCAATCATCCAGGTGTCAGTGTACTATTTGGCCATTCCATGCCGTTTTACTTCCCTCCGACACCCTCTGTTCAGGCTGGAGCATTATAGGCTTTATCTCCTGTTTGCCACTGAACTACACATATATATACAGGCATAAATTAACAATTTACATTCAATTTTCATTAAAAGATACTGAATGGTTCAAGCTTACCACAATTCATAGAATAAACACAGATACGTTGATTAGCAATGAATTCTGGCACATTTACTGGCACAAATTCCCATCTGCTTATGTTCCAGGCTTTTATTTAACACAAATATGAGCTGGCTTCAACGCACTGTTGCTTTATCAAGATTATTTGCACTAGTGGTCTCGAACTAACGCTCCTAAGTGAGTATATCAGCGAGTCTAGCCAATGAGGCCACGTTTCGACAAGGGTTTGAAAAAATGTTACCTTTTCACGTCTCCCCTAACAACGAAAGATAGTATTTATAGCCCGACCAATCGTGGTTAGTCTTTCATTTGTTGCGCTCCAATCAATTTGGAGTTTACATGGTAGGCTAATTCTGTAACGTAAGATTTTTTTCAAACACGTTATAAAAAAATTTTATGAGCAGAAATGATTCCATGCTGTCAGGCATCCCCACTATTTTATTTTGGGTATAATTTATTAATTCCTGGACTATTTGCGTAACGTTTTACATATTCTTTGTCAGCAAGCCCTAAGGAACCCAAATATACAAATTTAAAAGAGCTACGTGGCTGCGTTCAAAATATGTATTTTCTACCTCCTGTTTCGAAGATGTGCTGTCTGGGTACTGTTATGTTTTCAACCGTAAACCCATCTATTGTTATCTTTCCTAATAAGCGTTTTTTTTGATTTATAAACCTAACTCTGGGATGGGTAATGTATTTTATCACTGTCCGTCTGAAAAAAAAGTTAGTGCATGTAGTCTTACACGCGTGATGGCAGCATTTGTGTATCGCGCGAAGCGTGTTTAGTGTTCGGCTTTCTGCCTCTCCCTTCTCGCTATCCTTTTGTCCATCTGTCTTTTGATCTTGGTAACATAGTGTAGAAAAAGACATGAATGGAATTTAAAATTTAGGTCAACTTGCATATTTCAAGGTTTTTCTTAGAAAGGCAGCACATTTTATTGTGTGTTTGGGAAACGCGTGTATGTTGCAGAAGGCCTTTAATATCAACGTGAAACGTTACAATTTGCATACGCAGTAGAAAAATAGGGGATTTCGAGTACAGTCATTGTGACAGCACTGTTCTTTACCATTCTTCTTCCTTTATTTATTATATGTATTTATTAGGCTTTATATTTACTTGATAATTTATATATGTGGATTAGAATATTCCACGACAATGAGGTGGGATGTTTTAGGCCGCAAACGGCTCTTGAGTCGACCCAGCCCCAACTGGGTACCAGGGCATCTTCTGGGAAGGTTAAGGCGGCCGGCGTGATGCTGACCACATCACCCCAAGGGTGCCGATGGTCAAGAAAATATGGGCCTAACACCATATTCCCAATATGTCCCAATGGTCGTGTAACGGGATCCTTTCTCTTTTTTTTTACGATAGATGAACAGAGCGCCATATTGTCTGCCAGAGAAAGGCGTCTGAGGGATGGGCGAAAACACATATGATAATTAGATAATCGCTTCCGCGGTACCATTCCTGTGTCCTTATAATAGATGACCTGGCAGAGGAGACAATCTGGGAGAAACGTATTAATCAAGAGTGACTGCACAGATGATGGTTATGAGTATAGCATAAAAATGGATGCGGCAGTATGAGAACATTTTTAGAACGAGGTCATGTGATGGAATTTTTAAATGTAATATTTTAAAATGCGCGAGGGTATAATGATTTAAACACCCCTACCCACATTGTGCAAAATAGAGTGGATTAGTGTAAAGTGAGAGCCGGAATACACAATGGCTCCGATTGACAAATTAGTCGGAATTACAATCTGGGATTTTGAATTGAGAGTTGGAAATATAATCTAGCAAAATCGGAGTCACAGATCAGACTGCATCGCTCCGTCAAGCTATGAATTCACCAGAGACAGATATAGGAGCGGACAAAGGATTTTAAAATTATAAGTGGCAGATCAGAGTTTGTGGGCAACTTTAAAACATAAAAAGTAAACCCGCATTTATAATTACCAAGACTGGAAACTTAAAGGACCAGGATCGAAGTATTTGGGCAACTTTAAAACTTAAAAAAGTAAACCCGCATTTAAAAACATCTAAACTGGAGACCTAAGGAATCAGATCACCCATAATAAGAGGAATATAACATTTCCAGACCAATTGATTTGAAAGCATGTAATCTATTTTGCTAGAGCCCATTCTAAACTTTTCTAGGAGATTGTGTTCACAAAAGGTACTTTGGGTTTGTAGAACGAAGCGATGAGACGGTTCGTAGAACAAAGCTATCAGACTGTCAAGTGTCATCATTATTGAAGGACTGTCGAAACCACGGCTGCAGTAATCATCGATGCTAAGCTTAACAAAAGGCAACAGCAAAGAACATTAACATTCCTCTATCCAGTCTCTTTGAAGATACAACTTTCATCTAAAATTCACCATCATTTCTTCTCATTTTAACCTGTGAAAACTAATTAATTGTTAAATTTGTTACATGCTATTTTAAAACAGGGCAATCATAGTTGATTTGATTATTATATGTATGAACAAACGTATGTGCAGGACCCTTTAATATACATATATATATATATATATATATATATATATATATATATATACACACACACACACACACACACCTAGACATATATTTACATATGTAGAGCTAATTCTTTAAAAAGAATTTAGCTGGATTTACACCAGCTAGGGGCATGAACATTCTACACAAAAGGCGGCAAACTGATATAAGTTAACAATTGCACTGCCAATACAGCTTTGTTCTTGACTTCAGAAATATCTTATGGAAACTCCCTCAGAATAGAAGCGACATTATCCTTCTATCTACAACTCTGCCAAGAGTAAACTTGTGTGAAGGTAGACATCTTTGACGACCTATTTTAGATACTCTTGAGTTGTGGCCACTGTTGGACCACTACTGCAGAGCTAAGGGGAGGCTATCCGTCACAGGCTACCATGTACATGTAGGAAACCAATAGCCAGGGATCAAGATTTCCAGGACGACCAAGAATTCGCTAGGAGAACAACATTAGACAATCCCTGATGGACCGCGGACTGGACTGACACCAGGCCAAAAGATATACAGCTTAACATGGCGCTCTCTCTGGCTAATCTCTACACACCAAGGTAGAAGAGGTTTGTTTGTTTTGTTTGTTTGGTTTTAAGGACCATCTACATTGTACACGGAAAACTCCATTAGTGGTCCGATCTCCTTCTTTAGCTCACAAGGAGAAGCTCGGCACAGTGCACGAACTCCAAAGCAACGGCGCGCATCCCATTGTGTGTATACAGAAACCACACATTCTATAAATATTTTTGCATTGGGTAGGTTTTCTTAATTGTGTAAACTCTGGCACGGCATCTGCCGTATGGCCTACTCTGTATGATTTCCAACTGCCAAGTTATTTTTAACGTGCAAAACGTGTACACGGGACCTACTATTTTTCGCTCTTTTCCAAGAAGGCTAGGCATCCGATCTAACTACTCAGAGAATCAGGGGGCAGTAAGACGTTACTAGTACAAAGTGGTTCTGAAAAAACTCCATCAAGAATATTCCCTCAACTGGGAACCGACCCCAGTGCCTTTAGAATTAGATGTGGACGCCATGTCTCTTAGCCACTCTGGTCCCCGGGATAGGAGAGAACCGACAAACTCAGAAAAGATGTTTAAAGGATGTTCGAAGTGCGCTATTTGGCGCCGATGGAACATTTCGATGTGCACATCTGCGACTGCAACGGGAATTGTGACTACATCATTATCATTGAAAGTTGCAGAGGATATAAGTGTTCACATATTTTACATGCGCATCAAACTCCATATTATTTAAAGTACTTTTATTATAAACATGGTAAACAGCATTTCTTTAACAATTTAAGAAATATACTAATTAAAAAAAAAAGAGATTCTTTTGTGCGTTACTTAAATTTGTATAACTAATTGATCACAAATAAATACAAAATGAAAATCTGTTATTTAGTTTGATATTTTATTAATTTTTGAATTGTTCCCCTTTGGAAGTAAATTGGATGCCTTCCCGTAACTTCTTTATATCTGCTGCTTTTAAAGTATCACATGGTTATGTTTTTTTGTTTGTGTGTTTTTTTCACTTATTTCCGAGATTGGAAATGATGTCAAATCCTGACAAGAGATGTGATCTCTCGGTTATAAGTCGGGGTATATTGTGTACATTTTTATAACATTTTGACCGCTGGACAGTTATATCTGTCCTTTTCTTTTTTAAATTTAGCGGGGGAGTGGGGGGGGGGGCCTATTATTAGCCATGAAGAGGTTTATTTCTGCGAAAGACTGCTAGCTGGATGTTTGGCCGTCACGTCGTAAGTTTATTCGGGTGTTGCTGCTTATTCAATCGATATACTTATTTGTAATGATTTTACCTCTACATCTATTATTGCTAGTGTGACGACGTGTCGTTATAAGTACTACTAGCTGAAATGAAGATTCACGTATGTTTTTTGTTTCCTCTTGTGTCTGCCGAGAGTGTGGTCTTCCTTAACTCCAGCTGATTAATGACTTAATCAATGACGATTTGACGTATAGTGTCTAAAATAGCATTAGGTAATTCTTCTATCGGATTGTTTTTTGTTTGACTGTTATTATTTATTTCATATGGCAGTTGTGACGGGTAAGGTGTAGGTGGGTGGATGTAGAAGGTCACATTGGGATCCGTCTATTTGGATGTTACAAGTGAACCCAGGGTTGTACAGCACTGAAGTGATCTGAGGTCATTTGGTCAGCAGCCTCTGGTTTGTTTTTCAATGCAGCTAAGTGTGACAACTGTAACTGAACGATTCGACACTGTTCAAATCTGGGTCAGCTGTCAGCTGTAACGTGTGCTGACGAATAAACAGTGTGCTAGGAATGCTGTCGTACAGGTCTGTTTACATCGATTACTTGCGGCTGCTGTGAAACAGTGTGTTGTGACCAGGGGAATCTTGTGGTGACCAGAAGAAGTAGAGCTGTGAAGCTGTCGTGTTGCTGTGTTCTACTCGACACAGGGTGAAGTGAAAATACGAGCCCTGTTTTCACGACGTGTAACCAGTGGTGCAACATAATCTGAACTGAGTGTGTTGTGCCGTCTGTGTGTTGTCCTCATACTTCATCGCCGTGGGATTTGCTGAAGACATTATAAACATAACTACACGCTTGGGATATAAGTATTATGTAGTTGTTCTGTGAACAATTAGTGTTCGTCATAATTCCTCGAGATACAGCTTAGTTAGATATTATTCTGTTTGTCGTGGAATATTCTAATCCACATATATAAATTATCAAGTAAATATAAAGCCTAATAAATACATATAATAAATAAAGGAAGAAGAATGGTAAAGAACAGTGCTGTCACAATGACTGTACTCGAAATCCCCTTGTTTTCTGCTTCGTCTGCAAATTGTAACGCTTTCACGTTGATAGTAAAAGCTTACTGTATTATACCCGCTTTCTTCAATGAAACGTGTGCTGTATTTCTTGGAAAAACATTGAGATACCAAGCGGATCAATGACCTAATTTAAATATTTCATTCATTCCATTTTATACACGGCGTAACGAAAGACAGATGGACTAAAGGATAGCGAGAAGGGAGAGGCAGAAAGCCGAACACTAAACACGCTTCGCGCGATACACAAATGCTGCCATCACGCGTGTAAGACTACATGCACTAACTTTTTTTCAGACGGACAGTGATAAAATACATTACCCTTCCCAGAGTTAGGTTTTAAAATCATAAAAAACGCTTATTAGGAAAGATAACAATAGATGGGTTTACGGTTGAAAACATAACAGTACCCAGACAGCACATCTTCGAAACAGGAGGTAGAAAATACATATTTTGAACGCAGCCACGTAGCTCTTTTAAATTTGGATATTTGGGTTCCTTAGGGCTTGCTGACCAAGAATATGTAAAACGTTACGCAAATAGTCCAGGGATTAATAAATTATACCCAAAATAAAATAGTGGGGATGCCTGACAGCATGGAATCATTTCTGCTCATAAAATTTTTTTTATAACGTGTTTGAAAAAAAACCTTACGTTACATAAATAGCCTACCATGTAAACTCCAAATTGATTGGAGCGCAACAAATGAAAGACTAACCACGATTGGTCGGGCTATAAATACTATCTTTCGTTGTTAGGGGAGACGGGAAAAGGTATTATTTTTTCAAACACTTGTCGAAACGTGGCCTCATTGGCTAGACTCGCTGATATACTCACTTAGGAGCGTTAGTTCGAGACCACTAGTGCAAATAATCTTGATAAAGCAACAGTGCGTTGAAGCCAGCTCATATTTTGTTAAATAAAAGCCTGGAACATAAGCAGATGGGAATTTGTGCCAGTAATTGTGCCAGAATTCATTGCTAATCAACGTATCTGTGTTTATTTCCATGAAATTGTGGTAAGCTTGAACCATTCAGTATCTTTTAATGAAAATTGAATGTAAATTGTTAATTTATGCCTGTATATATATGTGTAGTTCAGTGGCAAACAGGAGATAAAGCCTATAATGCTCCAGCCTGAACAGAGGGTGTCGGAGGGAAGTAAAACGGCATGGAATGGCCAAATAGTACACTGACACCTGGATGATTGATTAGACAGAAATAATGCTGGAAGTGCAGAGGCGTAGTGACCATTAAGGAGGTAAATACTGGTATAAAGTATTTCAGATGAAGCTGGCAGTTGGCCTAACGCTCTGAACTCAATGTTTGTGATGTGTTGTGATCAGTGTAACAAGAGAGTATAAGTTAGTTATGAAGTAGAAGGTACATCCTTCTTGATTTCAGGGACCGTGGTCTTGATGGTACTGAGCAGCACCTGGTCAGAGCTTTGCTGAATCCAGAGTCGGACAGCATACTCCTTGGTCTTTTTGGCTATCAGTGAGGTGTCTCCAGAGCCCAGAGGAGAATTCGAGCAGAGGAGTCCCTCCCTGCCGCCATCACGCAAGATAAGCTAATTTGGCCAGCTGAGCTCAACATTATGCCCCTCATCTTGAAATGACTTTGTAAAAATAACATTCAGAGGGGAATTTAATTGTCTTAATATCAGGAACTGAGAACACCTCCAATACTAGTTCCAATAAAGACAAACTATTGAAGTCATGATGACAAATACCAACAGAGCTTGAACAAAACAAAACCAGTATTACCTCATATTACTACTATACAACTGACACACATAGGATATTTTTAATAATATATGTCACTACCATATTCATATTGATAAAGTCTGTACATATACTTGTAATTAAAATTGATTGTGATTCCTGGTTCCTTCGTATTTGAATCAGGACACATATACCTTTATGATAAAAATGAATACATATTGTTATTTGAAAAGTTATCAGTGACTCCTTAAGATATTCTCATAGAGTGTTATATGTATGTGAGTGTCACAGTGTTGTCAAGAGTAGTGGATTAAATTAAATTGTTTATCTGTCTGTTGTTGTGACTTACACTTCATCATACACATACCCTAGACACATAACGTAGTCATTACACTATTCCAGAATAATTCTGACTGAGATATATAGATATGTGGTAGCAAGTAAGGTTATCTATAATACACTACTCTTAATAGATATAGATACCTTCACAGCTGATCTCAGTCAGTACACTAAGTCCCCTATAAATATTTATAACATCCCACTTCACCACATATATTGGGGTCTCGCTCTTGGGATTTTGAACCTTTCCCTATTAAAAATATTGGGGGTAATTCACTTCAGGGAATAT
Source organism: Oreohelix idahoensis (assembly GCA_024509875.1). Classification (NCBI taxonomy): domain Eukaryota; kingdom Metazoa; phylum Mollusca; class Gastropoda; order Stylommatophora; family Oreohelicidae; genus Oreohelix; species Oreohelix idahoensis. The sequence goes on along the minus strand of JAMPIV010008107.1, from coordinate 74,626 downwards.
AAGAATTAAAAGGTATCCTTGGGTGGAATTAAATAAGGTTGAGCTCACGGTGCCTGTGTTGTCCATTAGATATATTTAGAGATTAAATTGTTGGTTAGACATTGTAGAAATTTACCTGATAGACAATGGCGGACCTGGCCAAGTTTCGATCTGCTGCTGTTCAGACTGCAAAAGAGTTAGGATTAGATGGGCAAGTTATGGTTGCCTATGTCACGACGGAATGTGACAAATTTATTGAACGCGAAGAAAGAAGATTAGAAAAAGAAGCCGAAAGAAGGTTAGAGGCTGAAAGGGAAATTAAGAAGTTACAGTTTGTGGCTGAGGCTGAGACTAAGAGGTTACAGTTTGAGGCTGAGGCTGAGACTAAGAGGTTGCAGATTGAGGCTGAGGCTAAGAAATTGGAAGCAGAAGAAAGAAGATTGACTGCCGAAAGGGAAGACAAGAGATTAGCTGCAGAAAGGGAAGAGAAGAAATTAGCTGCAGAAAGGGAAGCAGAAAAGGAGGAGAAGAGATTACAAAGAGAACATGAGTTAAGACTAAGGGAGTTTGAGTTTCAAGGCCATGCTCCTGAAAATGGTGCCAGTCCCTTTGCCTCTGATGCTACGGTTACTCAAGGAGCCTCAACCTTAGCTATGAATTTTCATTTAGATCATTTTGTTGAGAAAGACGATGATATAGAGAGCTACCTAAATAGGTATGAACTATTAGCTACCACGTATGGGTTAGAGAGAGAAAGGTGGAGCTTAAAGTTATCTCAGGGACTTCGTGGGGCAGCTTATGAAGTTTTTGCAAAAATGAGCAGAGGTGATCAGGAAAATTATGAGATGCTAAAGCAGGCTCTTTTGTTAAGGTATGAAAAGAATGCAGAATTCTATAGGAAAAAATTTAGGAATGCTAAACTACTGTCAGGTGAAACCTATCACCAGTTCTCTGCACGAATAGAGACATACTTGGAGAAATGGACTTCTCTGGGGAAAACCCAAGATCTTAAGGAAATGGTCCTTATAGAGCAACTAAGAGAGTCCATGGCTCCAGACCTGAGAAAGTTTCTCATGGAACAAGGTGCAGAGAGGCTGGGTGAGTTGCTAAATGTTGCTGAAAGGTATCAAGCAGCTCAAGCAGAGGTAACAGGTAATAAAAAGAAACAAGTGGATAACTTTAGGGCACCACAGAACTTTAATAAATTTGATCCTAAGGATCAAAATAAAGGTAAGCACCAATTTGATAGGCCACGGTATGAAAATAAAAATAAATTCCCACAATTCGATGAAAGGAAATATGATGAAAGAAAATCTTTCAACCAAGGAAAAAGGTGGTGTAAGAATTGTCAGATGGACAATCATGACACTGACCGTTGCAGAAGGAAACCTGTGTATATGGCAAACCTTCAGGTCAGGTCGACCTCAAGACAGGAGGAGGATATTATGTTAGATACCACTCCAGAAGAGATGAGGAAGGCACAGGCTGGGGATAAAACACTCAAGCCTTGTTTCAGAAAATTGTCAACTTGTCATACAACTCCAGGCAAGGGAGATTTTTACATGAAAAACAAGTTGATGTATAGGAAGACTGGAGCTAGATCCAAAGGTCAAGGACAGCTGGTACTTCCTAAAAGATATAGGGCAGACTTAATAAGGAGCCTACATGTGAAACCAGATGGGGACCATGAGAAAATAGGTACCATCATTCAAAAGGTGGCTCACAATTATTATTGGCCCAAAGCAAGATGGGACATTGAGAATTTTGTAGAAAGGTGTAGCATAGCACATGAGGGAACACCCACAAGTGGGAACATGGATCAGGACCTGGACACGCCACGGGGCAAAATTAGGCCTGATAATAAAAAGAAAAATAGATTTGATAAAGTGGACCAAATGGAATGGGAAGCCCCTTTTCACGGCAAGCTTCACTTAACTGTTTTACAATGGCCACTATGCGGAGAGTGCAAAAAGATGTCTTACCCCAGGATAAGCCGAAAATCCCTCAATCGGACTTAAACAAACTGGAGGAAGAGGATGTAGAGAGGAAATCTCTCATCAAGAATTTTAAGTGGGGAGAAAGCCCCAAAAGAAAAATTGGTAGCGGTCGTTTTGTGAATGATAATTCTGGGAGGAAAAATCATCACTATAGAGCTTCGAGTGGAAGAGACCATACCGGTGCATGGACAAATAGGTCCACACAATTAAAGGTCCATATGTAGCTTTGTTAAGAACGTGGACTGATGAAAGGCAGAGGAAAACATTACATCTTCATACCAATATGTGAATGAGCTGACCACTCGGTTAAAAACTGGCTGGAAACTTGCCAATGAAAATTTGAAACAAGCCAGGAAGAAACATGCTGCCTATTATAACAGGAAGGCGAAGGACAGAAATTTGGCTGTGGGAGAGAAAGTACTGCTTCTTTTGCCTGGGAGTCAGAATAAGTTACAAATTGGATGGCAGGGTCCATATACAGTTTTAGAGAAGGTGTCTAGAACAAATTATAAGATAGATAAGAAGGGGAAAGAAAAATCTATCATGTGAATCTCCTGAAGAAATATTTGGAAAGAGAACATCAGGAAGAGACACACTTGTTGACCTTGTCCATCGCCATGGAGATGAAAAAGGATCCACTTTCATCATTTGAATATCCATTACACCCCTGTGAGACAGCAGCACAGGTGAAAATCAGTACACATTTAACGAAAACTCAGAAAGAGAGAGTGCAACAGGTTCTAATAATCATGCAGAGGTGTTAACAGACCGACCAGGGCATACAAACCTATTGGAATATGATATGAAACTGATAGACCCCACACCTGTCTGTATGAAACCATATTCGATTCCGTTTGCTAAGGAGAAAGCTTTGAAGGAAGAGATAGGACTATCTGTTGAAGGAAGGAATTATTTCGCACAGTGAGTCTTCGTATAGTTCCGGTGTTGTACTCTTTAAGGAAGCCCTCTGGAGAACATAGACTCTGTATTAATTACAGGAGACTGAATGCTATTACAGAAGGACAGGTGGATCCATTGCCGGATACAAATCAGCTGTTTGCCAGACTAAATAAAGCTAAATATTTCTCAAAAGTGGATCTGAGTAAAGGATACTATCAGATTCCAGTAAAGCCTGAGGTTAGACCATACCTAGCTTTTAGTACCTCAGAAGGACACTATGAGTTTAATAGATTGCCATTTGGATTGAAGAATGGACGCCTAGTGTCTTCTCTAGAATGATGATGAAAAAATTAATAATCCTGGATCAACTTGAGAAATAATCCCTGTATAATTTGATTGTGAAGAAAACATTTTATGGATGATATCCTTATAGCAACAGAAACATTTGAGGAACACATTGACTCTCTGAACACATGCTGTTTATCGACTTAGGGAGGCAAATTTAACAGGCCCCGACCAACCAAATGTTGCGTTGGATGTAAAGAATTGGAATTTTTGGGACACACAGTTTATCAGGGAAACATGACCCCTGACCCAAAGAATTTAGAGAAACTACAGAAAGCCCCGAGACCACAAACCAAGAAGGACGTGAGATCCTTTGTCTCATTATGTGGTTTCTACCAGAAGTATATCAAAAACTTTAATTCCATATGTGCACCGTTAAATGAATTGACACGTAAAGGACATCCAGATCGCATTACATGGACACCACAATGTGAAATGACTTACCAAGAATTGAAGGAAAAGCTCACAAGTAAACCCATTTTGAAATTACCTGACTTAAGTCAAGAATTCATAGTAAGGACGGATGCAAGTAATATTGGGTTAGGTGCAACTCTACTACAGAAATCAGATGCATTGGATGGGGAATTAAGCCCAGTGGCATATGCTAGCTGAAAGTTGAATAAAGCTGAAATCAACTACTCAACTAGCGAAAAAGAATGTCTTGCAGTAATATGGGCAATAAAGAAATTCAATATTTATCTATATGGGAAGGCATTTAAGTTGCAAACGGATCGCAAACGTTTATCGTTTCTAGCACAGGCTAGGCATGAGAACTCTAGGTTACTCCGATGGTCTTTACTTTGGCTCCATATAATTTTAGCATTGAGTATATATCTGGAAAAACCAATTTGGGAGCGGATTTTTTAAGCCGCCATCCGTGTGATGAGAATCACCGTAAACCCCAGAAATAATAATAAATTTCTCTATGTGAATATAGAATAAAGGACTGACATATAATGTCTGTTTTAAGAGGGGAGGTGTCGTGGAATATTCTAATCCACATATATAAATTATCAAGTAAATATAAAGCCTAATAAATACATATAATAAATAAAGGAAGAAGAATGGTAAAGAACAGTGCTGTCACAATGACTGTACTCGAAATCACCCTTGTTTTCTGCTTCGTCTGCAAATTGTAACGCTTTCACGTTGATAGTAAAAGCTTACTGTATTATACCCGCTTTCTTCAATGAAACGTGTGCTGTATTTCTTGGAAAAACATTGAGATACAAGCGGATCAATGAACCTAATTTAAATATTTTCATTCATTCCATTTTATACACGGCCGTAACGAAAGACAGATGGACTAAAGGATAGCGAGAAGAGGGAGAGGCAGAAAGCCGAACACTAAACACGCTTCGCGCGATACACAAATGCTGCCATCACGCGTGTAAGACTACATGCACTAACTTTTTTTCAGACGGACAGTGATAAAATACATTACCCTTCCCAGAGTTAGGTTTTAAAATCATAAAAAACGCTTATTAGGAAAGATAACAATAGATGGGTTTACGGTTGAAAACATAACAGTACCCAGACAGCACATCTTCGAAACAGGAGGTAGAAAATACATATTTTGAACGCAGCCACGTAGCTCTTTTAAATTTGGATATTTGGGTTCCTTAGGGCTTGCTGACAAAGAATATGTAAAACGTTACGCAAATAGTACAGGAATTAATAAATTATAACCAAAATAAAATAGTGGGGATGCCTGACAGCATGGAATCATTTCTGCTCATAAAATTTTTTTATAACGTGTTTGAAAAAAAAAAATTTACGTTACAGAAATAGCCTACCATGTAAACTCCAAATTGATTGGAGCGCAACAAATGAAAGACTAACCACGATTGGTCGGGCTATAAATACTATCTTTCGTTGTTAGGGGAGACGTGAAAAGGTAACATTTTTTCAAACACTTGTCGAAACGTGGCCTCATTGGCTAGACTCGCTGATATACTCACTTAGGAGCGTTAGTTCGAGACCACTAGTGCAAATAATCTTGATAAAGCAACAGTGCGTTGAAGCCAGCTCATATTTTGTTAAATAAAAGCCTGGAACATAAGCAGATGGGAATTTGTGCCAGTAATTGTGCCAGAATTCATTGCTAATCAACGTATCTGTGTTTATTTCCATGAAATTGTGGTAAGCTTGAACCATTGTAGTGACCATTAAGGAGGTAAATACTGGCATAAAGTATTTCAGATGAAGCTGACAGTTGGCCTAACGCTCTGAACTCAATGTTTGTGATGTGTTGTGATCAGTGTAACAAGAGAGTATAAGTTAGTTATGAAGTAGAAGGTACATCCTTCTTGATTTCAGGGACCGTGGTCTTGATGGTACTGAGCAGCACCTGGTCAGAGCTTTGCTGAATCCAGAGTCGGACAGCATACTCCTTGGTCTTTTTAGCTATCAGTGAGGTGTCTCCAGAGCCCAGGGGAGAATTCGAGCAGAGGAGTCCTTTCCTGCCGCCATCACGCAAGATAAGCTAATTTGGCCAGCTGAGCTCAACATTATGCCCCTCATCTTGAAATGACTTTGTAAAAATAACATTCAGAGGGGAATTTAATTGTCTTAATATCAGGGACTGAGAACACCTCCAATACTAGTCCTAAAAGACAAACTATTGAAGTCATGATGACAAATACCAACAGAGCTTGAACAAAACAAAACCAGTATTACCTCATATTACTACTACACAACTGACACACATAGGATATTTTTAATAATATATGTCACTACCATATTCATATTGATAAAGTCTGTACATATACTTGTAATTAAAATTGATTGTGATTCCTGGTTCCTTCGTATTTGAATCAGGACACATATACCTTTATGATAAAAATGAATACATATTGTTATTTGAAAAGTTATCAGTGACTCCTTAAGATATTCTCATAGAGTGTTATATGTATGTGAGTGTCACAGTGTTGTCAAGAGTAGTGGATTAAATTAAATTGTTTATCTGTCTGTTGTTGTGACTTACACTTCATCATACACATACCCTAGACACATAACGTAGTCATCACACTATTCCAGAATAATTCTGACTGAGATATATAGATATGTGGTAGCAAGTAAGGTTATCTATAATACACTACTCTTAATAGATATAGATACCTTCACAGCTGATCTCAGTCAGTACACTATGTCCCCTATAAATATTTATAACATCCCACTTCACCACACTGTTGTTGTTCGTTTAAGGTAGTTACGTAACATTCTTTCGTGCTCTAGTATGCTAATGTTCTAGTAGGGTGTTTACTAAGTTCTAATTAAAAGGTAATTTTTGTTTTATATAGAGCTTACAGTGTATTTCCTAAGAAATCAGTAGTTCTTCTCGTATACTTACTTACTTACTTAGTCGTTCCCCTTCTACCGTGAGGTGTAGAGGTTTGGAAGAGAGAGCGCCAGACTATTCTATCGGCTGTCTTCCTCCTGGCCTGGTTCCATTCTAGTCCTCGGTCCTTCAAAGATTGTCTAATGTTGTCCTCCCAGGGGACTCTGGGTCGTCCTCGGGGTCTGGATCCTTGGCTCTTTGTTTCCCATGCTTGTCGTGGTAGCCGATCTTCTCCCATTCTGCAGACATGACTAAACCATCTTAGTTGGGACTGTTCTACTTGGGTCTGTAGGGGGTGGCATTTTAGGCCTTGACGTATCGTCTGGTTGCGTACCATGTCTCTTCTTGTTACTTCAACCACCTTCCTCAGATATCTCATTTCTGAGGTTTGGATCTGGCTTTTATGGGTTGTAGTCATTGCCCATGACTCGCATCCATATGTCAAGACTGGGACATAGGTGGAGCGGTATACAGCCATCTTCGTTTTCTTACCAACCTCTCTCTTGCTGAGGAATCCTCGATTTATGGCCTGAAAAAGTCTCCCAGCTGCTGCTTTTCGAGTGGCCAACTCTTCTTTGATGCCTCCCTTTCGGTCTATAATAGCTCCGAGGTATTTAAAGTGGTTGACCTGCTCCAGGACCTGTTCTCCCAGCTTAATCTGATGTCTTCTTTCTTCTCGTGATATCACCATGGATTTTGTTTTAGAGCTGCTTATGACCATCCCTCTCTTCTCCAGCTCTTCCTTCCATACTTGCAGGTTGGATTGGAGATGTGCCTCTGATTTAGCAATCAGGGCAACATCATCAGCAAATGCCAGCTCTGAAATATAGACCTGTCTCATCTTCCAGTACCCCACTGAATACTTTCTTGTTCTCTCCTTACATGCCTTGATGATATCGTCCATAAGGAGTATGAAGAGGTAAGGTGATAGGATATCACCTTGTCTTACACCAGTGGTGGTCCTGAACTCTTCTGACTTATGGTTTGCTGTCCTCACATAATTTCTGCAAGACTTGTAGAAGCTCTCTATAGCATGAATCAGAGGTGCTGGAATATTCTTCCTTGCCAAACAGTCCCAAAGTTTGCTCCAAGGGACCCTGTCAAATGCCTTTTCCAGATCTATGAAACAAAGATGGATCTCACTCTTATACTCAAGGGCCTTTTCACTCAGCTGTCTGAGTGTGAAGATTAGGTCTTGAGTACTTCGGTTTGCTCGGAATCCGCACTGGACCTCATCCAATTGTGGCTCAGCTAGGCGTCGGAGTCTCTGCTCTAGGGTTCTAGAGTAGATTTTTCCAGGGACACTGAGAAGGGATATGCCTCTATGGTTTCCACACTGTCGATTGTCACCCTTTTTGAAAATTGGTAATATTATGGCGATCTCCCAATCCTTTGGTATGGTCTTGTTGCACCATGCTGCCTGTAGGACCTTAAGAGTAACAGGTCGCCTGATGCTCCCATGTACTTAACCATTTCTGGTGTTATACCATCATGCCCTGCTGCTTTGCCCATCTTGATTTTCTCCAGTGCTGCCTTCAGTTCTTCCATCTTTATATCATCTTCATCACCATTGGTTTCCTCTTCTGTGCTAGTGGTTATCATTTCTGATGTTTGACCTTGCTCACCATCAAGGAGTTCTGAGAAATATTCTTTCCATCTTTCCATTACATCCTTCGGGGCAGTAAGCAATTTGCCTTGCTTGTCCTTTATAAATTTGAGAGGGCATTGTTTTTCCTTCCTCATGTTCTTTAGGGTCTTATAGAACAATTTCTGGTTTTCTTGTGCATCTTTTTCTAGCTTTTCTCCAAATTCTTCCCAGGACTTCTGTTTTGCTGCTAGCACTTTGTTCTTTACTTCTGTTCTGAGTGTCACATATTCTCTATATTTTTCCATTTGTCCTGTTGTGTTTTTAGCTCCTTAGTATTGTTTCCATGCCATTTTCTTCTCTCTTATTTTCTCTTTGACTTCCTCTGTCCACCAAGGTGTCCTCTTTCTCTGGTTCCCAAGTCGGACTTCACCACATGCTTTTGCAGCAGCTGTCTTTATGATATCCTTGAATTTATCCAGAGGGTTTCCAAGTCATCAGGTTGTTCTTCTGTGTTGTTCACCGCTGCAGCAATAAGCCCCTGATATCTGGTCTTAATTTCTGGCTCTCTCAGCTTGTAGGTCCTAATGCTCATTTCTCCTGCTCGTTTACTTGGTTTCTTGCGTGATGTTGAGCAGTTCCTAGGCTGAGCAACTCTTTCAGTTGTTCGTTTGATTTTTAGCAGGTAGTGATCACTTAAAATCTCTGGCCCCCTCCAGACTCTTGCATCTCGGACATATTTGAATGAGCTTCTCCGAACAATGGCATAGTCAATCACTGACTTCTCATTCTTTTTTGGTTCACATCTAGTGTATGCATGTATTCGCTTATGGGGGAACTTTGTGTTTGTAATGATCAGATTCTGCTCACTGCAGAATCTAAGGAGTCGCTTTCCATTGTCATTGAGAGTGTCTTCTCCATATCTTCCGATAACTCCACCCCATCTAGCATGGTCATTTCCAACTCTGGCATTAAAATCTCCGAGCATGATAACTTCATCTAGGCAGTCATCCACTGTCCTTTGAAGCAGCTCGAAGAATTCCTCCTTGACCTCTGCTCTCTCATCCTCATTTGGCCCATACACTATGATTCTCGTATACTGAGTACTTCTATTATCACATTTAGCTTCTTCTCTTTAGTTCTGCTACTTTCTTCTTTCAGTAGTATCACTTTTTTTTTCTACTTCATCTTTAGTGTTGCTGTTCTACTGTAGTTAGTTTTCACTCTGTCTTTGTATGTTTATATGTGATGTAGGTTTAGGTTAGATTGCATTTAGAACTAATTGTATATCTACTTTACCTATAACTGTGCTTATCCTATCTGTAATCCTCCTTCTAGTGCTTCTGTCCATTTTTATTTTTGTGTCTTAATAGCTTGAATTATATACTAAGTATGTATTAAAATATTCCTCACAGGAACTGTTGTAGTGTTTGCGCTTCTCATAGTTACTGCTGCAGAAGTGACTTGGAGACAACAGATCAAATCAATTTATTGCCATAGCCTGCCAATCCAGTACATCAGAAGAAGCTACGTAAACTTAGTTTGTTTTGGTTCATCATTCTAAGGCCATATTTCATTTATTTGTCCAGGTTGCTCTATAGGCTTCTCTTTATATTCATTATTTCAGTGTTGTTGTTGGACGTGACAATTATGTTATTTATTTGTGTTTTGATTTCATCTGTAGGATTTTGCGCTATTTATTAGTAGAAGGGGCCTCTGATAGTGTAATATTGAAATTACAGAGCCCGAAAATTAACATCACTAACTCAGAAGGGAAAGCCTAAACGAGTGATCTGTACAAGTAAGTGTCAAGGTGACTTAGATAAAATTTGAGAAGATTTTTGCAAGTAGTCAACTTTTGTTGCTTTCTGATTTAGACAAAATTTTCTTTCTCAGGGCAGACGCTTCGGCATTGGTCATAGGTGGGTGCAACAAGTTTGTTGCAGTCTGCCAAGTCACAAAGCAGCTGGCTAACCAGATGTACATTAACCTTACAACATTTTGATGTTACTAGTAGGACAAGATACCAGACGAGCTGATTTTTATTTTGATAGACCATTCTTGCATGAAGTTTTGTTTATAGATTTGGATGACTTGACATGAAGTGTGTAGATTTTGCATGCATTTCTCTGATGTCGAAATGAATTTTGTTTAATTTTAGAAATATTGAATGTGATTGTCGTGAGAATAATTAGAATGCTGTTATTATGAGGTTCGATATAGTGAATGGAAGCATTGTTTACTTTGATGATGTATTTTGGGTTTGAAAAAGTATAGGACTCCGACCTCTGTCTCCTCAGTGAAAAACCCCGGTTTTTCACGTGGGGAAAGAGGTGGATGTCACGGTGTGTTTTGAAGGTATTTTGCATGTGTGAATGTTCCCATGCTCCAGCGGGAGTGTGTTGGTCATTTGAGTTGTTGTGAGTTGGGAATGCTTGCTTGTAATATTTTAGATACAAGCAATGTTGTAAGCAGAGTTTAAGACAAGCTGCTAGCTATAGTCATGCGTGAATGAAGCTCAGTGGAGTGTGAAAGGTTTTCACGTGTTTGGTGAATAAGAATGAAAGGGGTCAGTCAGAGATAGATGTGTGTTGGGTCAGTAGTGTGTTGAGTTAGTAGAAAGTTGAGTCAGTAGAGAGTAGACAAGAGACAGCGAAGAGCGTAGAGAAGAGAAGGGTGGATGTCTATAGTAGTGCGCGAGTAGAGGGCCATAGTTGTGCAGTGGATTTATGAAGTAGCCTATTTTATGGCTGTAGATATTCCGAGAATCAGAGTGATTGTAGAATACTATTGATTTGTTGTGTCTCCAATATTTGTAATGGCCCTGCGCCCATTGTGACTTATTTGTGATATTATATATTCACAAAGATTGATATGGTTGTTGGAGTTACTCCTTAGACAGTGAGCTAGACGAGTGGTGTATAAGTGTTGTCTGACCTTCTACATCCACCCACCTATACCTTACCCGTCACAGCAGAGATAAACTGTCTCTCTTGTTCTACGGTTTTGGTTCGTTGTTGGTGGACCGCTTTCTATTTCTACCCGTAGTTATATAAGTGTAATTTATGTAGTCAGTAGCTGGGTTTGGGGTTTGATGTGTAGTTTCTGCTTACTTGACAGCGTATTTGTTGTCATTTTATTTATTGTCATAGTTAAAGGTTTAAACAATCATTCTCATACCACTATGACACATATCAATAATTTCACAAAACATATCTGAAAGCGTTGCAATTCTCCTCCAGTCAGACCATCAGTAGTTCTGTCAGTATTACTAATCTATCCCAGTTAGATCGTCTGTAGCTCTGTCAACATTACAAATCTGTCCCATTCATTCATCTGTAGTTCTGTCAAAAATATAAATCTGTCCCAGTTAGCTCAACTCATCTGTAGTTCTGTCAACAATACAAATCTGTCCCAGTTAGCTCAGCACATCTGTAGTTCTGTCAACAATACAAATCTGTCCCAGTTAGCTCAGCTCATCTGTAGTTCTGTTAAGATTGTGACGAATCAGTTATGCACTTTTATAATTTTCATCCTCTCCGACGGTATCACTTCGTTTCATCATTTTCCTCACCGATCGTCCTTTGGTTTGACCTATTTTATGCACCTAAATTCAGCTCTAGCCGCACCCAGACTTGTGTACGATTTGCTTTGTGAATCGTCGTAAGCTAAGTAGGCAGGTCAGCGAATAATTCATCACCTCAGTTGTCTAGCCACCAGGGCCGGCTCTACTGACGGCGCAACACGTGCATTTGCACTGTGCGGCAAGCTTTAGGGGGCGGCAAAAAATCTTTTTACTTATTTTCACAATCCCGCCAAAATATTACGCCTGGGAGCATCGCTGGTGTAACAGTTACCACACTGCGCTAGCGATCAGGTGTTCAAGACCGGGCGCAGGCAATTGTAAGAGTGTCATCGACCAGGATTTTGACTGAATAACCTGAACGGCCCCTGAAATAAACCCTCTGTGGATGGTGTCGCGGAGTGTTTGAAGGTTTCGTCTAGATTATTTTAAAATTCCTTACTTTTCTATTCCTTCACATTTAGTCTGTTTTCTCTAAGAAATATTTGTACCTGCGATCTGTTCTTTAGCTGTTTTTCAAGTCTTCACTAATAGTTCTGCCATACGATCCTAATGATAGCTTCTCCTCCTACAAAGGCAGTAAAAGGTATTTCTTTAGAGACGTCAGTACAAATTTATTGGCTTGGTCGAAACCACAGTTGTTCCAAGAGGATTATTTTTCCATGTTCAGTGGTCAACTGAAGACCGCCACGATAAATTTTCCGGCATGGCTGAACGGGAGACGGGAATTAATTAACTTGGCGTGGGAATCAGGAGTTTATTTTTTTATCGACTGTTCTATGTTGGCGGTTCGAATGTTTCAGTTGTTTTGGAGTGTGCATTCAAGGAAGTTACAGTGATAAATAAGTTTTTAAAACGTTTTATGGAAATGAGTACAGTGCTTCAGCCTCCATTCATTACTAAATAATACATTTTATTGTAGGGTTTATTAAAACAGTTTTAATATTCAAATAGATATAATGTCCGAAGAACATATTAATCGATCATGGTTAGTGTATTCAAAAGAAAAAGATTCTGTATTTTGTTTCTGCTGTAAGTTGTTTTCCTGTAATAACATGTCACTCACTACTGATGGCTAAAATGATTGGGGTCATTTGTAAGTGTATCTTAATGAACACGAAAAATCTAAATACCACTTGGAGTCCCATACAAAGTGGATTGAATTATCGTCCAGGCTTAAAACAGTACAGACAATTGATTCAATGCAACAAGAGTTATTAAATTCAGAAGTTCGACACTGGAGGAGCATAATAGAACGCCTAATTGCTATTGTCCAGTTCTTGAGCCAACAATGCTTGCCATTTCGTGGAACATCTGATAAATTATATGACCCTAACAATGGAATTTTTTTAAAGCTTCTTGAACTGATTGCCAGATTTGATAGTGTTATGTGTGAACATTTAATGAGAGTAGCTCGTGGATCGCCCAACATTACCTTGGGAAAAACATTCAAAATGAATTAATACGAATCCAGATGATATCAACATTCATGAGCATTTTCTTGGTTTCATTGCTGTAGAAGCCACTACAGGCTCAGCGTTAACCGAATGCATTCTAAGAAAATTGTCAGACATAGATATTCCAATCGCAAACATGCGTGGCCAGGGGCATGACAATGGATCAAATATGAAATGAAAACATTCAGGAGTTCAACAACGTATTAGGGACTTGAACCCGAGAGCTTTTTATATCCCTTGCTTTTCTCATTCTCTCAACTTGGTGGTCAATGATGCCGCGATGTCATCTAGAGAAGTGGTTTTATTTTTTGAAACGGTTCAGAAATTGTATGTGTTTTTCTCAGCGTCAACACTGCGTTGGGGAATCCTTAAGAAATAAATTTCAACTCTAACGCCCAAGCAACTAAATACAACTCGCTGGGAATCTAGAATCGAGGCCATTCGTCCTTTAAGATATTATATTGAGGAATTTTATGATGCATTGATAGAAATGGCTGATGACGAGTCAGTAGACAAAATGGCGAGACATGAAGCTGAAACCCTTGCCCTAAAACTCAGAGATTTTTAATTTTCATGTTGTCTGGTTATATGGCACTATGTTTTAAACGAAATTAATGTTGCTAGTAAACTGTTGCAAAGCATAAAAATGGAATTGACTAGTGCCATAACATCTTTGAGAAATGTTCTCCAGAGCCTTAAGAATCTCAGAAATGATAAATCATTTCAAAATGTTCTTGTTGATGCTACAACATTAGCTAAGAAAGTTGAAGCTGATCCTTATTTGATACCAACGTTTGAATGTACTAGAGTGCGTCGGCAGAAAAAGGAACACAACTATGAAGCAAGAGATGAACCTATTTTAGATCCCAAAACTAAATTCAAAATTGAATTTTTCTTTTTTATTATTGATGTTGCAACTAATTCTATTGAAGAAAGGTTCGAGCAATTGGAACATCACAGTTCACATTTTTCCTTTTTATATAACATCCCTAAATTGAAATCTAAGATGACAAATGAGCTCTTAAACAAATGTAAAAACCTAGAAGGCATTTTAACACATCTAGAAAATAGAGACATTGATGCCATTGAGCTATGTGATGAACTGAAAGTAGTATCCAAATTAGTACGAGAAAATACACCGCCAATTGAAGTTCTTCGTTATACAAGGTATTATTGAAAATAACATTGCTCTTAATGTCGCTATAGCCTTAAGAATATTACTAACTTTGCCGGTAACGGTAGCAAGTGGTGAGCGTAGTTTTTCAAAACTGAAGCTTATTAAAACTTATTTAGGCTCAGCAATGGCTTAAACTAGATTGGAAGGACTTGCCATGATTTCAATTGAACATGAAATCGGTCAAAAATTAGACTACGCAGACCTTATTTCTGCTTTTGCAAATATGAAAGCAAGAAAAGTGTCTATTTAAGCAGTATATACTTCAAACCATATAAATTCAAATAATGTGAAAATAGTGCTAAAAACTATAACATGTACATACTACAGTTAAGTGTTTGTGACTCAGCAGTTCATCGTTCCACATGAGAAGAGCATGCCCGATATGTAAGTAATGTAACTACATTTATTTCATATAATTGTCTCTAATTAAGTCAATCTTTTATTTTATGATTATACAGTATTTTCATCAATTTATCAATACATTATTATTAATTGTACTATTTAAAATTAGGCTAATGGTCATGAAATTAATGTTGAAGCTTGTTTAATAACATAATGGTTTCAAAAATTTCAAACGTTAATTTGAAGTTGGGCTGGGGCGGCAAGGTATGGTATTGCACGGGGCGGCAAAATTCCTAGCGCCGGCCCTGCTAGCCACCTTTAATAAAGTCGATCTTTATTGACACAAGTTGGTAGCGCACGATCGATGAAAAGAAAGCCATATTGTCTGTCTGAGAAATCCGTCTGAGGGATTTACGCAAACACAGGTGATAAGACGTAATCGTTTCCGCTGGTACATCTTTGTATCAATATTACTGATAATCTGTTTGGGGAGACAATATACCGGGAAAACATCTAGACGGGAGATACGTTCACATATTTGTTTGTGAGTTTGCATAAAGATGCAATCGGAAGTATTACTGCTGTCGCATAATGCGATTGGGATTCGATATCGTAAACCATGAAAAAATAGGCGTGGCTAGAATATGAGTTAAGACAGCCATAAATTTCGTGGGTTGTGCGTAGAAAAAATTATACACATTGGATGGGGACAACAAAGGTAAACGGATAAGGAAGCGGTATTTGCATATACACGTCACACCGCAGACCTGTGACACGATGGGTTCACTGTAAGGGTCATGGCTGTTGAAGTGAGTGCAAGAAAGATCGTGGCTGCTTTAGTGTATGATATTTTGAAACTATTGGGGTTGAGGGGACAGTCAAGAACAAGGGCACTGAAGAGGCTCAGTGTAACTGCACAAAATGCATCATGCTGGCTGTGGAACAACCGCAATGGGCTATAGAACTCGGGACAGTAAACTTTAGCCCCACCTGTGGTACAGGAAACAACCAGCAAATTGCAATTTATTATTTTTTTTACAGCATTTTGTAAAGTACAGAAATGGTCAGTTTGGATAATGTATTACCATTAAGAGGTTACAAAGAACACATGTTTTGACTTGACCGACATGTGCGTCAACCACATAATTTATAATTTTATTGATTAAAATAATTAAAATTTCCATAACTAAAATATATTAAATAAGATATTTATACTATGAAAATAACGTACATTGTCCAATTTATGTAATTATAAGATTTTCTGGAAATAATACTTAAAAAAATATACTATTTTTAATAAAGTGGTTACTTGTTTTCTAAAATAATTGGTTCGGTTGTCTTAAACCTACCCACCTTATCAATTGAACGGCAAGCAAAGAGATCGTTATGTGCATTGACCTTGTGTGTGAGTGGTGTCTGTGTGTGTACTATGTTAATTCATTATCATCGCGTGCATAATCCAGATCTAAGACACAATTAAATCATAAATAACCAAAGATGTCACTGTGTGAATATTTCATCAACTGCTAAACACAGCACAGTAATTAAGAAAAGTGAATTATGTTTGTGTGCTCGGACCAAATTTTAAAAAAAAATCATTAAAAAGGTGCCGTAAAAAAAGGAATTATAAAAAAAAAATGGATAACAAAATGAAAGGATGAAAATTCTGAGTTAAAAAAGAAAAAAAGGATACCAATAATTCAGAGTTATATGGAGAAATTGTATACATTCCCCTCAGTAAACGTTATGTTGTCAAACATAATAAAGATGACTTACTGTTGTGATCATGAAGATCCTCATGTTGTCTTATTGTACTTCAGTTCTAAACTTTAACACACAAAGTTACCATTTATTTATATAATATATTATATATATATATAAATATATGATATTACCAGCGCGGCCTTTAATATTTTTTTTTTAATCGCCGTCTTCGGAGGTTACCCATTAGAGCTGGGTGATCTCATGTGACTAATTAATCCTATTTTGGCCCTACAGGCCCTGCCACATACGGGGCACACATGGTTAGAGTCGATAGTAGTGTTGCTGTGCATTCTGGCCTTTCTTGCAGCACGCTTGCCTTCTGCCTTATCAGCTAAATTCTGTTCTGCAATGCGAGCACCTTGAGTAATGTTTGTCCGCCAGGCACAGCGATCCTGTGCGATAGTCTCCCAGGAGGAGACATCAATTTTGAAGCTGCTCAACGATGCTTTCAGTGTGTCTTTGAAGCGTTTCTTTTGTCCCCCTGCTGTTCGCTTACCCGTGGAGAGTTCGCTGTACATCAACTGCTTTGGGATGCGTTTTTCGGGCATGCGAACAACATGTCCGGCCCATCTAGTTTATATATACGTACAAAATGACTGTCATACCTCAACGGAAACCACTATTATGTGAGGCAACTTTGTGCCAAGAGAAACAATTACACAAACAAATAGTGAACTTGCTAATTAATCTTTTGTATTTATTTCTTATGAATTTTACTTTTTAATTCTTTCTTTGCCCTTCCGTTTTCCTTAGTTGTGTCCTTGATGAAGACCTGGCCGTAACGTTGACAATTTTGTGTGTACTGTGTCCTAGTATGAAGCTGTACTTATGTTTTTGTTAACCCAACTTTAATCAAACTGGTCATAAATTATGGACTTTGTTGCTCAGAAACCAGAACCATCATTGACCAAATCATAAATCAGCTGAAGTTAAGGAAGACCACAGTATCGGTAGACACATGTGAGAACAAAAAACACACATGGATCTTCATTTCAGCTAGTAGTACTTTTAACGACACGTCGGCACACTAACAATAATAGATATAGAGGTAAAATCATTACTCTTAGAATATATAAATAAATAAGTATATGAACTGAGTAAGCAGCAACACTCGAATAAACCTGCGACATGACGTCAGACAGCCTGCTAGCGGTCCTTCACAGAAAATAGACCTTTTCATGGCTAATAAAAGTGCCCCCCCCCCCCCCCTTATTTTGAAAAGAAAAGGACAGAGATAACCGAGGAGCGGTCAAAAATAGCCCACTTATGACCAAGAGATCACACCTCTTGTCAGGTTTTGACGGGATGTTGAATCTTAGACGAAAGTGAAACAAACAAATAAAACTTAACCACGTGATACTTTAAACAGCAGAGAGAAAATAAAGTTAGGGGAATACATTCTTTTTACTTCCAAAGGGGAACAATTAAACTATTAAAAAAATATCAAACTTTAAAACAGACGTTCATTATTTATTTAATTTTGTCAATTAATTTTACAAAATTATGTAAGGCATAGAATACTATATTATTTTGATTAGTCCTTTTTTAAATATTTGAAACGTGTTTTGTTTTCCATGTTTAGAATTAAAATACATTAAATAATAGAGAGTTTGATGCACGTGTTAAAGTAGTGAACACTTATAATCTCTGCCACTTCCAATAATAATAATCATCCATTCTACAAGTCGCAGATGAGAACAACAAAATGTGTTAATGGCGCCAAATAGCGCACTACAACAATCATTTAAAGACTTTTTCTTACTTGGTCGTTCCTCTTCTACCTTGGGGCCGGTTCCTCTTCTACCCTAGGGGCCGGACCCTGGGGGACGGAGTAGATGTGAGGTGTGGCGCCCGCCTCTAATTCTAAAGGTACCGGGTTCAAACCAAGTACAGGAAATATTTTGGATGGAATTTTTTCAGAACCAGTGGGTACAATAATGATAAACTCCTCCCTGATCCCCTGGGTAATGAGATATGATGTCTAGCCTTCTCGGATATGTTATCCTGTGAGCTTTGTTTCTGTTGGCCTGGTTCCAGTCCAGTCTTCGGTCCCTCAGGGATTATCTAATGTTGTCCCCCCAGCGAACTCTGGGTATTCCTGGAGATCTGGATCCCTTGCTATTGGTTTCTCTTGTGTGACCGTGGTAGTCACGAAAATAATAATTTTTTTGTGTAGTGGTATTCTCATTTGTTGTTGTGTTCTTTATAACCATTGTCATAAGTCCTGTATTTATGTTGTTTGATTTATTCTTCTCTTCTTGTCTAGAGCAACTTTCACAAAAAAAAAAAAAAAGTATCACGTGCGTTAATAACACTTTTTTTTAAGTAGTGGACGACATGTGGGCTCTGAAATTCCGGTTAGTTATTTATAGTTTCAGTGTGTCTTACTTCTTGTTTCAAAATATTGTGTCACTTTGTATTTTTTTCATATGTCAGTGATAAACTGTCTCTTTTGTTCTACGGTTTTTGCTCGTTGTTGACGGATTGTCTGCTTTATATTTCTACCCGTAGTTATATAACTGTATTCTATTTGGTCAGTTGTTAAGAGTTGGGACTTGATGTGTAGTATATGTTTACTTGACAGTGTATTTGTTGCTGTACTTAGTTATATAACTGTAATCTCTGCAGTCAGGGGTTAGAGTTGTGGCTAGATGTAGAGTATATGTTTACATGACAGTGTATTTGTTGATGCACCTAGTTATATAACTGTAATCTCTGTAGTCAGTTGTCGATGTTGGGGCTTGATGTGTAGTATCTATTTACGTGACAGTGTATTTGTTGCTGTACCTAGTCATATAACTGTAATCTCTGTAGTCAGGTGTTAGAGTTCTGGCTAGATGTGTAGTATCTGTTTACTTGACAGTGTATTTGTTGTTGTACCTAGTTATATAACTGTAATCTTGTTACGGATGGTTTTGATGTATTGGAGATTGAGTGATTGAAGAAGATTATTACTTCATATCTGACCTCTGTAATGCGCATCGTGATGATGAGATGTATTGAATGTCATGAGCTTGTGCAAAAACAATTCCTCATAAATCGACCTCCAACAACTTGTAGTAAGGGTCCACAGATAGAGCATGTTTATTTACGAAGCATAGAATAATGTTCATGAAACAATGGCATAAATGCATATATAGAATCTCCTACAGTCCGTGATACATCGTCTCATACCTGGCCTATTTACTAGAGGTGCCGATAACGGTTAACACCCAAGTTGTGACAACCAGAATATGGAGATTAATATTGCTTACTCTCGTAAAATTCATTTGCATAAAAAATCATTGAACTTCCATACTTGATTCGGCATCTTCTTGAATATTAGTGGCGGCCTTCTCAATTTCTTAAGCCACGAAGGAGAACTGTTAAAATTTCATAAACTTGGGAGCGATAGCATCAACGTCTTACTCTGACGGATTCATACAACAGAAGGCCTTGATTAACGGTCTGCATAAATAACTGCAGAACATACTACGTCATAATCACCTAGTGACGTAAACCTTACAACGCGTTCACTTATAATTAAAAATGGTGCAAAATACAACATGTTGGCCCCAGATAGAATTGTTACCGCATAGATTAAACTGCTAACAAAACTAAGTGGGGTCAATATGTAAAATACATTATAATCTGCCTTAACAATTTCCTCGGACTGCGGGTTTAAAAAAAATCATGAAAAATTACACGTGAAAAATAGCAATGAGATTTAAGGAAAAAAATCGCGAATAATTTATGAACAGACGGCCAGATATGTTTACAATTAACCGTCAATGGCGTTTGTCCAAACTAATTGTAAGTCAAAATCATGTTAAGACAAATGTAAATAATGTTACTGAGTAGAAAACGTCGTCAGTAGTCAATAAGAATAGAGTAGAGTCTAATATAATACTTATTAAGCATTTAACACAAAATATCTACTAAATATAGTTATAGTAATATTAAATAAACAACGTAGAGAGAAGAATGTAAGATATGTATGACAATGCAGAGATGTGAAGTAAGAAAATAATATATTGTTATGTCGATACTCTCTAAGTTAGTAAGTTAATAATGTAAGTTATGTGTGTGTACATATATGACAGAACAGTTATAGTAGGTACAAGTAGAAAAGAAAGTATTTTAGTAAGGAAAAGTTGACAGAACAAAAGAAAAAGGGAAGAAAGTATGAATAGCATAGAAAGGAAAAAAATCATAAGTTGTCTATCCAAAAGTATTACAAATCAGAGAAAATGTGATAGAAAAATAATAATTAATCTATCTAAATAATAATGGTACGTTTAATTAATTTAACTAAAGATTAAAGTCTAAAATCTGCATTAATAAAAGTTATTACAACACCGCTCTGGCGACCGGGTGATTCAGGATCAAACCCGAGAGACGGCATTTGAGGATTTTTCGTGCACCGGGATTTGGACTGGATTAACTCGAGACCTGGCGAGTACATTTGAAGGAGTGTCATCGACCAGGGACTGGCGGCTCCTGGGCCGACCCAGCTCTAATGGGTACCTCCGAAAACGGCGAGTATCTGCCTGAAGGCGAGGGACACTTGTCTCTGCACAAGAAAATAGGATATTCACGTAAAAATCAATGTCAGGTTAGACATTAAAAATAACCTGAGATTTCGCCTCGAGTATTAGCGGGCGTATGAAAAAAAAAAAAAAAATTAACATCACATTCAAAGTTCAATAGGGAACATATAGTCCAGTATGCTCCAAATCCAGGAAAAAGCATTCCATAATCTGTATATCCCACAAAGTCAGAAGCAGTAAAGAATCAATGTTATTGTCCTTAAAGTCAAAAGTAACGCTGCATATTATAAAGTCCAACGTTTAAATCCTGCAGCATATAATTCTGGCAAGTATTTGGACTATATGGAAGGTGTACATTCTTGTTACATGTTTGTTCAGTGGAAAATTGATCTCCGAGTGTAGGTACATCGCAACGAATTGTACAGTATGATATTCATCGATAAGTTGGTATGATGTCAATCAATAGACGAAAAATGAACTATTTCAGGTTTTAAACGATAGTGATTTGCATGCATTAAGAAAATGTGTGTCTGCACATAAATGTCATGAAGTACTTGAGCGTTTCTTGAGTAATAATCAGTCTTCAGGTATTGATGTTGGATTTCTTGATAGCGAATCCACTACGACATTGTCAGATCCTGGTATAGATTTGATATCAAAGTCAAAAGGCTGGAGCAATATTGAGAAGCGCGCGAGCTTAGGGTTTCTGTCATTTGCTCTCTTCAAAACCGCGACCGATTTTTGGTCTGTCTGCACAATGAAGAGTGCTACAAGGAGGTACGCTTCAATTTTTGAATAGCCCACACACAAGGTAGCAATTCCTTCTCAATTACGAATATTTCTTCTCTGTCTCTGATAATTTCCGGGAAATGTATAAGGTAGGATGAATAGATCCCGTTGTACTCTTGCAAAAGGTAGGCTCCCAAACCAAAACCACTCGCATCTGTTCAAAGAATATGTACTTTTGTAATATCAGGCAACCTTAAAATGGAAGGTGAATAAAAAATTTGTAAAATTTTATCAAACGCTATCTGGCAATCATTCGACCAATTTACCGTTATTGGCATTCCCTTATGTAATAAGGATGACAGTACCGCCGTGATATTTGACAAGTTAGGAATGAATCGATTATAATATTGAACCAATCCCAGAAGACTGCGAACTTGTTTCTTTGGATAAGGGATAGAAAAGTTAAGAATCTTGGAAATATTTTGAGGTATAGTCTGAAGACGACCAAACCAATAATGACCATGAAAAAGTAAATTCCTTAAATGCAGTCTGAACTTTCGTAGGCCTTGCAGTAAGATTATGAAGCCGAAGAGTATCCAAAAGAGAACGAAGTCCTACGAAGTGTTCGTCAAAAGATGAACTAAACAAACATATATCATCAATGTAGGTTATAATATCAGATCTATAAGACAACATTTTACTCATCATTCGAATGAATGTGGTAGGTGCGTTCATGAGCCGGAAAGGCATGACGTTCCACTGGTATAACCCACGCGGAGTCGAAAAAGCAGTAAGAGCTTTATTTTGTTCGGTTAATGGAAACTGCCAATAACGTTTAGTCAGATCTGTTTTTGAGAAGAGATTAGCATTGGATAGACGAGATAGTAAATCATTCAAGCAAAGGATGAGGTTCCGCATCCAAAACGGTTTTAGCATTTAGTTTGCGATAATCTACGCACCATCTAATATTATTATCCTTTTTCCGGACAATAACTAATGGTGAGGAATATGGAGAATTACTGTTTTCAATAATTCCTAAACTCAACATCTTATCTAGCTCGAGTGATGTTTTGTTTTGATAATGAAGAGGAACAGGATAAGGACGTAGACGGTAAGGAATATCACGAGTAAGGATGATATCATAAGAGAAACCGGATGTTCGACCAGGTAGGTAAGTGAGAACATCAGAAAAGGATTCTAGTAGATTGGATATCTGTCAATGTAGCTGAGATGTTAAAGAAGATGAAATAGCAACATTACTGCAAGATTCTG
The DNA here is from genome assembly GCA_024509875.1 of Oreohelix idahoensis. NCBI lineage: Eukaryota > Metazoa > Mollusca > Gastropoda > Stylommatophora > Oreohelicidae > Oreohelix > Oreohelix idahoensis. The sequence goes on along the minus strand of JAMPIV010008107.1, from coordinate 51,627 downwards.
TAGAATCCAAGGCAGGTGTAGGCAAAGATATGTGAATATCAGGGAAGGAAGATTCCTCCTCCCGAGTCACAGATAAGCTAGAATAATGACAAAAACTACCAACATGTTGGGGCTTGATGTGTAGTATCTGTTTACGTGACAGTGACAGTGTTGATGTAGAGTGGAGCCTACATGACAACAACCTCCAGCATGAGAATGACGGTAGGGGCATTTACTGCAGTACTGAGGTGGCTGTCTGAAACTCCATCAACCGGGACAGTTATTTTGTCAGACTCTCACGCCATGTTTATAAAAGTTCAGAATGGATGGCTGCGGTAGGAATGGAAAACATCAATAGAAGCCTCAAGTTCTGAAGAACTGGTGTGGGTATACTATTCTGGTCATGCAGGGGTACGTGGCAAAGAGAGAGCTGACAGTCTGGCCTCGAGAGTACCAATGGTGAGGACACAGGACATGGATAATGGAGAGATACTAAGGGCTATTAATGATCGCCTGCTGGATAATGACACTGCAATGGATGAATCAAGAAGGCTGAGGCTGTTCGAGTTTGGCATCAAACGTGGGACTAAGACAAATGGTCGTAAGAGAGGATACATCCGTCGTATGTACAACCAGCGTGCTACAGGTACAATAAGCATTCTTACACTTCGACATTTGCTGAGGGAGACTGAGCACCTATGGATTTGCCCGGAGTGCAGTGAAGTCGATTCTGATTAACAATAATAATAACAGATTTGTAATGTTTGTGTCACGGATCGCCTCCCCTTAGCTCTGCATTAGTGGTCCACCAGCGGTCAACACTCAAGAGTATCTAATATGAGTCTTCAAATGTGTCTACCTTCGCACGAGATTACTCTCGGCAGAGTTGTAGTTAGAAGGATAATGACGCTTCTATCTCAAGGTCGGATTAACATTATGATTTCAGAAGTCAAGAACAATGCTGCATAGGGTAGAGCACTATTAACATATATCTGATCCTCCGCCCGTTCAATTCCCCAGCTGGTGTAAATCCAGCAAAATTATTTTATAAGTATTTGCTCTATAGATGTAGATATATGTCTGGATATATATATATATATATATATATATATATATATATATATATATATATATATATATATATATATATATATATATATATATATATATAATCTTGCTCATACGTTTTCTTTCATACCGATAAAAACTGAATCAACAACGATTGTTTTGCTTTAAACTAACATGTAACATAACAAATAAACAATTAGTCTTAACAGGTTAAGATAGCGATGGAATGATGGTGAATTTTAGACGTAATTAAATTATCTTCACTGAGACTTGGGTTAAGGATTTTATAAAAACAATTGTCCTTTTTTATGTTCCCTTAATAAACTTAGCTTGTCTAAGTGAGTCCTGCAGCAGTGATTTCGTCCATTCTTCTGTGATGCGGGCTCTTCTCCACTCAACTCGTCCAGTGTAGGCGATTAGTGTTGATTCCCTGCTTTTAACTCACAGCTAGTGGAGAAAGAACTTCGGACTTGCAGCTTCGTAACATGTACAGTCTGATAGCTTCGTTCCACGAACTTTAGACAAAATAAAAAGAACAAATAACTCTGCAAAGTACATTTGTAGGCTGCAAATTAACAGGCGCATTGTCTGGCTGTTCACCCACCAATGTTACCCTCTTTGAATAACTAGTCTCCCTGAGTGTACACAGTACAACTCTTTGATTATGTCCTCAACATGATTAGAAATTACCGTAATAACTATGGTTAATGAACTGGGAAAAATGTGCTTGGTCAGCGTGATTGCAATGATTTGCCTGAATTACAATTAACAATATACATATATCTCACAAAACGACGATATTTTACACTTTAGGCACATGTTACGTAATCATCGTTCATCACTGCTGCTTTCTCGTTTCTTATCGAATAAACATAAAACAAACACCAGAGCTTGCTGTAGTGGTGTATAAATATACTATTTGCTTATATTGACGTTGCCAGCCTCATATATATAACCACTTGTAAAGGAATAAAAGTAATATGTTTTGGTATATTGCCACACGCAGTCATATATATATATATTGTTATTTGATGAGATATCTCTATTTGTGGTAAAAACATGTTTTGCACGATCTTTAACTTGTTTTTAACGCTATATATTAGTATACCTCTCCGGTTGTCAATGACGTAACGCGTTTGCACGAATTTATTCTAACGGCTAATATTCTGGGCCTTTCATATGTTTCATTCGTCCAAGCTAGACGTATTTTTCGAGCTCCCTAAATTGTGGAGGAATTAAGTATCTTTACGTGACATCATTATATTTTTGAAGTGCCGCCACTTGTTTTAACGATCGTTAAGATAGTCCTAAACTTATAAGAAGTTCCGCACCTTACAGAAAAGTAATTTATACAAGAAGAAACATACATTCACGTTTCTGGTTCACATTACTTGGGTGTCCGTGAATGACACGCACGTCTTAATCAGAACGGCCAGAACTGAATAGAGAAGACAAATATATGTATTTTTTCAATATGCATTCTTATTGCCATATGGACTGTCCATATTTATGAGGAGACAGACCTTGAAGATTCTCCATTGCTATTGTATTGTGAAGAAAACGTAATAAATATGTACTACATGTGTATTGTGAACCTACTACCCGGCGACTTGAGTTATTGTGCCAGTTTCGTGTCCTGCATGACCAAACCCTAGTGCATTCGATAATATAGCACGATGAACTCGTAAATATAAATATGTCCACACATCCCAAAGGATTCTAGTCGTAAAAACATATAAATTGGCGACCAGTATGTTTCGGTTCGTGCTGCAGGAAATTTGAAACAAAATCGTCATTTTTTCCAAGTCTGCACCGTTGGACTCATTCACATACCCAGTACCAGCACCGCGCTTATCTGCCAGCTTTTGCAGTCGTCAATATTCGCAATTGTTCATGCTTCTATCAACATAATATGAACTTTGTCTCCATTATCTGCTGTGACGGATGTTTGTTAATGTTTTTTTCTACACCATGTTCTGCATGCAACTCTGAAGCCTTCCATGGACGAGCATCTGTGGGAGCGCAGTTTGAAAGATAAGTGGCCTTGTTTTGTATGTGTTGATCTTTGCATGGGTGTTGTAAGCCGTTTTTCCATTTCTTTTACTTGTTTGATGGTTCTATGTCTTGGCGGGCGGTGGGGAAGCGTTCCGATGTTAGCAACCACATGTCCGCACAATTCTCAACGAATGTTTCTGTAGATTTACAGTCTTCAGCCCGTGACATTTTCCAGTTCGAGGAACCTCGAAGACTATTTCTGTTCACTGCTTGTTTCCTGTAATAGTGCTTGTATAGGTGTGACGTTCCATCTATTTATTTGTAAATGGCTTGTTGTAAATTGCTCTTTTTCTTGGTTTTATGATAGTTTTGTTCGTGCTATTACCTCACCTTCCTGTCGCTTGGTTAATACAATATTCATGTTTACACACTGTCCGGGTCCTGTGTTGTCGTTTCGTGGCTGTAAGATTGTTCCATTTTCTGTTTTACCTTCAATTTTCCATTAGTATTTTTCCCTTGCTGCTAGTGTTTAACTGTTTGTATATATCCGTATACTATCTTATTAATATATTTTTTTTTTCTTGCATTATATTTCTTCACATGTTGTTGCTACATGATTTACTTTATTATTATTGCTTAATAGTATTCCTACCTTCTTTGCTTTCATCATATTGTAAAGCAACAAGATATAGTTTTACGTATTGACTAAGTAAGTCACATTATCAATTAACATGGCTACTTTAGATTGTCAAAATGGGCAAAGCATTTGGATTAGAAGGTGAATCTTTAAAGGACTTTGCCTTGACTGAGTTTGCCAAAGCAAAACGGAAGAAGGAGAAAATTAGAGAATCGGAAGATAGAAATTTAGAACATCAAAGGGAATTGGAGGAACAGAAAGCTGAAAAGAGGCGTATTGTTGAATTGGAGGAAAATTAGGCGTCTTGGTGAATTGGAGGTAAAGAAGACTGAATTAGATGAAAAGAGGTGTATTACTGAGCTGGAGGAGAATAAAATGCAATTAACACATGAAAGGGGAATAGAGGAGAGAAAGGCAAAATTAGCCCATGAAAAAGAAATGCTGCTTCTTCATCTAAAAGATTTAAAACTGACAATTCAGGGTAAATAAAATGATTATTCAGAAGTTTATGGTTCCTCAAAGAGGCAAAATACTTGGTCTAGTAAATTTCGCTTGCCCATTTTTAAGCCTAGCTATGATGACATTTCGTGCTTCCTAAGTTGCTTTGAAAGTGTATGTGAAGCACATACACTGGACAAATCTCAGTGGTGTGCCAGACTAATGGAATTATTGAATGGAGAACCATTGACTGCTCTCTGTACAATGGCTGAGGCAAACAAAAATAATTATGAAGCTGCTTGGGCTCTATTATTGAAACGTTACTAGCTAGATGCAAAGGGTTATCGTATGAGTTTCAAAACTATGACCCTTGAGACTGGGAACGACTTCTCGGAGTTCATTTCAGCTATTCCCTTGACTTTCAAAAGATGGGTTCAACTGTCAGGTATTGACAAAAACCTATGATGCCCTCATGGATTTGTTATTGAGGGATAACGTTTTATCCTCTGTGAGTAAACCATTTTGGCCATTCTTACATGAACGGAAACCATATAGCCTGTCTTTACTGTAGGAAATTGGAAGACAGTTCTTCACTGCACATCCAGGTACTTGTGTCAGTAATAATGTAATTAAGGAAGCTTTACCTGTTGCTTTAGCCACAGCCTGGAAAAACACAAATTTCAGACTGAGATCTCATAGCATTGATAAGAATTTTGTGCCGGGGAGGTACAATAATGGAGGTTCTAACAGAGGTAGACAACAATACTGAAACTAGTCACCTCAGAATATAGGCAATTACCTACAACAAAACTCAAGTTGGAGAATACAGGACAATGTTATTCCTTTTAACAGGGATTGGAATAACTATGGATCAAACAATCATAATTCTTCACTTAGGCATGTATCCCAAAACTACAGAAATCAAAGTAGTTCTTTCAATCGCCAGGGTTAGCAATCACGCTCTCGTGATGTTGCAGCTTCAAATAACCATGCAAATTCAGCACATACTGGTGATGCACCCGTGAATAATCAGGACAATACTGTTATTAATCAATCAGCTGCTTGTTTTGCCTTAGATGTTGAGGTTGCTTCACATTGTCCCGATTGTTTAACTCTTTTTCAACCCAATACTCTTCACTGTTAAGTGTGTTCCCCCATTGCCTGCAGTTACGGCACTATCCGCCCATGATGGCACAGGCACACTTCAGCTTCACAGAGGGTTGTTGAACAATAGACAGGTGACCTTACTCCGTGATTCTGATTGTACAGCTGTAGGAGTCAGGAAGTCTCTTAAACATCCCTCTTGTGCAACGGGTGGTTTTGTTAACTGTATTACTTTTGGTGGAACAATTGTATTGTATTCCACGGCCATTGTTAACATTCATATACCATTTTTTTCAGATAGAGTTAGGCTATGTCTGTTAAAAAATCCTATTTGCTGATTTGACACTTGGTCGTATCTACGGTATCAAAGATTGCTCACCTGAAGAAAAAGAACAGTGGGAACGGCGACACAAGTTAACTGCGCATGCAGTCATTACTAGTGCTCAGTTACTTGCCAGTGAATATTATACTTGTAACACTAGTTATTCTGGTTTTGGTCTCTGTACAATTTTTGAAAGTGATGAGATCATTCCTCATGATGATAATTACAAAGATATGATGTCTGGTTTTCCTGACATTGAGGACGTTAAGTCCAATTTAACAGAAGGAATCACACATTATGACAATAATGTACCAAAATCCTATGATGTACCTATATAAAGTTGCACATCTGTCACAAACCAAACTATACCTAACATCTATTTCATATACTTATGGCCTATGATCACTGGGATGCTACTCTCAGCCCTCATGACATGTGACCGTTTAATTAGTAAATTGGTATCTCCTAACTACCCGTACTTTCTTCACAGGATTTTACTGGTTATTTTGTTCATTTTTGCTTTTAGTGCCATGGTTTTTGCTTACTTTCTTACTTACTTAGTCGTTCCCCTTCTACCGTGAGGTGTAGAGGTTTGGAAGAGAGAGCGCCAGACTATTCTATCGGCTGTCTTCCTCCTGGCCTGGTTCCATTCTAGTCCTCGGTCCTTCAAAGATTGTCTAATGTTGTTCTCCCAGCGGACTCTTGGTCGTCCTGGGGGTCTGGATCCCTGGCTTTTTGTTTCCCATGCTTGTCGTGGTAGCCGAACTTCTCCCATTCTGCAGACGTGGTTTTTGCTGATGACGGTAATCATTTGGCATTGATGGATCATTCCACCAAGGACATGGCTATTCATTTTATTTCATAACCTGTGATGACTCAGCATCATATATTTACTCTTAGGAACATTATATGGCAGTGCTCAGAATGACAAAGACAACTGTACATTAATTTCGTTGATTTTAAAAGGCTTTTGACAGTATACATAGAGAAAGTTTATGGAAAATACTGAGGGCTTATGGAATTCCAAGCTGCATAGTGTCAGTCATAAAAAGCCTCTATGCCAACTAGTTAGTGTTGGGCAGTCAACCTAACCTTTGAGGTGAAGACAGGAGTAAGACAGGGAAGCCCCTATTTAACTCTTTCAGTCCCAAGCAAAAAGGTGGGTTTGGCCCAAACAAAAATGGCCATACCAGTATGTTTTTATTGTTTTTGTTGGGTTCATATTCATAAATAACAAAAGTCCATAATGGATGGCTAACTTTAAGAAAATAGCGTTTTTGAGTTGTCAAAATTAGAAAACAGCCCTAGAAAGGATCAAGAGATACGAAAGCCAGTATACGTTGATTGGGCCAAATGGATCTAGCGGGAAGTCAAGAGAGTACAGTATACTGGCTCTAAAGAGTTAACCACTCTATTTTTAAATCATAGACTGGGTTATGCGCCAGACAACAGAGGGCAGTAGAAAGAGGAATAAGATGGACTACACTTTCTACATTAGAAGATCTGGAATATGCAGATGACATTGCACTACTAGCACATTCACATCAACACATCCGGGAAAAAACGGATAGACTTAATAAGTATAGCCAGCAGGTGGGCTTGAACATCAATTTAAAGAAGCTCAATGTGAGCAACCCTGAGCCCATATCAGTAATGAATCAGCAACTGGTACAGCCAGACACCTTCACATTCCTAGGAAGCATAGTAACACCAGACGGCAGGGCAAGCAAAGACATCAACAACAGAATGAACAAAGCAAGAACCACCTTTTTTTAGCCTAAACAACATCTGGAGGTCCTCTCAATAAAGCACAAGCACAAAAATAAGATAATATCAGAGCTGTGTGCTTTCTGTGTTTCTCTATGGTTCGGAATGCTGGAGAATTACAGAGAAGGAAATGTCGAAATTGTCCTCTTTTTGCAAAACATGCTTAAGAAAAATTCACCGAATCTTTTGGCCGAATACCATCACCAACCAAGATCTGCTTACTCGGAGCAGGCAAGAGGACATGTACACCATCATAGCTGGCAGACGCTGGAGCTGGGTTGGCCATGTCCTCAGAAGAAACCCCGATGCCATCACAATAACAGCTATGCTTTGGACCCCTGAAGGAAAACGAAAGAGAGGCCAACCAAAAACAACTTGGCGGAGGACTGTGGAGGCTGAGAGGCAAAGAATGAAGCAGAGTAGGGGCACTGTACGAAGGATGACCACCGATCGAGCAAAGTGGAATCAATTTGTTGTTGCCATACAAGACGCCACTAAGCGTGATGACCACTGACAGCTTCGACAGTCGGCGACTAAGGATCGAAGAAGAAAGAAGATGACTCAGCATGATCAGTCATCATTTAAATACGTCGTAAACCTCCGATGAGGGATTGTGTATACATAACCCATAGTGATTGTTAGAAAAAAGACTACAACAAGGGAATATATTTTGCTAATCGTAACCTCAATATCCCTATAATATTATATGCTAAACCCCTAACCTTGCTTAAAGATCTGTTATCTCGCCTTGCTAGGCTCTGTTTTTTTACGAAAATTAATCTTACAAAAGATTACTGGCACGTTCCATTAACTGATAGGGCCGAGCCACTAACTGCTTTTTCTACACCACGTGATTTATACCAGTGGAATTTCATGCCTTTCGGGCTTATGAACGCCCCTGCCACATTCGTTAGAATGATGCGCAAAATTCTCTCGCACGGATCTGACATCGTAACTTATATAGACGACATGTGTCTGTTCAGCTCAACTTGGGGAGAGCACTTCGTAGGTCTGCGTTCTTTATTAGACACTCTTCGTTTTCATCACTTGACTGCTCGACCTACCAACATTAAGATTGCCTTTGAAGAGATTTTATTTTTAGGTCACAAGGTTGGGCACAGTTGTCTTCAGACCGTCCCTTAAAATGTCTCTAAAATTCTGAACTTATACACTCCTACTACGAAAAACAAGTTCATAGTCTCTTAGGACTAGTTCAATTCTACACTAGATTTTTGCTAATCTTTCTGCTGCCACTACAGACCTTTCCTTTATGTTGAAAAAGGGCTTACCCAATCACGTGCACTATTCACGAGAGTTCCAGTCCGCGTTAGAGTATATTAAAGCATATTTTTTATAATCCTCCTATATTAATGTTACCAGATATAAACTTACCTATTATCTTTGTAGGAGCCTATAACTTATGCACTGGCTTCCTAGCGCAGTGTTCTACGATCCCCAGATGCTAAAGGCTCCTACCCAGCCCCAAATTACCAAAGCTACTCTGCAAGGTTAAGGCTGCCGATGCCGACCACATCACCCCTCGTGTGCCGACGGTCAAGATAATATACCATATTCCCAATATAATGGGCGTGTAACGGGTAAATCTTTGCACAGATACATTATATAACTATATATATATATGTATATATATATATATATATATATATATATATATATATATATATATATATATATATATATATATATATATATATATATAATGTATATATATATATATATATATATATATATATATATATATATATATATATGGGAGCCGCGCTGGTGTAATGGCTTCTGCGTTGTACTGGCGACCAGGTGTTCATGGTTCAATCCCGGGCGTCAGTGTTTGAAGAAATGTTTACGACCGGAAATTTGACTGAATATCCTGAACGGTTCCTGTGATAAACCCTCTGTGGATGGGAAGGAGCGAAGCTCCTGACCGGGTTGGAAGGAAAGTCCTCAGGTTCCCCAGCCTTGCAATGACATGTCGTTGGGCCGAAGGGCTGAAAGCCCAAGTGCCGCTGGTTTTAAAAAAAAATATATATATATATATATATATATATATATATATATATATATATATATATATATATATATATATATATATATATATATATATATATATATATATATATAATAAATATGTACTACATGTGTATTGTGGACCTACTACCCGGCGACTTGAGTTATTCTACCAGATTCATGTCCTGCATGACCAAACCCTAGTGCATTCGATAATATAGCACGATGAACTCTTTAATATAAATATGTCCACACATCCCAAAGGATTCCAGTCGTAAAAACATATACATTGGCGACCAGTATGTTTCGGATCGAGCTGCAGGACATTTGAAACAAAATCGTCATTTTTTCCACGTCTGCACCGTTGGACTCATTTACATACCCAGTACCAGCACTGCGCATATCTGCCGGCTTTTGCAGTCGTCAATATTCGCCATTGTTCCTGCTTCAAGTTACTATTTCAAATCCACTTCACGATGTTTTGCAAGTCTTCTATCAACATAATATGAACTTCGTCTCCATTATCTACTATGACGGATGCTTTTTTAATGTTCTGCATACAACTCTCAAGCCTTCCACGGACGAGCATCTGTCGGAACACATTTTTTTCAGATAAGTGACCTTGTTTTGTATGTGTTGATCTTTGCACGTGCGTGTGCTGTAAGCCTTTTTTCCATTTCTTTTACATGTTTGATGGTTCTATGTCTTGGCGGGCGGTTGGGAGGCGTTCCGATGTTAGCAACCTCTCTCTCTCTCTCTCTCTCTCTCTCTCTCTCTCTCTCTCTCTCTCTCCCATACAAACATACCTAGACTATTGTTCCACAATCTGGGATGGTTGTTCCATATCCAACACAAAAAGGCTTCACTCACTTTAAAAACGTGCAATGCGCCTAGTTGCTGATAAACACCAAATACATTGTATAGATCTATATAACTATCTTAAAATATTACCCCTTAGAAAGCGCTTCTTATTTAACAAAGCTAAATTCGCTCGCAAAATCTTGTCACATAATGCTCCAACGTATCTGTGGCCTCTTTTCAAATTCAATGAAAAACGTAGTCAGCGCTTAAACCAATTAGAGGTACCCAAGCCGAGGCTAGATTTGTACAAGAAGAGCTTTGCTTACTCAGCTGCTAATCTTTGGAACAATCTTCCACATGACCTGAAAAACATGCATAGTCCCTACTCATATAATCGTAGACTGTTCAAATACATTATGAGTGCGGATTATATGCCGCCCTAAGAGATTATGTTTCGAATTATTATTATCTAATATACTGTATGATGATCTATTTTTTCATTTTAATATACCTTACTTCTTTATTGTAATCAGATACTGTAAATGTATGCTTTTATACTACTTATAATGTTGCATTGCCATTGAACATACCTTAAGTATGTTGGAGAATGTCTGGATACCTAGCAATAAAGATGAGTAAGAGGAAGGGCAAAATGCAAGACGGGCCTATATGTACGATTCTCATCTATCAGTCAATACCCTTTACCTCCCTAAGGAGCATAGTTCATAAAACTGGATCTCGTGTAGTGGAGGCGTCGACAATTCACTCCCTGTGGCAGTATCTGCTTGGGACTCAAAGTTGCTCACCTGTGGGAACATGTTCCGCATGCGCTGACAACACATGAAGTCCCAGCTAATTCAGCAGATTTCCAAAATGTCACGAGTTCTTATTATATGCCACCATTATGTGATTACGTTTCAAATTATGTCTTATTTACTGTATAAATGGTTTAGATTGTGTTTGTTATTTTTTTTTTTTTTTTTTTTAAATTTTTTTTTAAAAGTATTAATGTTTGTTAATTTATTTTAATTAATAATTTCCCCCCCCCCCCCCATCTTTAAATTTGATTATGTCTGGATGTTACAAATGTATGTTATTATTTTACCTCGATAATGTTGAATGCTTAAATAATGCTAAAAATACATGTGCTATTGAAAGGATACGGTATGTAAGATGACAGAGAGAAGAATGGCAGAATGTAAGACGGGCCTGCGTGCCCAATTCTTAACCCTTTGAAAATAAAGTTCGTTCGTTCGTTCGTTCGTTCGTTCGAGACGCAAAGACAACGAGGAAAGTAACTGTTTACCCCACCTCATCTTAATGAACCTAAAAAGAAGTCCCTGAGTCATTCAGTTGCACACCGTTTGAAAATTTCACGAGTTCTTATAACATACTTCTGAATATGTCTCAAATCACTAATTTACTGTACGAAGAATTCGATTTTTATGTCTTGTTGTTGTTGTGGTTTTTTTTTTTTATGTTTATTTTTATTTACTTTATTTTTAAATTCATTATTATTATTTTTATTTTATTTTATTTTATTTTTAAATTTTATTTTAAAAACGTACTTTAATTATGATGATTATTGCAAATGTAATATTACTTTTATAATGATAAATGCCTTAATTATGCTTAAAGTAAATGTGAGGATGAAAGGATATAGTATACATGACGAGAGAGAGAGGAAGGGCAGAATGTCAGACGGGCCTGCGTGCCCAATTCTTAACCCTTTAAAATAAAGTTCGTTCGTTCGTTCTCTCTCTCTCTCTCTCTCTCTCTCTCTCTCTCTCTCTCTCTCTCTCTCTCTCTCTCTCTCTCTCTCTCTCTCTATGCCAACCGTTATATGATTTCATGAACTTGCGCTGTTGCTTCAGCTTGTTTCGGCACACTTATGAACATGTTTATAACTATCCACCAGCAGCCTACCTGTCAGCACCTGTCGAACATTCGATAATCATGGACTGACTTCATAAATTTACGCTTTCGTTTGAATTTACTTCCATCACACGTACGATAATTTTGCGTGAAGTTCCATCAGCAGTCTATTTGACGGCATTGGTCGAACATTGGTTGCACAGTTCTCTCAGAATGATCTCTCACATTAACATTTTACGAACATCTCAAGAGTTCTGGAAGAGCTTGTGTACTTGCTACTATTGAAATTGACTTGCTGTTCCTAATGACAATATTCACATTTGTAACTGTGATCCTACGCATGCACAAAATATTTTGTGGGACATTGTATTCTTCGCCAGAGATACAGAAGTTTATTCAAATGAGATGACTTTATTAACAGTTATCTTCGCATTCAATGGCTATTAGATATATTCAGGAAAGTGATCCCATCAATTTGACATTATAGCATTAACCTTTTTAATTTAAATCCATTATGATTTAATATTTTCATTTATGACTTCTCATTTTTTTTTATCTCCTTTTCTCATCTTTAGATCAAGTAAAATGCTTTCTTTCAGGGAGATAACCTCTTAATTTTTTATTCATGCATTTTCAAATATTAGTTAGTTCCCTTTTTCTTTGTGTCATTTTTTTAAAACAAAATTAATGTTTTTTATTTTCCCTTTCTCTTGTATTTTCATGATGTATGTAATTAATGCATTTGACTTTCCTTTTCTTTCCTTGACTGATGACTTATGACTGACATATTTCTATCTTGCATCACTACTTAAATTAGTGCGCATATGCAAACAGACTCTGACTAAGGTTTTCACGCAGGCATATATCCATTGTTATTTAAGGAGATATGTCTATTTGTGGTAAAAACATGTTTTGCACGATCTTTAACTTGTATTTGCATATTTGTATACAATATATTTTTATACGTCACCGGTTGTCAATTACGTAACGCGTTTGCGCTAATTTATTCTAACGACTAATTTTCTGGGCCTTTCATATGTTTCATTCGTCCAAGCTAGACGTATTTTTCGCGCTCCCGAAATTGTGGAGGATTTAAGTATCTTTACGTGGCATCATTTTATTTTAGAAGGACGCCACTTGTGTCAACGATCGTTAAGATGGTCCTGAACTTATAAGACGTTATGCACCTCACAGAGAAGTTTCTGGTTCGCATTACTTGGGTGTCCGTGAATGACACACACCTCTTAGTCACAACGACCAGAACTGAATAGAGAAGACGAATATATGTATTATTTCAACATGCATTTTTATTGCCTTATGGACTGTCCATATTTATGAGGAGACAGATTATGAAGTTTCTCCATTGCTATTGTATTGTGAAGAAAACCTAATAAATATGTACTACATGTGTATTGTTGACCTACTACCCAGCGACTTGAGTTATTCTGCCAGTTTCGTGTTCTGCATGACCAAACCCTAGTGCATTTAATAACATAGAACGATGAACTCTTTAATATTAATATGGCCACATATCCCGAAGAATTCCAGTCGTAACACCACTTAGCAAGGAAAACATGTCAAATTCACATGGTAAAATAAATGTTTACGCTTACACCAAAGTAATTTTAGGGAACACAATCTCCTGGCACAGTTAGAATGGACACAGCATGTTTATGCTTACGAATCACTTGGTCTGAGAAATTTTAGTATTCCTCTTATGACGGGTGATTTGATTCCTTAGGTCTCCATTCTTTGTATTTAAAAATGGGGGTTTACTTTTAAGTTTTAAAATTGTCCAAATACTCTGTCCTGGTCCTTTAAGTTTCCAGTCTTGTATTTAAAAATGCGGATTTCAAAGTTGCCCAAATACTTCGATCTGTCACTTACAATTTTAGAATCCTTTGTCCGATCGTCTCTCTGGCTCAGGTGAATTGCGAGCTTGACGTGGCGATGCAGTCTGATTTGTGACTCCGATTTTGATAGATTATATTTATATTTCTCAGTTCACATCTCAGATTGTACTTCCGATAAATTTGCCAATGAAAGTCAACGTCTATTCCGGTTCTCACATTAAGCCAATGGTAAACTCTTTAGAATTAATGGGTCGGGGTGTTAAATCATAATATCTGCCGGGTGTTTTGAAATATCAAATTTTAAAATTCCAACGCGTGACATCCTTCTAATAAGGCAGTAATACTTCGGATTGCATCTTTATGCAAACTCACAAACAAATATGTGAACTTATCTCCCGTATAGATGCTTTCCCACAATATTTTCTCCCCAAACATATTATCGATAATATTGATACAAAGATAGCCCAGCGGAAACGATTACGTCTTATCACCTGTGTATGCGTAAATCCCTAAGACGCAATTCTCAGACAGACAATATGACTTTCTTTTCATCGATCCTGCGCTACCAACTTGTGTCAATAAAGATCGACTTTATTAAAGGTGGTTCCAAAGGTTGTTATTGCCTGGAGTTGTAGTGAGGATAAGCTCTCATTGCAGATAAAACACTTCTATGGCACGCGCATCAAACAGCCTCTGACAACCAAGTCCAGCTCCCGGCCTTCACGTGTGGCTCAATTTGAGCCCGGCGGAACTGTTTCCACTGACGGGAGAAGGGGCAAAGGCGAGCGACTGGCGCCTTAAAACCAGCAGCTTCGGGCAGATAGGGCTCGTGATCCTTGGTTGGTAGCTTATCTAAGAGAAGGAACTCTGAATTCAAACCACCGCTGCCTTGCGGGAATATCCATTTATGGAATTGGCTTCGGGAGTAAACCCTGAGGATAAATCCGGAGTCGGAGTCCCTAAGGCAGTCTAATGTCGATTCGACATTATTCTGGCAACTCCTGCGACATGGCTGGTACCAAACTGCATCGGCTACTGCCGTTCCTTTGGATCTACCGGCTGTGTGGAGAGGGGGAACATGCTGCATGGGCAACAGCTTGATCTCCATATAACTGTGCCCAAGCTCGCGCCCTGGAGAGGACACTCCAGCTTCACCCTATAGGTGTCGGCAAAACACGGGAAGTAGCAGTTACCGGTTATAAGCATTTTGCCCAATTGGCGTAGGGCATAGCGCCAGGGGCTACTTCCGAGAGTGGGAGAGGTTCTAGGATCTCACTGGACAGCTACCGCCCGCTTCAAGCTGCGCAGCCTCCAGTCAGTAAGGTGTTGTCCCGCCACTGTCTGCTTTCCCCATTGGGTGCATGGGGATTAGGGTCAAACCCGAACTGTGGACAGAAAATTTTGCACCAAGCAATTATCGAAAAAATAGAAATAAGCAAACTCTCAGATTGGGATGCTGGAACGTCCGGACTATGTTGACTGGACTATCCGAAAACCTACAGGATGTAAACGATGTAAGGAAGACAGCCATAATTAATGATGAGCTTAAACGACTTCAGGTGGCTATAGCTGCACTTCAGGAAACGCGCCTGGCGGGCTCTGGAATGGTGAGCGAGAAGGACTACACATTTTATTGGCAATGGAAAGATCTTAATAAAGCTAGAGAACATGGAGTAGGTTTTGCGGTCAAAAAAATCGCTAACTAAAATGGTTGAACCAGGCGAGAATGGATCAGAACGCCTGTTAACGCTCCGCCTGCAAACTAGCACAGGTCCCATCACCCTTGTCAGTGTGTATGCTCCTACTCTGTACTCTGCCTCAGAAGCTAAAGATGAGTTCTACGAGAATCTAACAGCAATTATCAAAAGCATACCTAGGCAAGAACAGCTTGTTCTCCTTGGTGACTTTAACGCTAGAGTGGGTGCCGATAATGTTTCATGGCCTTCATGTCTGGGCAGGTTTGGTATTGGCAAGATGAATGAAAATGGACAACGGCTCTTAGAGTTGTGCGTCCACCATGACCTCTGCGTGACCAACACCTACTTTCAGACACAACCCCAGCATAAGGTGTCATGGAGACACCCACGATCCAAGCACTGGCACCAACTGGACCTGATTCACGTCAGAAGGCCACTCCTCAGGTCTGTGCTCTCCACGCGCTCGTACCATAGTGCAGACTGTGATACAGATCACTCCTTGGTTTGCTGCAAAATCAGAGCACAACCAAGAAAACTCTATCGAGTCAGACATGAAGGGAAACCACGCATTGATACCAGCAAGATGTCAGACCCTTTCATGATCGCTCAATTCACTGCGACCTTCGAGAAAGTGCTCAGTAGCCCTCAGCATGGTGATACTATTACAGAGAACTGGGAGCATCTACGGAACACCATTCAAAGTACTGCACTTGCCACCTTTGGTAAGAAAACAGCAAAGTCAAATTACTGGTTTGATGCTTCATCAGATGTGATGGCACCTGTCATTGAAGCTAAGCGCAGTGCTATGAATGAATACAAACGTTCACCGAGTGCCAGAACCCTACAGATCCTGAGGGCTACGAGAAGCAAAGTTCAACAAACTGCTCGACGCTGTGCAAATGACTACTGGCTCCAGCTCAGTGAGAGCATCCAGATCGCAGCGCAAACAGGCAACATTAGACAAATGTATGACGGTATAAAGAAAGCACTTGGCCCCCATAAAAGTAAGACGGCACCGCTAAAAACCATCAGCGGAGAGAACCTAACCGATAAGGGTAAGCAGATGGAGAGGTGGGTCGAGCACTACTCTGAGCTTTACGCTAGAGACAATACCGTTACGCCTGCAGCCCTTGATGGTGTCAACAGTCTGCCAACTATGGAGGAGCTGGATGCCGAACCAACATTAGAGGAACTCAGCAAGGCCATTGATAGCTTGGCCTCTGGCAAAAGCACCAGGCAGTGATGGGATTCCTCCAGATTTAATCAAATGCTGTAAGAGCACGCTATTACATCCCCTGCATAGGATGCTGTGCCAGTGCTGGGAAGAGACAACTATTCCTCAAGACATGCGAGATGCCAAGATTGTAACACTGTATAAAAATAAAGGAGACAGAAGTGATTGCAATATCTACAGAGGCATCTCTCTTCTTAGTATTGTTGGTAAGGTTTTTGCCAAAGTCATCTTAATGCGACTACACAAGTTAGCTGAGCGCATATATCCAGTCACAGTGTGGATTCCGAGCTGGCAGATCAACAACAGACATGATCTTCTCTCTCCGCCAGCTTCAGGAAAAATCAAGAGAGCAGAAAAGACCATTATATATCGCCTTTATAGACCTCACAAAAGCATTCGACCTGGTTAGTAGGGATGGACTCTTTAAAATCCTCCTGAAAATAGGCTGCCCTTCTAAAATGCTGGAAATGATAAAGTCATTCCATGACGAAATGAAGGGAACAGTCCAATATGCTGGAAGCACGTCACAGCCCTTTGATATACGAAGTGGCGTTAAACAAGGCTGTGTTCTGGCTCCGACCCTCTTCGGAATCTTCTTTGCCTTACTCTTGAAACATGCATTCAGAGATGCAACTGAAGGAATATGCCTTCACACTAGGTCAGATGGCCGTCTGTTTAATCTTTCAAGGCTGAAGGCAAAAACAAAAATCAGAAGGGTCACTATAAGAGACTTGTTGTTCGCTGATGATGCTGCAGTCGTCACTCAAAGCCAACAAGAGCTTCAGAGCTTGATGAATCGCTTCACTAAAGCATGCAAGGACTTTGGCCTCACAATAAGTCTAAAGAAAACGAATGTGCTGAGTCAGGATGTAGGTGCTGCACCAATTATCACTATTGATAACTATGAATTGGCAGTGGTGCACCACTTCACATACCTAGGGTCTACCATCAATGACAAACTCTCACTGGATACAGAAATCGACAGCCGCATTGGCAAAGCTGCAGCTACCTTTGCCCGCCTCACATCGCGTGTTTGGGGAAACTCTAAACTCACAATGAAGACCAAAGCTGCGGTATATAATGCCTGCATCACCAGCACACTCCTATATGGCAGCGAGACCTGGACGACCTATGCTAAGCAAGAAATAATGCTCAATACCTTCCATTTGCGGTGTCTACGCCGCATCCTCGGCATCTCGTGGAAAGATAAAGTGACAAATGTCGAGGTGTTGTCACGTGCTGGCTTTCAAAGTATGTATACGCTTCTTAGACAGCGCAGACTTTGCTGGCTTGGCCATGTTCGCCGCATGGAAGATGGTCGCATCCCAAAAGATATCTTCTACGGACAATTAGCAGATGGCAAGAGAACAGTTGGGCGACCACAGCTGAGGTTCAAAGATGTGTGCAAGAGAGATATGAGGGCACTGGACATGGATCCAGCAACATGGGATGATGAAGCTGCCGATCGCACTAAGTGGCGATGCTATTTACGGCGCCACCTCAGATTGGGCGAAGGGAGGCTCACACAAGAAGCAGAGGTGAGGAGAAAACGTCGAAAGGAGCACCAGGAAAATAAGCAGCTGAGGGCTGTCACCTCAGGGGCGCATTCCCATAGTCAGTTATGACTGAAGGGGCTATTATTATTATTAAAGGTAGATCGAGAACTGAGGTGATAAATTATTCTCTGACCTGTTTAATTAGCTTACGACGATTCACAGGGCGAAACGTATACAAGTCTGCGAGCGGCTAGAGCTGAATGTAGGTGCATAAAATATGTCAAACCATAGGACGATCGGAGAGGAACATGAAGAAACGAAGTGATACTGGCGGAGAGGATGAAAGTTATAAAAGTGCACAAATGATTCGTCACAATCTTAACAGAACTACAGATGAGTTGAGCTAACTGGGACAGATTTGTATTGTTGAAAGAACTACAGATGAGCTGAGCTAACTGGGACAGATTTGTATTGTTGACAGAACCATAGATTGGATGAGAACTGAAACAGATTTGTAATGTTGATAGAACTAAAGATGAATGCCTGGGAGAGATTTGTAATGTTGACAGAACTACAGATGAGCTGAGCTAACTGGGACAGATTTGTGTTCTTGACAGAACCACAGATTGGATGAGAACTGGAACAGATTTGTAATGTTGATAGAACTACAGATGAATGCCTGGGAGAGATTTGTAATGTTGACAGAGCTACAGATGATCGAACTGGGATAGATTAGTAATACTGACAGAACTACTAATGGTCTGACTGGAGGAGAATTGCTACGCTTTCAGATATGTTTTGTGAAATTATTGATATGTGTCATAGGGGTATGAGAATGATGGTTTAAACCTTTAACTATGACAATAAATAAATTGACAACAAATACGCTGTCAAGTAAGCAGAAACTACACATTAAACCCCAACTCCAACAACTGACTACAGATATTACAGTTATGTACACCGTTCAAAAAAAGAAGCGCATCTTTATCCGAGGGCGCGTTTTTATGAGTTTGTAAGTAAAACTTGGTGCTAGGGTATATAAAAACCAGCCTCAAATGTTCTTTACAGTGTCAAATGCACGTGTTGACCTGAATTGCGTTCGTTTTTGTAATCGTTACAACGCAGTGGTCAATAGTGTTTATGACGCAATTTTTGACCACAGCTCATGTTGCGCGCAAGTGAAAGCAACAAAATTTGGGGTGAACACTTTTCACTGACAACGCAACTGAAACTCTATAAAAGGATAACGCTACACACACAAAATTAAGTTCATTTTCAAGCAGACATTTATGGCGTCTCTATCGATAAATTTAAGGAACATTGCTATTGACCGACTGCATGCAGGCGAAAGTCAAATGCAGGTTGCCAGGCATCTAAACGTGCATCAGAGTACCATCAGTCGACTTTGGCACCGGTTCCAAGCCACTGGCTCAGTTGAAGACTGGCATCGCAGTGGACGACCCAGAGTGACAACAGCAGCGGAGGATCGCTTTATTCGGTTTCGTCATCTCAGAGACAGGTTTACAACAGCTTCCTCAACTGCCCAGTCATTGCCTGCAGGACGTCATGTGTCTGATCATACTGTCCGAAATAGACTGCACGACGCTGGACTTTAGGCACAGTGACCTCACCAAGGATCTGTCCTTACGCGCCGCCATCGCCAAATTCGTATTCTTTGGGCCAACCAGCATCGTCCCTGGGCAGCTGACAATCAATGGAGACGTGTCTGGTTTAGTGACGAATCTTTCTTTTTGTTGCAGCGTCATGATAGACGGCGTAGGGTCTACCGTAGGCGAAATGAACGTTTTGCCCAAAATTGCGTTGATGAAGCTCCGCCGCACGGTGGTGGAGGTGCAATGGTGTGGGGAATGATCAGTTACAACGGAAGGAGTCAATTGGTGCACATTGACGGAGACTTGAATGCGCAGCGATACGTCAATGAAATTCTTCGACCCCATGTCCTTCCACTTTTGAACATTACTGTTCAAAAAAAGACACGCATAGCTACTGAAGGCACACACATAGCCATAATTTTGACATTCAATACCTTTTTTAATTTAATGAGTTAACTGTTCAAATTGCACACAAGAATACCTTAGGGTTCAACCAATCAATTGACAGTTGTTTTGCATCTGGGTCACGAGAGTTTTTTGGCGTACGGGCTTTCCCGTTAGTATGTTTTGTGGCCTCCTCTTGCATCGTTCAGCGACTGGCATCTCCTGGGCATGGATGCGATCAGACGTCTGATGTGGGCCTGTGGGATGGCTGCCCACTCTTCCTGGAGTGCCTGGAACAGAT
Organism: Oreohelix idahoensis; assembly: GCA_024509875.1. NCBI lineage: Eukaryota > Metazoa > Mollusca > Gastropoda > Stylommatophora > Oreohelicidae > Oreohelix > Oreohelix idahoensis. The sequence goes on along the minus strand of JAMPIV010008107.1, from coordinate 31,038 downwards.
CACGACGATTGGCTGGAGCAACGTCTCGGCGACAAACACGTCTATGCAGCTCATCCCACAGGTGCTCAATCGGACTCATGTCTGGAGACAGGGATGGCCAGGGAAGGGTGAGAATGTTGTTGGCAGTCAGGAACTGCGTGGTCAACCGTGCACAATGGGGTCTGGCGTTGTCTTGTTGAAACACAGACCTGTGGGCAGCCAAAAGTAGAAGGACATGGGGTCGAAGAATTTCATTGACGTTGCGCATTCAAGCCTCCTTCAATGTGCACCAGTTGACTCCTTCCGTTGTAACTGATCATTCCCCACACCATTGCACCTCCACCACCGTGCGGCGGAGCTTCATCAACGCAATTTTGGGCAAAACGTTCATTTCACCTACGGTAGACCCTACGCCGTCTATCATGACGCTGCAACAAAAAGAAAGATTCGCCACTAAACCAGACACGTCTCCATTGATTGTCAGCTGCCCAGGGACGATGCTGGTTGGCCCAAAGAAGTCGATTTTGGCGATGGCGGCGCGTAAGGACAGGTCCTCGGTGAGCTCGTTGTGCCCAAAGTCCAGCGTCATGCAGTCTATTCCGGACAGTTTGATCAGACACATGACGTCCTGCAGGCAATGACTGGGCGGTTGAGGAAGCTGTTGTAACCTGTCTCTGAGGTGACGAAACCGAATAAAGCGATCCTCCGCTGCTGTTGTCATTCTGGGTCGTCCACTGCGATGCCGGTCCTTAACTGAGCCAGTGGCTTGGAACCGGTGCCAAAGTCGACTGATGGTACTCTGATGCACGTTTAGATGCCTTGCAACCTGCATTTGACTTTCGCCTATACAAACAGTTAGACGAAATATAGGTAACAAAAAAGGCGTTTTAGTTAATATAGTTTTTTATTTTGTCAAATACTAAAGGGCAACTCTCAATCGCTTGGTAGGTTTCTTCTTCTTCTGTGGTAGATTAGGGACATCGGCCAGGTCTGTGGTAGGAAACCAACTCGGATCTGGGGATACTGGACAGCTAGACTTCATGTATTCGTCAAACAGGTTAGTGAAGGTGGTAGGTTTCTTCGGGGGTAGGACATCGGCCAGGTCTGTGGTAGGAAACAAACTCGGTTCTGTTGGTTGGTAACAGCTGGAGTTGATGTACTGGTCAAACGTGGTAGTGGTAGTAGGATAGGTATCCGTGCTTGGTGGCTGTAATCGGTCAAATTCGGCGAGGATTTCACTCTGTAATGTCAATAAATGATCAAACTCGGGTCGAGTTAACGTAATGCCGTGTTTGGTAGGAAATTTGAGGTAGGATTCACCAAAATTTCTTCGCACGTGCAGTAAAGGTTGGCCTCGGTAAACACTTACAGACGCAGCCTTCAGACCACTAGCCAAAGGTTTAAGCATTTCATCACTTCTCTTGATGTAGACCCAGTTGTTGGGAGCAGTCATTTTCAACGAGGTGTATCTGTCGTTAATAAAGTGTCTTCCGTTTATATACAGGAATACTAGTTCAATCTGGTTTTTTTTAACGTGCCCTAGCTAGGATTTGATTCGTCGAACATCGATCGTGTGTTAGGCAGGAAGTGATTCGTCGATGTATTGCGTGGGAACAATGACACATGGCCGTATTGTCGTGAGGGAAAAAATACACCTGTCTATTGATTTCGTCCCTTGTTTATCAAAGTGGGGTTGAGTTTCACTAGCCAGGGTCTGACTAAGCGCGTAATTAATCGATCGTTGGCGTGTTGTCTAGCCGAAAATGGTAGTAGGACCCACTGCATAGTACTACCTCGTGTTTTGATCAAGATGAAATAAATGGCGTAGAGCCCACAAACGTTGGTGACTACATCTTGTAAATGTCTGGCGTTGTAGTTAACAGGTCGAGTAGAGTTTCTGGTTATAAAATTAATCAGGTCCGAGTGTGTAGGTGGTAGGCCAAAAGAATCAAAATATTCAAAAGTACCAAGGCCGTTATAATATAGAGCGACCCAGTGGTCACCCGGGCGATAGCTAAGATCAGTGTTGATGACGAAAGCAGCCGTCTTGGCCGGATCGATGCGTAGAGGTAATTGGTCACGAGCTAACACTTTAACGAGCCCAGTTCGTTTAACAAATATGTCTGACAGGAGGATGGTGCGTATCTCGTCTGTGTTCATTGTCTAAGTGGTGTAGTCTGTCAAAACTTGGCGCGATTTCGAGATCTCCAAGATCGAGTCTTGCGTGGTGTGACCTCGGTGAATGTAGGTTTCTTCTTCTTCTTCGGTGGTGGATTGGGGACATCGGTCAGGTCTGTGGTAGGAAACCCACTCGGTTCTGGTGATATTGCACACCTAGAGTTCGTGTAGTCGTCAAACGTGTTAGTGGAGGGGGTAGGTTTCTTCGGTGGTAGATTAGGGACATCGGTCAGGTGGGTGTCAGTGCGTGGTGCCTGTAGTCGGGCAATTTCGGCGAGGATTTCGCTCCGTAAAGTTAATAAGTCTTTAAGCACTTCATCACAGCTCTTGATGTAGACCCAGTTGGTGGGAGCAGTCATTTTCAATGAGGTGTAGATTATCACTGCGTTAATAAAGTGTCTTCCAAGTGTTTATATGTAGGAATACCAGTTCAATCTGGGTTTTTTTTAGACGTGCCCTAGCTAGGATTTGATTCGTCGAACATCGAGCGTGTGTTAGGCAGGTTGTGATTCGTTGAAAAGGATAGTTGACGTGGTTGTGTGTGAACAATAACACATGGCCGTATTGGGGTGAGGAGAAACCCGATAGCGAATATTAATAAAAGGAGGGGTAAAACCTTATAAAAATGCGATAGAGGAAGGGTTCGGGTTCTTGTGCCGCTGTCTTTTGGTGATGATTTTACTCCTGTTGATCGTTTTCTCGAGCCGCGCGACGTTGTATATATCGTATTAACACCCGCCGTAGGAACTCTACTGTTAGCTCGACAAGGTGGTCATGAGGGACCACCCGTAGAAGGACGTCCTCTAGGTGGATATTAACTAGATCCTCATCCGATGACGTCAGACAGGGATGGGCTAGTTGGTTCGGTTGTTCATCCCGACAACCTTCGCAATACCGAGACCGGTTCGCTTGGAGGTAGCTTAATATGGAAGTAAGGATGTTCCGACGACGTGAAGGCATCTGTAAAAATGAAAAAATAAAAACAACGTTACTATATATCTATAGATAAGCGGGACATATCATAGTTATCAACTACTCAAAAATATGACAGGGAATTTCCGATGTTGGGTGAATGTAATTACATATTGCTGTACACGGGGGTAGTTGCATTTTAAATATTGTATATCACGATTAATAACGATACTCATTTAGTGATATTTAAATTAACTGTGTTCCTGTCATGCTCTGTCCGGTTTGCTGTTCCTTAGTGTGTGTGTATGCCTGTGGTTGTTGTTTTTCTCCAAGCTTGTCCCACCCCGACCGGTCATCTGGTTAGCATTATGTTGGACTTATTTGGTTGTGTTGTGGTACAAATAGGTTGTTGTATACGAGTTATCGTTACTCTTGTTAAATACTAGTCCTCTATATTTATTTTATACCTAGCATCGAAATGACTTACAATTAGTATTTATGCTCTATCTATGTCTAAAACTAAATTAACACATAACAAGTTATTAAGTTAGCTTTCTTGGTTTGATAGACTCGTTCACTATTGATTATCTGTAATGTTTTAAAGAGTCTTGTTAAGGTATTATTTCTATAATATTGTGTATGTTCGTAAGCAATAACACGGGCTTTTTGTGTGTTTCGTGAAAGTGTAGATACACTACGCAAAAGTGGTCTCACCAGAACTTTGTTATCTATGTAGATGTATTATAGTCTGGTTACAAACAACAAGCTGATTTAGAAGTAACTTTATCCTTTTTATTGGAAGGAGTTGTGTTATTATCGTTTACATGAATATAACAATTGATTGTCCCAAACCCTTCAGACAACTATGTTACAACTTGATTTGAGAAGAAAGACTTTTTATAAACACTCTTGAGTGAATCCCCCTTTGACTAAGCGCTATAGAATAAAGAGGAAAATATAAAATAAAAAAACTAATTTGGTTTTGTGTTGTGTTGTGTGTGTGATGAGAATATAAGACGCTGAGAGGTGAAGTGGGATCGTAGGCAACTACTCCCTAGAAAGAAACCAGATCGATGGCCCCACAAAACAGCGCGTGTAAGCCCCGAGATCACCCTCAGATAGCGAATATCATAGAAGAACGACAAAACACCGATTGCCAAGATGTGATAATTGCACGTTAACAAGTGCTCGTTGCATAACGTTAAGTTACACATGTCTGATATAACCATTTATCTACCCTATATGGCACCATATTACCAATTCGTGATAGAGACACAGACAGTGGGGAACAACGGGCTTCACACCCATGTTATTTAGACAGAGAGCATGTAAGCGTGTGGTAGGTATGTTCTATAATAGACTATATATATATATATATATATATATATATATATATATAATATATATATATATACCAACTTTTGATAGTATGTATTCATCTGTTTTATTTCTATTTTCTTTGTTTAATTTACTTCTTAGTTACAAACCAAAAAGACAACTAATTTTCGTTAGGATACCATAAATATCTTTAAAAATATCTGTTTTTTTTTCGTGTGTTAGGGTGTAAAATTATTTCTGTTTAATAAAATTATAAAAAGGTTCTAGTTGTTTGTGTATTCGTTTTCTCACTAGGCAGTGTTGCTAAATATCTGTTTCAAATTAGTCTAAAGGGACAGGAAACAAGAAATATTTGTTTGTTATTTTTATCTGTTAAGATGTTAACTCAGACACTAAATTGTTATTTTTTATCTTGACATAACATTTTTAAAGAGTGGTTGATAAGACATAACCGATTATGTACTAGGAAAAAAGAGGAAAAGTTATTTATGTGAGATTACTCAGCCTGGGTTTCAACTGATGGTACATTTCTACAAACTAAACTCGAGCGTGAGGAATATTTTTTTTTCACATAATAAAGAAAATTAAAGAGAATATTTAGAACATTTTTTTTAAACAGTACTATACATGTAAAAATATAGATATAATATATTATAAATATAAAACAGCACTATACAGGGACAGACGCCTTGTTACAAACTAGCAAAACATGTTCATATTTATATCTCCATTATTTTAAACGATAGGGCGTCATTTGTATCGTGAGCGCGTGGTTGTTAAATCAATATCTTTCTGACACAGCGCGCGCGCGGGGTATTTTTTATTTCTCTCTCTCTCTTTCTCTCTCTCTCATTCTCTCTCTCTTTCTCTATCTCTCCCTCTCTCTCTCTCTCTCTCTCTGTCTTTCTCTTTCTATCTCTCTCTCTCTCTCTCTCTCTTCTCTCTTTCTCTCTCTCTCTCTGTCTTTCTTTCTCTGTTTGTCTCTCTCTCTTCTCGCTCTTTTCTCTCTCTCTTTCTTTCTCTCTCTCTCTCTCTCTCTCTCTCTCTCTCTCTCTCTCATCCATGTTTAATAAAACTCAAAACACACGTAGTTTTTTTCTTTTAACGCCCTTGGTCATACACACACACGTTCATACTTTACTAGCTCTGTATTTAAGTTATCGTGGTCAGGTGTTTTTCCATTCTTTAACCCCTTGATTACCGTGATGGTTTCTTCCTTCCATGGAATGTTTGTATTAACAGCTTGATCGTTTTCAGCTTGAGGAACATTGAACTGTGTCTCTGGCGGTTCCTTGTTCAGAGTTTTTCTGATATGCCCTGCCCATCTTGTTTCCTGTCCCTTTACTGTCGTGATGAGATTTCTTTGCCTATCTCTTACTAATGTAATATTGGTTGCCGGTGGTCACATTTCTATCATATCGAGGGCATATTTCTGTCGTCTAGAGGGCATATTTCTGTCATCTAGAGGGCATATTTCTGTCGTCTAGAGGGCATATTTCTGTCGTCTAGAGGGCATATTTCTATAACATGGCAGGGATATTTCTGTCGTCTAGAGGGCATATTTCTGTTTATTTAATGTACTATATTTCCATGGTCGCCTCCTGTTTGGCACGATTGGGAGACAATATAAAAACCTATCACCACATGCCGCACTTGTAAAATAAAAAAAAAAATAAAAAAATTTAAAAAAAAAGTGAAAACCTTAAGTAGCGGATTTGAACACATGAACGAAGGAATGTTTCTTTTATAAATTTCCTACTATTGTTCGATTGTGTTTTGTCCTAGTGACGTGAACAGAAATTTACACGCGCTGTTTTGTGGGGCCATCGATCTGGTTTCTTTCTAGGGAGTAGTTGCCTACGATCCCACTTCACCTCTCAGCGTCTTATATTCTCATCACACACACAACACAACACAAAACCAAATTAGTTTTTTTTTTTTTATTTTCCTTTTCCTCTTTATTCTATAGCGCTTAGTCAAAGGGGGATTCACTCAAGAGTGTTTATAAAAAGTCTTTCTTCTCAAATCAAGTAGTAACATAGTTGTCTGAAGGGTTTGGGACAATCAATTGTTATATTCATGTAAACGATAATAACACAACTCCTTCCAATAAAAAGGATAAAGTTACTTCTAAATCAGCTTGTTGTTTGTAACCAGACTATAATACATCTACATAGATAACAAAGTTCTGGTGAGACCACTTTTGCGTAGTGTATCTACACTTTCACGAAACACACAAAAAGCCCGTGTTATTGCTTACGAACATACACAATATTATAGAAATAATACCTTAACAAGACTCTTTAAAACATTACAGATAATCAATAGTGAACGAGTCTATCAAACCAAGAAAGCTAACTTAATAACTTGTTATGTGTTAATTTAGCTTTAGACATAGATAGAGCATAAATACTAATTGTAAGTCATTTCGATGCTAGGTATAAAAATAAAATATAGGGGACTAGTATTTAACAAGAGTAACGATAACTCGTATACAACAACCTATTTGTACCACAACACAACCAAATAAGTCCAACATAATGCTAACCAGATGACCGGTCGGGGTGGGACAAGCTTGGAGCAAAACAACAACCACAGGCACACACACACACTAAGGAACAGCAAACCGGACAGAGCATGACAGGAACACAGTTAATTTAAATATCACTAAATGAGTATCGTTATTAATCGTGATATACAATATTTAAAATGCAACTACCCCCGTGTACAGCAATATGTAATTACATTCACCCAACATCGGAAATTCCCTGTCATATTTTTGAGTAGTTGATAACTATGATATGTCCCGCTTATCTATAGATATATAGTAACGTTGTTTTTATTTTTTCATTTTTACAGATGCCTTCACGTCGTCGGAACATCCTTACTTCCATATTAAGCTACCTCCAGGCGAACCGGTCTCGGTATTGCGAAGGTTGTCGGGATGAACAACCGAACCAACTAGCCCATCCCTGTCTGACGTCATCGGATGAGGATCTAGTTAATATCCACCTAGAGGACGTCCTTCTACGGGTGGTCCCTCATGACCACCTTGTCGAGCTAACAGTAGAGTTCCTACGGCGGGTGTTAATACGATATATACAACGTCGCGCGGCTCGAGAAAACGATCAACAGGAGTAAAATCATCACCAAAAGACAGCGGCACAAGAACCCGAACCCTTCCTCTATCGCATTTTTATAAGGTTTTACCCCTCCTTTTATGAATATTCGCTATCGGGTTTCTCCTCACCCCAATACGGCCATGTGTTATTGTTCACACACAACCACGTCAACTATCCTTTTCAACGAATCACAACCTGCCTAACACACGCTCTCGATGTTCGACGAATCAAATCCTAGCTAGGGCACGTCTAAAAAAAACCAGATTGAACTGGTATTCCTACATATAAACACTTGGAAGACACTTTATTTATTAAACGCAGTGATAATCTACACCTCATTGAAAATGACTGTTCCCACCAACTGGGTCTACATCAAGAGCTGTGATGAAGTGCTTAAAGACTTATTAACTTTACGGAGCGAAATCCTCGCCGAAATTGCCCGACTACAGGCACCACGCACTGACACCCACCTGACCGATGTCCCTAATCTACCACCGAAGAAACCTACCACCTCCACTAACACGTTTGACGACTACACGAACTCTAGGTGTGCAATATCACCAGAACCGAGTGGGTTTCCTACCACAGACCTGACCGATGTCCCCAATCCACCACCGAAGAAGAAGAAGACGAAACCTACATTCACCGAGGTCACACCACGCAAGACTCGATCTTGGAGATCTCGAAATCGCGCCAAGTTTTGACAGACTACACCACTTAGACAATGAACACAGACGAGATACGCACTATCCTCCTGTCAGACATATTTGTTAAACGAACTGGGCTCGTTAAAGTGTTAGCTCGTGACCAATTACCTCTACGCATCGATCCGGCCAAGACGGCTGCTTTCGTCATCAACACTGATCCTAGCTATCGCCCGGGTGACCACTGGGTCGCTCTATATTATAACGGCCTTGGTACTTTTGAATATTTTGATTCTTTTGGCCTACCACCTACACACTCGGACCTGATTAATTTTATAACCAGAAACTCTACTCGACCTGTTAACTACAACGCCAGACATTTACAAGATGTAGTCACCAACGTTTGTGGGCTCTACGCCATTTATTTCATCTTGATCAAAACACGAGGTGGTACTATGCAGCGGGTCCTACTACCATTTTCGGCTAGACAACACACCAACGATCGATTAATTACGCGCTTAGTCAGACCCTGGCTAGTGAAACTCAACCCCACTTTGATAAACAAGGGACGAAATCAATAGACAGGTGTATTTTTTCCTTCACGACAATACGGCCATGTGTCATTGTTCCCACGCAATACATCGACGAATCACGTCCTGCCTAACACACGATCGATGTTCGACGAATCAAATCCTAGCTATGGCACGCCTAAAAAAACCAGATTGAACTGGTATTCCTGTATATAAACGGAAGACACTTTATTAACGACAGATACACCTCGTTGAAAATGACTGCTCCCAACAACTGGGTCTACATCAAGAGAAGTGATGAAATGCTTAAACCTTTGGCTAGTGGTCTGAAGATTGCGTCTGTAAGTGTTTACCGAGGCCAACCTTTACTGCACGTGCGAAGAAATTTTGGTGAATCCTACCTCAAATTTCCTACCAAACACGGCATTACGTTAACTCGACCCGAGTTTGACCATTTATTGACATTACAGAGTGAAATCCTCGCCGAATTTGACCGATTACAGCCACCAAGCACGGATACCTATCCTACTACCACTACCACGTTTGACCAGTACATCAACTCCAGCTGTTACCAACCAACAGAACCGAGTTTGTTTCCTACCACAGACCTGGCCGATGTCCTACCCCCGAAGAAACCTACCACCTTCACTAACCTGTTTGACGAATACATGAAGTCTAGCTGTCCAGTATCCCCAGATCCGAGTTGGTTTCCTACCACAGACCTGGCCGATGTCCCTAATCTACCACAGAAGAAGAAGAAACCTACCAAGCGATTGAGAGTTGCCCTTTAGTATTTGACAAAATAAAAAACTATATTAACTAAAACGCCTTTTTTGTTACCTATATTTCGTCTAACTGTTTGTATAACTGTTTGTCTAACTGTTTGTATAACTGTTTGTCTATGTCTAAATATAACGTATACATATCGTCTTCTTGTTATGTAAATATATATATCATCTAACTATCGTCTTCCTATTGTCTAAAAATATCTAAAAGTCTAACTATTAGCCTCTTCTTGTTTGTCTAACACAGCCACTACCTAAGTTGGCTATACTAATAACAATAATATATTACTATATAAAAAACCACCATCTTACAACATTTTCCTTATATAAAAAAATATACCCCTCTTCTTGTTATCTCAAGTCCGCCATCTTGCCCCGCCTCTTCTTGTTATCTAAAAGTCTAAAAATACCTCTTCTTGTTATCTCAAGTCCGCCATCTTGTCCCTCCTCTTCTTGTTATCTAAAAATACCTCTAAAAATAACCTCCCCTTGTTATCTCAAGTCCGCCATCTTGCGCCGCCTGAATGCGCTTATATAAAAGTCACGCGCCACCTGGCGTTTTTGCTATATAAAAGTCACGCGCCGCCTGGCGCGCCGCCTGCGCGCCGCCTGAAAACGCCCTAAGTCCGCCATTCCCTACTACTGACGCCATAAATGTCTGCTTGAAAATGAACTGAATTTTTTTGTGTAACGTTATCCTTTTATAGGGTTTCAGTTGCGTAGTCAGTGAATAGTGTTCACACCAAATTGTGTTGCTTTTACGCGCACGCAACATGAGCTGTGGTCAAAAATTGCGTCATAAACTCTATTGACCACTGCGTTGTAACGATTACAAAAACGAACGCAATTAAGGTCAACACGTGCATTTGACACTGTAAAGAACATTTGAGGCTGGTTTTTATATACCCTAGCACCAAATTTTACTTACAACCTCATAAAAACGCGCCCTCGGATAGCTATGCGTTTCTTTTTTTGAACAGTATATCTGTATATTTGTATACAATATATTTTTATACGTCACCGGTTGTTAATTGAGGAAACCTGTTGATAGCATTACAAGGCAGTCCTTGTTCTGGAATCTACAGGGAAAGAGAGGCAGAGGTAGACCAAAAAAACACATGGAGAAGAGAACTGGAAACAGAGGTGAAAATGATGAGGAAAACATGGAAAGAACTTGAGCGGATGGCACAGGACAGGAAGACTTGGCATGTGTTTGTTGAAGGCCTATGCTCCTTGGGGAGCTGAAGGGTATTGATTGATTGATTGACCGGTTGTCAATGACGTAACGCGTTTGCGCTAATTTATTCTAACGACTATTCTGGGCCTTTCATATGTTTCATTCGTCCAAGCTAGACATATTTTTCGAGCTCCCGGAATTGTGGAGGAAGTAAGTATCTTTACGTGACATCAATATGTTTTTGAAGGCCACCACTTGTTTCAACGATCGTTAAGGTGGCCCTGAACGTATAAGAAGTTCTGCACCTCACAGAGAAGTAATTTATACAAGAAGAAACAAAAATTCTCGTTTCTGTTTCGCATTACTTGAGTGTCCGTGAATGACACGTACGTCTTAGTCAGAACGGCCAGAACTGAATAGAGAAGACGAATATATGTATTATTTCAACATGCATTCTTATTGCCATATGGACTGTTCATATTTATGAGGAGACAGATTATGAAGATTCTCCATTGCTATTGTATTGTGTAGAAAACCAAATAAATATGTACTACATGTGTATTGTGGAACTACTATCCGGCGACTTGAGTCATTCTGCCAGTTTCGTGTCCTGCATGATCAAACCCTAGTGCATTTGATAAAATAGCACGATGAGCTCTTTAATATAAATATGGCCACACATCTCGAAGAATTCCAGTCGTAACACCACTTACCAAGGAAAACATGTCAAATTCACATGGTAAAATAAATGTTTACGCTTACACCAAAGTAATTTTTGGGAACACAATCTCCTGGCACAGTTAGAATGGATACAGCATGTTGATGCTTACGAATCACTTGGTCTGGAAAATTTTAGTATTTCTCTTATGACGGGTGATTTTATTCCTTAGGACTCCAGTCTTTAAATTTAGAAATGTAGTTTACTTTTAAGTTTCAAAGTTGTATAAATACTCTGTCCTGGGCCTATAAGTTTCCAGTCTTGTATTTAAAAATGCGGATTTCAAAGTTGCCCAAATACTTCGATCTGGCACTTATAATTTTAGAATCCTTTGTCCGATCGTCTCTCTGGCTCAGGTAAATTGCTAGCTTGACGTGGCGATGCAGTCTGATTTGTGACTCCGATTTCGATAGATTATATTTATGTTTCTCAGTTCACATCCCAGATTGTGCTTCCGATAAATTTGCCAATGAAAGTCAACGTCTAATCCGGTTCTCACATTAAGCCACTGGTAAACTCTTTAGAATTAATGGGTCGGGGTGTTAAATCATAATATCCGCCGCGTGTTTTTAAATATCAAATTTTAAAATTCAATCGCGTGACATATTTCTAATAAGGCAGTAATACTTCGGATTGCATCTTTATGCAAACTCACAAACAAATATGTGAACTTATCTCCCGTCTAGATGCTTTCCCACAATATTGTCTCCCCAAACAGATTATCGGTAATATTGATACAAATATGGCTCAGCGGAAACGATTACGCCTTATCACCTGTGTTTGCGTAAATCCCTAAGACGCATTTCTCAGACAGACAATATGACTTTCTTCTCATCGATCCTGGGCTACCACCTTGTGTCAATAAAGATCGACTTTATTAAAGGTAGCTCGAGAACGGAGGTGATACATTATTCGCTGATCTGCCTAATTAGCTTACGACGATTCACAGGTGAAACGTATACAAGTCTGAGAGCGGCTAGAGCTGAATTTAGGTGCATAAAATATGTCAAACCATAAGACGATCGATGAGGAAAATAAAGACACGAAGTGATACTGACGGAGAGGATAAAAGTTATAAAAGTGCACAACCGATTCGTCACAATCTTAACAGAACTACAGATGAGCTGAGCTAACTGGGACAGATTTGTTATGTTGACAGAACTACAGATGAGCTGTGCTAACTGGGACAGATTTGTATGGTTGACAGAACTACAGATGAGCTGAGCTAACTGGGACAGATTTGTTATGTTGACGGAACTACAGATGAGCTGAGCTAACTGGGACAGATTTGTTATGTTGACGGAACTACAGATGAGCTGAGCTAACTGGGACAGATTTGTTATGTTGACAGAACTACAGATGAGCTGTGCTAACTGGGACAGATTTGTATGGTTGACAGAACTACAGAGGAGTTGGGCTAACTGGGACAGATTTGTATTGTTGACAGAACTACAGTTGAGCTGAGCTAACTGGGACAGATTTGTAATGTTGACAAAACTACAGATGAGCTGAGCTAACTGGGACACATTTGTTATGCTGAAAGAACTACAGATGAGTTGAGCTAACTGGGACAGATTTGTAATTTTGACAGAACTACAGATGAGCTGAGCTAACTAGGACAGATTTGTATTGTTGACAGAACTACAGTTGAGCTGAGCTAACTGGGACAGATTTGTAATGTTGACAGAACTACAGATGAGTTGAGCTAACTGGGACAGATTTGTAGTGTTGACAGAACCACAGATTGGATGAGAACTGGAACAGATTTGTAATGTTGATAGAACTAAAGATAAATTCCTGGGAGAGATATGTAATGTTGACAGAGCTACAGACGATCTAACTGGGATAGATTAGTAATACTGACAAAACTACTGATGGTCTGACTGGCGGAGAATTGCTACGCTTTAAGATTTGTTTTGTGAAATTTTTGATGTGTGTCATAGTGGTATGAGAATGATTGTTTACACCTTTAACTAAGACAATAAATAAATTGACAAGAAATAAGCTGTCAAGTAAGCAGAAACTACACATCAAACCCCAACTCCAACAACTGACTACAGATATTACAGTTATGTAACTACGGGTAGAAAAATAAAGTAGTAAACCAACAACGAATCTAAACCGTAGAACAAGATAGACAGTTTATCACTGACATATGAAATAAATCAACAAATCAAACATTAAACAATCAAATAGAAGAATTACTTATTGTTATTTTAGACACCATACGTCAAATCGTCATTGATTAAGTCATAAATCAGCTGGAGTTAAGGAAGACCACAGTATCGGTAGACACAAGAGGAAACGAAAAATACACATGGATCTTCATTTCAGCTAGTAGTACTTTTAACGACACGTCGGCACACTAGCAATAATAGATTTAGAGGTAAAATTATTACGCTTAGTTTTAAAAAAAAAAGTAAATGGATTGAATAAGCAGTAACACCCGAATAAACTTACGACGTGACGACCAAACACCCAGCTAGCAGTCCTTAACAGAAATAAACCTTTTCATGGCTAATAAAAGTGCCCTCCCCCAAAACCCCACTAAATTTAACAAGAAAAGGTCAGAGATAACAATCCAGCAGTCAAAACGTTATACTAATGTACACAATATACTCGACTTATAACCGAGAGATCACACCTCTTGTCAGGTTTTGACGTCATGTCCAATCTCGGAAATAAGTGAAAGAAAAAGAACTTAACCTTGTGATACTTTAAAAGCAGCAGAGATTAAGAAGTTAGGGGAAGGCATCCACATTGGTTTTAAAGGGGAACAATTTGAATATTAATAAAATATCAAACTTAATGACAGATTTTCATTTTCTTTTTATTTTTGATCAATTTATTATACAAATTTATGTAAGGAACAAAAGAATCTCTTATTTTTATTAGTACATTTCTTAAATTGTTAAAAAAAATGTTGTTTACTATGTTTAGAATAAAAATACTTTAAATAATATGGAGTTTGATGCGCATGTAAAAGATATAAATACTTATTTTTTCTGCCTCTTTCAATGATAATCCGGTCATATAATTGTTGGTTCTAGTCGCAGATGTACACACCTAAATATTCCATCGGCGCCAAATAGCGCACTTCGACAATCCTTTAACGACATTTTCTTACTTGGTCGGTTCTCTCCTATCCCGGGGACCAGAGTGGCTAAGAGACATGGCGTCCACATCAAATTCTAAAGGAACTAGGGTCGGTTCCCAGTACAGGGAATATTCTTGATGGAATTTTTTCACAACCACTTTGTACTAATAACGTCTTACTTCCCCCTGATTCTCTGAGTAGTGAGATCGGATGCCTAGCCTTCTTGGTTTAGAGCGAAAAATAGTAGGTCCCGTGTACACCTTTTGCACGTTAAAAATTACTCGGCAGTTGGAAATGTTAAAAAGAGTAGACCGTACGGCCGCTGCCGCGCCTAAGTCTACACAATTAAGAAAACCTACCAAATGCAAAAATATTTATAGAATGTGTGGTTTCTGTATACACACATTGGGATGTTCGCCGATGCTTTGGAGTTCGTGCACTGTGCCGAGCTTCTCCTTGTGAGCTAAAGGAGGAGATCGCAGCATTGATGGAGTTTTCCGTGTACAATGTAGATGGTCCTTAAAACCAAACAAACAAACCCCTTCTACCTTAGTGTGTAGAGGTTAGCCAGAGAGAGCGCCATGTTAAGCTGTATATCTTTTGGCCTGGTTTCAGTCTAGTCCTCGGTCCATCACGGATTGTCTAATTTTGTTCTCCCATCGAATTCTGGGTCGTCCAGGAGATCTTGATTCCTGACTATTGGTTTCCCACATGTACATGGTAGCCTGTGACGGATAGCCTCCCCTTAGCTCTGCAGTAGTGGTCCAACAGTGGCGAAAACTCAAGAGTATCTAAAATCGGTCGTCAAAGGTGTCTACCTTCGCGCAAGATTACTCTTGGCAGAGTTGTAGATAGAAGGGTAATGTCGCTTCTTTCCCGAGGGAGTTTCCATAAGATATTTCTGCAGTCAAGAACAATGCTGTATTGGCAGAGCAATTGTTAAGAAATGATGGTGAAATTTAGATGAAAGTGTTATCTTCATAGAGACTGGATAGAGGAATGTTAATGTTCTTTGCTGTTGCCTTTTGTTAAGCTTAGCATCGATGACTACTTTTGCTGTGGCTTCGGCAGTTCTTCTGTAATGAAGACTTCATAGTCTGATAGCTTTGTTCTACGAACAGTCTGATAGCTTCGTTCTACGAACCGTCTGACAGCTTCGTTCCACTAAGCCAATGTACCTTTTGGGAACACAATCTCCTGTCACAGTTTAGAAAGGCAACATAGATTATATGCTTTCGAATCAATTGATCTGGAAATGTTATATTCCTCTTATTACGGGTGATCTGATTCCTTAGGTCTATAGTCTTTTTATTTATAAATGCGGGTTTACTTTGATCCTGGTCCTTTAAGTTTCCAGTCTTTGTATTTATAAATGCGGGTTTACTTGTTATGTTTTAAAGTTGCCCAAAAACTCTGATCTGTCACTTATAATTTTAAAGTCCTTTGTCCGCTCCTATATCTGGCTCTGGTGAATTGCTAGCTTGACGGAGCGATGCAGTCTGATCTGTGACTCCGATTTCGCTAGATTATATTTCCAATTCTCAATTCAAAATCCCAGATTGTAATTTCGACAAATTTGTCAATCAGAACCATTGTGTATTCAGGCTCTCACTTTACACCAATCCAATCTCCTTTGCACTATATGGGTAGTGGTGTTGAAATCATAATACCCCCGCGTGTTTTAAAATATTACATTTAAAAATTCCATCGCGTGACCTCTTGCTAATAAGGTTCTAATACTGCCGCTTGTATTTTTATGCTTAACTCATAACCATCATCTGTGCAGTCATTCTTGACTAATACTTTCCTCCCAGAAGTGAGAGAGGGGCTGAAAAGTACATGTACAAACGTTTTTGTCACATAACCGTTCTTCTCCAAATCTGCAGACGTGACCAAACTGTCGTAACTGGGACTGTTCCACTCGGGTCTGAACAAACTGTATTATAAAACATCACAGAAAACGGGTCTACGACCAGATTTATTGTAAATACGCACAGACATAAATTTGACAATAAAGAGAAACATAAGTTACAGAAAAACACATTCGTAATGAAGGTTTTGGATATATGACAACTTTATTTAGTGACTTTCGTAATTTACAAGTGGGTCCTTGTTACCAACAGATTACTGGTGGCAGTGTATATGTTTATTGTAATATTTATTTGTCTTAGGAAATATATTTATTTTGTGTATCGAAATATTTTCCTGGTCAAAGCGATATCACCCATGTTGAATTTATACTTTTATTATATGGGTTATCTTTCCTGAATATCGAACTCAGCGTAGGAATCTAGGTTTACAGCGATCTATTCTTTGTTTGGTTAGAAATAAATTGTTCTTGCTTCAGAACATCTATGGCCCGAATCTATGTGTATTTCTTGTCTATGTAGGACGAGTCTGTCTTATATCTTAATATCTTTGTATGTCTAAGTCAAACTATATCTTCGGTGTCGAACTCGGAGTTAAAGGTTGTTCGGCGGATGTGTCGCTAAGTCGAGGTGAGAAGGTTCCGCCCTGATGGGTGCTGAGTTGTTGTAGCGGCCTGTCGCCGGAAAAGTGATCTCTATATTAGTGGGGAAAGAGGTAGTCTCTTTAGACATATCATGTATTATTCACCCCAGTGTTTATTCTTACTGCCAAGAAATGGTAGAATCATATTCTAGTGTATTTCTGATACCAAGGTAAAGACGCATTACTTATGAACTTTTCCTGAGGCATTGTATTCGATGGGCAGTCGTACGGTTGTACGTTTAGATGAATATTAACCAGATGAAGATGACATTCATATCTAGCAGCACCATATTATGTGATGAAGTCAATAGTATCAATGGTAGAATCTACAAAGCAATGAGGACATTTAATGAATGATCAGCTTTGATTACGCTTCATAGTTTGTATCCTGGGTGAGCGACAACTCACTGGGAGGAGAAGCCATTTTGAATCCTATATTTTTCAATCATCGAGGAGGGAACAGGGATGCCCCTTACTATTACCTGATGAGTCCAGAGATCACTGCTACAGAAGAGAACCCACTACTCGTGGTTCAATATTGTTATCAAAAAAATATGTGCTGAACTTTACCGAAAGGAATTTTCGCTAGACGAGGTTAGGTCTAGGAACCATCTTGAACCTTGTTTATGAACTGACGTGCTCTGTCAGTAAAGTCAGACGATATATATTGGAATTACTGAGTGCTTGTCTACTGACATTCCATGGTACTGTTATGCAACATGAATGCCCATGTGATAGTGTATTTCATTGATCAACATTATTATGATTTATGCCAACCTGTCTGCTGTCACTGTACCCGTGCTGTCAAGTGTGATCGTTCCAATTAAACTGTATGAAACGTACACAGTAGTTGGCGTAAATGACTTCCAGCCATAAGTGAGTGAGATTGGTCTATTTGTCAACTCTAACGAACGTTTGCCATCATTCGCATGTACTGTATCCTCACTCCATGTCTATACACCACTGCGTAGGTCGAGTTGACCTTTTGTTTGTCTTCATTTCGACAACACCCATCAACACCCTCCGAACACGATTGCAACCATGCAAGCAACACTGGTGGCCAGCTTTCTGGGTTTGACCTCGCAGAAATTGAGAAGTCAACAGACTACTGATACCAGACCATTTCCTGTGGCTGATACGACACACCTGCAGTACTAGTTTGCTCTTTGTCAACACTTTGTCACGTGACCTATCGAGCGAATACTGGAACTAGGTCAGCGCTTGTGGACATTTTTCATTGTACATCACAGAACGTTTGCAGGCAGAAATTAATTGTGTTAACAAGTATTACAGTGAACTGAGAGGTCCTACGTGTCGTAGTTATTGAAACTGTCATCGATGGATCCTCTTGTGTATTTTTCACGTTGTTGAAATTTGTAATGTTAGTTCAAAAATTTAATATTGATTAAAGTGGCAGTTTATTTTCATTAGTAATTAGAAACTGTACCATTGCATTCTAAAACTGAGCCTTTACAACACATCTTATGCACATGATATGTATTTATGTTTATATTACATGTACTTATTTCTCGTTGTGTTTATGTTGTGGGCGGTTGGTGAGGTGACTAGTATGGGGTATGCCGAGTCATATTGGTCCTATATTAGTATTCTGTAGGGAGCAATTTTCTTAATTGAAAATTTGCACGCAACATCGGTTGCTATTTTTTGTTAGCTGTGATGATCTGTCCCATCCCTGTCCTAAAATTTAGTTCTATACACATTTATATTTATACACTGTGACGTCATTTGTTTTGTTTAGTCCCTTGCAGTTGTCATCACAGATTCTGTTATTATTTTCATTGATTTCACTATTTGATTTATTTGATTTCTGCAAATGATTTCGTATTGTCTTTCTTATTTGTACTTTGCGTATGTTGTTGGTTGACATAGGCTATTTAAAAGGTACATTTGATCAGGCACTATTAGCTGAGTAGTGCACTTGTGTTATAAAATAAACCAGTACTTTATTATTATTATTATTGTGCAAAGAATTATACAAGACCTTATTTAAAGGCTTGTTTCCAACAGAGATTGGGATTGTGAGCTAATTAATCAAGTTCATTTAGAACTTGTTCCTGTTTACTTGGAAATAGATTACATTATTGTTTCAAGTGATTGCTATCATTATTAGACATCATGTCTACATTGGAATATTTTATTGCACAAGGGAAATCCCTTGATAAGTCTGGTAAGGAATTAGAGAAGTTTGCAACTGCTCGATTTGCCATAGTATTAAAGTCAGAAGAAAAGAAGCAAAAAGAGGAAAATAAATGGAAAGCAGAAGTTGAACAAAAAAAGATAGATGCTGAGAATTTAAGATTGCAGATGCAAGCTGAGGAGAGAAAAGCTGCTGCTGAGGAGAAAAAAGCTGCTGCTGAGGAGAGAAAGCTTCAAATAGAAGAAAACAAATTAGAAGCTGAAGAAAAAAGATTACAAAGAGAAGCTGAGGCTGAGCAGAAAAGATTAGACAGAGAAGCTGAGGAGAGAAAAGCAATGAGAGAACATGAACATCAAAAAGAACTTTTAGCATTTGAGTTAGAAAAATTGAAATTGACAAATAAGAGTAATGTTAATCAGTCAAATGGTAATAGTGAAAAACCCTTTACTTATAAGGTCAAGGTACCAGCGTTCAATCCTTCCAGTGACGATATTACATTCTGGCTGGATCGTTTTGAACGTTCTTGTCGAGCTCATAATGTGGATAAATCACATATGCTAACCAGTTGTCAGAAAATTTGAAAGGTGATTCTCTAACTAGTTTAAGTTTGGTTGAAGAGGCTGACAAGGATAATTATGATGTTATTAGAGCAGCCTTATTGAAAAAATATCAATTAACAGAGGAAGGTTACCGTATTTTGTTTAAGAAAATGGTACCTGAATCAGGGGTAGAATTCTCAGAATTCATTGCAAGGACACGTCTTACATTTAATCGTTGGATTGAGTTGTCCAAAACAGAAAAGACGTATGAAGCCGTTATGGACTTGTTGCTCAGAGACAAGATTATGTCAAGTGTTAATAAACCATTCCTTGAATTCCTACATGAGCGTAAACCCAAGACACTAAAAGAAATGGAAGAATATTGTACCCAATACGTCATGGCACATCCGGACGTAGCTTTTAGCAATGCTAAGGTTAAAGAAAGTATGCCAGTTGCATCAGCAGCACCATACGACCCTAATTATTCACACAAATTTCAGGGACCTCAAAACAGGTTTGATAAAAAGGGTAACCATAATAGTTATCAAAACCAAGGTAACCAGTCATTTCAGGGTTCTTCTGCGAAGTACTGGAGACGAGCTGACATCCCTCGATTCAGGGGTGGTCATAATTATAGGAATTTCCGCAGAGGAAGTCATTATTGAAACTATCCAAGTCATCCATCATAGAGACAACAAGACCATAGTTATAGAGATACTCATTATAATGAATATAATAATGGTAACCATGAGAACTATGACTCAAACCCAAATAGGGGTTACAATAGAGGAAACAATAATGATTACAGAGGCAATAATAATCGAGGTAGATCACAATACAAAAAACATAAATCACATTATCAGGCAAACTCTGCACAGCAAGACTCACATGAAGCCTATAAACAGACTAAAGATAATAATGATGCTAATAATATGGCCTGTTCCGCTTTTGATTTTGGGAGAGCATCTCAGTGCCCCCAATGCAAAACATTATTTGAACCAACTACGGTGTCCACTTTAAGTTGTGGCCATCCTCTTCCCGCTCTTCCTGCGTCAGTCGCGCATGATGGAAGAGGTTCTCTTATCTTACATAAAGGTTTAGTAAATGACAATCCACTCTCAGTTCTTTTTTTATTCTGGATGCACCACAATTGGTGTTAGGCAGTCGCTTGTAGATCCTTCTCGTGCCACTGGAAAAGTAGTCAAATGTGTAACATTTGGCGGCACCTTAGAGAAATACTCTACTGCTATCATTATGATTGCTACTCCTTTCTTTACAGGAGATGTACACGCATGTCTTCTGCCGAATCCGATCGCTGATCTTATCATCGGTCATATTCACGGAGTCAAAGAATGCACTCTGCAACAAATTTCCGTTTGGGAAAAACAAAATATGCAAACTGCTAATGCTGTAGTCACTAGGGCTCAAGCTATTAATGTGCCTCAAACTTCATCTACTGAAGATAATGAAGTGCATAACCAAGATGATCCCTTGGTAATTTCTCGTGACTCGTTTATAAAACAGCAAGAAGATGATCCGACTCTAAAGAAATTCTTCACTCTTGCAACAAAAGGTGATCCGAATAAAGATAGAAAGCGTAAATCTTGGATTACAATGAAGAATGGCGTACTTGTACGTATGGTGCAAGACTCTACTAAGTAAAGTCATTCTCAGATTCTTGTTCCCAAGAATTTGAGAGTTAAAATTTTGCAGCACGCACACGACTCTCAGTGTGCTGGACATATGGGTTTTTCCCGTACAAAGTCAAGAGTTCTTGCGGCTTTCTTTTGGCCTTTTGTGAACAAGGACATACGGATTTATTGTTGATCTTGTATAGTATGTCAAGAAGTCAAATCCAAAGGTCCACACCATACCGCACCTATTCAGGCTGCAGACATTCCTATTCGACCACTTCAGAAAATGACGATAGACATCATTGGTCCATTTAAGATCAAATCTGTTAGAGGACATCAGTTTATCTTAACGTGTGTGGACATGTGCACACGTTGGCCAGAGGCTATTCCTCTGAAGAGCATTACTACTGCTGACATTGCAGATGCTCTTTGGCTTATATTTTCTCGTCTGGGATTCCCCGGAGAAATATTATCAGACCATGGCACCCAACTAATATCGGATACCATGTCTCAAGTGATGTCGACTCTGCAGATAGAGAGATCTTTGAGTAGTATCTATCATCCTATGTCCAATGGGATGGTCGAACGGCTAAATAGAACACTCAAAAACTTACTAGGGAAGATAACTGAGGATCATCCTCAAGATTGGGACAGGGTTTTACCCGTGGCCCTCTTTGCTTACAGAGAGGTCATCAATGAACATACAGGATTTTCTCCCTTTGAACTTGTCTTTGGCGCGCGACCGCGCGGCCCTATGTCTTTGCTTCATGATCTCATAACCGCTGATAATATTACCGATGACACAAAATCTTCTTACGAATATGTCATCGCGCTGAGACAAAAGATTATCGAAGCAGGCAAATTGGCAACTTCTTCTTCTGAATTTGCTTAGCAGAAAGCAAGACAATTTGCCAATAAGAAAAGAACCTTACGACAACTTTGTCCTGGTGACAAAGCATTTGTTTTACTACCTTGTAGGGAAAACAGACTTCTTAAATCTTGGAAAGGTCCATACGATATAATCTCGAAAATTTCCGATGTTGACTACATTGTCGATATTGATGGAAAGCATAAAACCTTTAACATCAATATGCTTACGGAAT
Source organism: Oreohelix idahoensis (assembly GCA_024509875.1). Classification (NCBI taxonomy): domain Eukaryota; kingdom Metazoa; phylum Mollusca; class Gastropoda; order Stylommatophora; family Oreohelicidae; genus Oreohelix; species Oreohelix idahoensis. The sequence continues at coordinate 8,613 of JAMPIV010008107.1, read as the reverse complement.
TCCATAAACGTCCGGATAATTTACAGCCTATTTTCCAGACAACGGACGATTCACCAGTCCAACATGGTCATTACTCATCACTGTCCGTAATACAGGATGAGGAAACAAGTTTTTCGGATGTTAATCTTCAGCTTCCGATGATTCCACTTCATTCTAGTGAATCATGGAAAAACGTTACTGTCTCTCCTGATTTATCTCTAGGAGAACAGCGACAAGTTTCGGCTATGTTACAAACATTTCAGGATGTCCTTACTGACATTCCTGGACAAACTCATGTCATTGAACATGACATTATTCTAACTGACCATAATCCTATTAGGGTCAGACCTTATCCTATCCCTATACATTTTCAAGCACAAGTTGAGAAGGAGTTGGATGAGATGATAGATTTAAAAATAATTGAACCATCCACTTCTGCATATTCTTCGCCGATGGTTATTGTTCGCAAAAAAGACAATAACATACATCTTTGCGTTGACTATCGCAAATTGAATCAGGATACGAAGTTTGATGCTGAACCTATGCCTTTACTAGAAGAGCTACTTACTAGGCTTTCTAAATCTCATTTTTTCCACTAAACTAGATTTGTCTAAAGGATATTGGCAAGTTCCTTTATGTGGTAAGTTGGGACATTATAAATATTTATAGGGGACTTAGTGTGCTGACTGAGATCAGCTGTGAAGGTATCTGTATCTAATAAGTGTGGTGTATTACAGATGACCTTACTTTGCTACCACATTTAGATCTCAATCAGACTTATTCTGGAATATTGTGATGACTACGTTGAATGTCTAGGGTTATGATAGTGATGAAGTGTATGTCCACAACAACCAACAGACAGATAAACACTTTAATTAAAATCCACAATACTTTACAACACTGTGACACGCACATACATAGAACACTCTATAAGACTATCTTAAATAAGTCAAGTGTTAACTTTTAAAATATGTATTAATTCCTTTCAATAATAGATATCCTGATTCAACTACAGAGTGAATCAGGAATCACAATCAAATGTAATCACAATTTGTATGTACACAATTTATACATAGGATCTTTGTCCTGACATATAATATTATTACAATATGTGTGTAAGTGGTTGTAAGTGTCTTTTTCTCTTATAGAAGTGTTCACTGGCCCAAGACAGTATACATGTTGTTAGATGTGTAGTGCTGGCGTATGATGAACTGAGTGTGGGTGCGAATGAAGACGCGAATGTGTTTAGGCTCGTATATATGTAGACACTGCAACCCCTACACTCACATGCAGTAGTCAAGGATGCTTGAACACTGCAGGCACGTTTCAAAACATTTATTGACGATAACACACATAGTAGCATCAACAGGAACAGTCATTGTAAACAAGGTCATGCTGACCGGAAATCGATAATAATACATCAGGCGTTCAAAAGGGCTGGTAAACATTCCAATATTCGTGCATGGTCAATAATAATGTTATTCAATGACAGTTCAAAAATGCCGCCCTGGTATCTCTGACTAAACGCGTCAGATACCTTAATCACCTTGACACATAGGTACAACTTGGCATTCCCCGCCAATTGCACATTATCAGGCTGTAGTATAATAGCCGAAAACACAGGCCTCGTTCTGACGTCGGCTATGTACTGCTGATAAGCAGGTTACCATCAACCCTGCAGTAATGCTTATGTGGACATAAATATGCCGCCAATCTGCGGCTCCCACAATATATCTTCGTCACTGGATTTCTGGATGGTATGAAGACTAATAGTCTTGGATGGCTACCTTGAGCACAACATATATGTTCTGTAATGGAGGACCGGTGAGTTGCAGTTCACAGACTAGGTAATCTTCTAACATGTTCTGCCACCGAAAGCGTAATAATGGAAAAAGTCGGTATTACCTGTAACCGAATCCACAGAACCTAACAAGGAACTCTGCTGTCATTCCAACGCACAGAGATTCACTGGGGAAAACTGCCATCGCAGTCACTTCGAAGATTTTCCCCGAAAAACACAATGGACTTTCGTCCCTTCAGAAACCAGGACACCTCACGGCTTGCCGGAAGTCTAACTCTACTTCGCGCTTAAAAAACCTGCGCAAGGCACACCCGAACTGTTTTACCTTTTAACTTAACACAATGACCCAAAAGGGAGATAACCCCAAATCAAACTGACATCGCAAGCAAAGACCCAATTATTCACCTAACTAGGATGAAAAAATATACGACCAATAGATCGATGTTTGAAACCCCATTGGAAGTGACAGCAACACATTACTACACCCCCTGTAAAAAAAATGATACATTTTTTTTCTCCAAATATATTCATGAGCAAGATAGCACGATTATCAATTATGAACTCATGAAAGAATGAACCTAATATCAGGTACAATAGACGCATAAATAAAGCGTCTGGAGAGGATACAAATCATCTCCCTACATAGGAGAAAATATTTCCTTTAAACCAAACAAACTCAGAGGGTACCATTAAAGAAACTTAAGTTGCTGGCAATATCAATCATATATCAAACATTATTAAATACTATAATTATAGCAATATACAAATATCATGAATTACAATGCTATATTAGCAACATATCACTGATGGATGGACAAAATCAAATTTGTTAAATTCTTTATACATTATCCAAATACATTTGTATTACAATACATTAGGATATTAAGAACAGACAAAAGTCTGAAACTGTATCAGGAGATCTAGGACACAAGATTTAAATGGAATCATGTGGGCATCTGGACAATATGTCCACCATCACATTATCCGAACCACGGATAGCTCGCACCGTGAAATGGAAAGGCTGAAGAGCAATAGCATAACGAGTAGATCTCGAGCTCTTCAAATCCTTACTTTGCATAGCCGTAAGAGCTTTTTGGTCGGTTTCCATAAAGAAATGCGCGCCCAGAAGGAACCTTTGTAGCTTAAGAATGGACCAAACCATAGCCAACAATTCACTGTCTAAAACCGAGTAATTCCTTTCTGCCGCATTTAGCTTCCAAGAAATATACATTACAGGATGCAGAGTTCCTGAATATTCCTGCATTAGTGCCGCTCCAATCCCAGTGGAAGAGGCATCACTGCGATGAACAAAAGTCTTATCAATCGTTGGTAGTCTTAAGATAGGATGAGATGAGAACAAATTCTTAACCTGATCCAATGAAGATTGGCATTCCTGGGACCAACGCACCATATTAGGAGAACCTTTTTTTAATAACGATGAAAGTGGTGCCATAATGGAGGACAGATTCTCAATGAATCTTCCATAGAATTGTATCAATCCCAAGAGACTACGAACTTGCTTTTTTGTCTTCGGAACCGAGATATTTAATATCTTCGAAATGTTTTGGTCCTCTGTCTTCAACAGACCATGACCAACTCGATGACCTAGGAAGGAAATTTCACTAAACCCAACAAAAGCTTTAGAGGGTTTTGCAGTCAAACTATGCTCACGTAGAGTAGATAGCAATTCCTTTAGACCCAAATATTGTTCTTCCCAAGTATCGCTGAAAAGACAGATGTCGTCTAAATATGCGATGACATCTGCACGATCTGATAGAATTCGTCGCATCATGCGCACGAAAGTCGCTGGGCGTTCATAAGCCCGAAAGGCATAACATTCCATTGAAACAGACCCCTAGGTGTCGAAAAAGCAGTGAGAGGTTTGGCGTGTTCCGTCAGTGGGACTTGCCAATAACCTTTCGACAAGTCTAGTTTAGTAAAGAATTTAGCTTTAGAAAGTCTAATAAGTAGAACTTGATTTAATTTGCGATAGTCAACGCAAAGACGTATGTTATTGTCTTTCTTCCGAACAATAACTATCGACGAAGAATAAGCTGAAGTGGATGGTTCAATTGTTTGCAGTTGAATCATTTCATCCAATTCTTTCTCGACTTGTGCTTGAAAATGAATAGGTATTGGGTATGGTCTTACTCTGATCGGATTACGATCAGTAAGTATGATGTCATGTTCTTTGACATCAGTGTGTCCAGGAATGTCGGTAAGGACATCCTGATATGATTGTAGCGTAGAGGATACTTGACGTTGCTCCTCAAAAGATAAGTTCGAAGAGACGGTAACGTTTTTCCATGATTCCGTAGAAATAAGTGGAATCGCAGGAAGAGGTAAGTTAACGTCAGAAAAAATAGTTTCCTCATCCGGTATAACGGACAGGGATGAGATGTGACCATGTTGGACTGGAGAGTCGTCCGTCGCCTGGAAAATAGGCTGCAAATAGTCTGGACGTTCAATAAACTCTGTTAGCATATTTATATGGAAGGTTTTATGCCTTCCATCCACATCGACAATATAGTCGACATCTGAAATTTTGGAGACTATAGTGTATGGACCTTCCCATGAAATGAGAAGTCTATTCTCTCTTGAAGGAAGTAAGACAAACGCTTTGTCTCCAGGACAAAGTTGACGTAGGCGCCTTTTCTTGTTAGCAAATCGCCTAGCTTTTTCTTTCGCAAATTCGGAAGACGAAGTTGCTAATCTGCACGATTCGATAATTTTTTCCCTAAGAGCAATAACATATTCATATGACGATTGTGTATCATCGTCAATATTATCGGAAGTTATCAAATCGTGTAACAAGGACATCGGACCGCGCGGTTGCGCGCCAAAGACAAGTTCGAAAGGAGAAAACCCTGTATGCTCGTTGGGAACCTCTCTATAGGCAAAGAGAGCTGCAGGTAAGACCCTGTCCCAATCTTCAGGATGATCCTCCGTTATCTTGCCAAGTAAGTTCTTTAGTGTCCTGTTAAGACGTTCTACCAATCCATTGGACATTGGATGATAAATACTACTGAGAGACCTTTTAATGTCCAGCGTAGCCATTACCTGAGACATAACGTCCGAAATTAACTGAGTGCCGTGGTCCGACAGTATTTCTTCGGGGAATCCCAGACGAGAAAATATGAGCCAAAGAGCATCAGCGATATCGACAGTTGATATGCTCTTCAGAGGAGTAGCCTCTGGCCAACGCGTGCACATGTCCACGCAAGTGAGGATAAATTGGTGTCCTCTGGCTGACTTAATCTTGAACGGACCAATGATGTCTATAGCCATTTTCTGAAACGGCCGAATCGGAATATCTGCAGCCTGAATAGGAGCAGCATGTCTCGGACCTCTAGATTTGACCTCTTGACAAATTTTGCAAGATCGGCAATAAATTCGTATGTCTTTATTAACAAATGACCAAAAGAAAGATGCAAGGACTCTAGTTTTAGTTCTGGAAAAACCCATATGTCCAGCACACTGAGAATCGTGTGCATGCTGAAGAATTAAGGCTCTCATACACTTAGGCACAAGAATTTGCGAGTGCATAGACTTGTCCGAGTGTTGTACCATTCGTACCAATATACCATTCTTCATAGTAATATACGATTTGTGATTCGTATTTTGATTGGGATCCCCTTTCTTTGCAAGAAGGAAGAATTTCTTCAAAGACGGATCCTCTTCTTGACATTTAACAAACGAGTCATGGGAAATCACCAAGTGCTCGTCTTGGCTATCAACTCCATTACTATCATCAGATGAAGTTGGGGGATTAAGAGCTTGAGCTCTTGTCACCACTGCATTGACCGCTTGAATGTTTCGTTCTTCCCAACTAGAAATTTGTTGCGGGGTGCATTCCTTAACCCCATGAATACGACCGATTATAAGATCCGCAATAGGATTAGGAAGAAGACATGCATGGACATCTCCTATAAAGAAGGGAGTGTCAATCCTAATAATAGCAGTAGGATAACTTTCCATAGTACCACCAAATGTAACACATTTGATTGTTTTTCCAGTGGCACAGCAAGGATCTATCAGAGACTCCCTAACCCCGACTGTAGTACATCCTGAATCGAAACGTACTGAGACTAGCCTATCATTTATTAGACCTTTACGTAAGATGAGAGATCCTCTCCCATCATGCGCAACTGTAGCAGGTAGAGCAGGAAGAGGGTGACCACAACTTAGAGTAGATACAGTCGATGAGTCGAACAATGTTAAGCATTGGGGGCATTCAGTTGCTCTCCCAAAATCGAAAGCACAACCAGTGATAGCCCTAGTGTTACCACTATTATTTACTGTATTACAGGCTCCATCAAACTCTTGTTGTGCAGAGTTTGCCTCTTGGAAAGGTCTTTTTTTGTTAAATCTAGGTCTGCCTCGATTATCATTTCCCCTGTAATTGCCTCGATTATCATTTCCCCTGTAATTGTTATCATATTGCCTATTGTAATCATCATTCCGGTTTGAATCCCGGTTTCTAAATTCACCATCGTCATAATCTTGACGTCGAGAATGATTATCTCTAAAGCTCGAATAGTTATTATTTTGATAGCCCTTGCAAAAGTGTCTCAGATTATTACCATTAAAATTACGAGAACTACCATTTTGTCTCCAGTTCTTAGACGAAGAACCATCATGTGTTGGATTACTCTGCTTATGAATGTAATTCTGATTACTTCTCCTATTCCAGTTTTGTTGAGCACCCTGAAATTTTTTATTGAAATTAGGGCCATATGGTGCTGCCGAAACAGCTGACAACCCTTCTTTCACTTTAGAATTGCTAACTGTAGCATGGGGATGCGCGGTGGCGTACTGGCAACAGTATTCCTCCATGTCTTTTAAGTTTTTGGGTTTACGCTCATGAAGAAATGCACGGAAAGAATCATTAACTGATGACAAAACCTTGTCTCTAAGTAATAAGTCCATTAGGCCTTCATATGTTTTCTCAGTGTGAGAAAGTCAACCCATCGTGTGAATGTACGACGTATTTTTGTAACAAACTCAGAGAAATCTACTCCATTTTCTGGCAACATTGTCCTAAAACGAAGACGATAATCTTCCTCTTTCAGCTGGTATTTTTTTAGCAGTGCTGCTCTGACAACATCATAATTAGTCCTGTCATGTTCGTCTATTGTCATAAGAGTAGTCACTGTGTCACCTGTAAAAAATTCCATCAGTTGTTCAACATATTTTTCCTTTTTTATGTTATGCGTATCGCATAAAAATTGGAATCTATCTAGATAATCTGCTACGTCATCCTTTAAAGGATTGAAATGAGGTAGTTTGATCCTACTTACAAACTCCTTTGTCGTACTCGAAGTTGTTTGATGAGCACCTGGACTCGCCAATTTCAATTTCTCTAACTCCAAAGTTGCAAGTCTTTCATCAAGTTCCATTTTCTGTTTTCTTTCCTCATGTTCCATTTTTCTAATTTCAGCCTCAGCAGCAGCTTGAAGTTTTTTCTCCTCCGCAGCAGCTTGAGCTTTCCTCTCCTCTGCAGCAGCTTGAGCTTGAAGTTTTTTGTCTTCCATTTCCATCTGGAATTTTCTTTCATCAGCTTGAGCTTTTCTCTCCTCAGCAGCAGCTTGAGCTTTTCTCTCCTCAGCCTCTCTTTGATACCTTTTTTCTTCAAGTTCTAATCTTCTATTCTCAGCATCTAGCTTCTTTAGTTCAGCTTCTGCTCTCCTTTGTTCAGCTTCTGCTTTCAATTTAATTTCCTCTTTTTGTTTCCTTTCTTCTGACTTTAATGCAATGGCGAATTGAGCAGATGAATATTCTTCCATTTCTTTACCAGACTTACCAAGGGTTAACCTTTGCTGGATGAAGAAATCCAAATTAAACATTCTGTCTAATGAGATCAGAAACCTGAAAAAATTAACTAAATTACCTTTATATCACAATCACTGTGGGCACAAGTCTTTTTTTTTCAAAAGAACTTGCATATATATTTTACCTTGTCTCAATCTTTGTGGACAACAAGTCTTTTGGCAAAGAACTTGTATAAATATCTCATATAATAATATTTTATTAACATTCTCTATATGAAGAGTATACCTTATCAATAATAATAATACATGACCGAGTGTATGTATGTAGACTGTGTATAACAATAATGTAGTACAATCATAAATACAAAGACAAAAATACAGAACAATGACCGAAAACGTTCGCGGAAGTCAAATAAACAATACAGCACAAAGTAAAAAAAATGTTACATAAATGTGTAATGATAACCGCGAAAAATAAACAAGACAAATAGCAACACTGTTATAAACAAAAATTTGTAAAGAAATAAACGAAAGGAAGAAGAGACCTACAGATACAAACAAAACAAACCGAAAATCAAAGAATGAAAAAAAAATAACGAAAACAACACTAACTCATGTCGTCACAGCTAACGTGAATAGCAACAATTGTCGCTCGCAAATCCCAATTAAGGAAATTTGCAGTCCCTAACGACACGCTCTCAATAGATAACCTCTATTACGTGATATTTATCTAAAGGAGTCACCTTTACCCAACCAGCCCGCTAAAGAACACAAGAAAAATACACAACAACAGTAGAAGGAACATAAATAGCAATCAATTCAATGTGTTGCAAAATAAAGCTTAGTCACACATGATATTACAGTAACTAACTTGCTCCTTGCGAACACAGTAACAAAATGTCAAGCGCGCACTGAATGTCAAATCCACTGTAGCATAAAGTGGTATTCACGAACAAAAGTTACTATGACCTTCTCGTATCTTGAGTGTTGCACTTCGAATGTTTACAATTTCATGTACTGTTTACAAACAGGAACTTGACCTCGAACAATGTAACTTGAATG